>ML776769.1:921621-966489 GCA_009831015.1 Picea engelmannii
CAGTGAACCTGGTGATGGTTCATCATGAGTGATTCATGATTGTTACATGATTATGTATCATGTTTGTCAACTTGTCAGTTTGGGAAGGTTGATGTTTCGAATAAGTCTCGACTGGTGTTGATGATTTTCTGACGACTATGTTGTGTCGATCGTGTTTTTCGACTTGTGTTTAGTCGATGGTGTTTGTTGACTTGAAAGATGATTTTGAGTACACCATGATGCAAGAAAACGCCATGTGCTTTGATAAAGTACAGGATGCGACAATTTGTTTGAAGAACAAAAGATTTTGTTGACATCATTTTTCAGTCTTGTATAATTTATTTTCAAGATTGATGGTTTTCTTGGCTTGTGACAAGATGTCACAGGAAAGTTTTGCAGCCATTGGAGAGTTGATTTTGTTGACGCCAAAGAGTTTGAAAAAGGGACTTGATTCTCAGTGGGAAGGTTGGTAGTCTTCCAAGCACAGAGAGAGCAGTGGGTCAGCAACAACCAGAGCGCAGTGGTTGAAGGACATAGCCAGTTGCAGTGCAGGGCATATCAACGTATTCAGGTGATTGTCGAAAAGATTTTGATATAACTTGAAAGCAGACAGATAAGCTTTTGTGGGTCCAAAAACCTTTCAGTGGGAAGGTGTGATCAAAATCTGGACCAGGGGGCAAAATTTTGCTCAATTTTCAAAGTGTTCGGAATGCGATGAAAACTGTGCCATTGCATCCGTCTCATCTTCCTGATTTTGGCGGTATATTTACTTTCTCAAACGGAGTCTGTATGGAGAAGTTATCGCGATCTGTTCGCCGAGGCAAACAGGCAATTTTTTTGGATGCTGACTGTACTTGTCCGTACAGTCCGTACGGTGACGTTGCAGGTCCGTACCGTTCGTACGGTGACGTGGCAGGTGGATGATGTGGAATTTTCATTGGTTGATGTTGACAAATCAGGTGTTGACATGTGTCTTGTACCTGGCGAATGGTGTGAGAACACGTGGCCCAATCTGGAGGCGCCACATGTCCCTCATTTTTGGTTCATATGGTTCTTGTATAAAAAGTAATGGGAGTCCGCGAGGTTCGACCCCGAGACCTCCCTCCACTATGCAAAGTTCTAACAAAGACCGCCCTACCAATCCGCCTACACTATGTTTCTTACTATATAACCTTTTGCAATGTATTTTAATTCAAATATTTGTATATTTGGGCGGGGGTCGGGCTGGGGCTTAGCCCCGGCCCATGGTCGTGTGTTATTTGCATATAACCGTGGCATATAATCCGACGGTTGGCGCGGATTTGTAAAACATAAATTATACAACCATATATTAATGTATGCGCACATATGTTTGGCGCGGGGTTTTGGAACTATAACCCAAAGTTTTACACCATTGAATAATGTGCGCACGCGATTTAAAATTAACCCTTGGTCATATAACCGTGTGCCATATGACTTGGAGCGCGGGGGTTAGTTGCACGGTTTGGTAATGGTTTAACCACCTATTTGTCCATGCGCGCGGTCCTATGGCCATATGCCCGAGTGTTAGGCGGTTAGGGGCTGGAGGCGCCCTAACCGTTCTACGGTTTGCACCGTTGGCGCGGTTGCTCCCGGTGCCAGGTTTTAACGCGTTTTGGGAGCGTGTTCTTGGTTCATTCAGGAGAGGTGCATTTTGGCGAGCCAATTCCAGCAAAGTTGAAGGAGGAAAATGGAGGAGGCCTAACTTATTCATCTTTTGGCCGATTGAGGTGTCGTAAAAGCCCAGCTAGGGGTTTTTGGACGTGATGGATCCATTGGTGCTGTTTTCAAGGCCATTTGAAGACTTCTTTTGCATGTTTTTCACCATTGAAGTTTCAGGAAGCTCCAGGGAGCTTTAATCCCTCATGATCAAGGACATGGTTTGGTTTCAGAGGCTGTTGAGGACTTTTACAGGTGTTTTTGCCAAAGAGAAGCTCAGGGAAGCTTATGGCCACATGTAGAAGAGGTCATGCCCGGATGAGCCATGATCCGTTTTTAGAGTTTTATTAGTCATTTTTGGGGTTTTTATGTGTTCTGATCTCAATGGTACAGTCTGTTTTTCCATTGGAGTTGAGCAGCAGATTGTAAAAGAACTTTTGACTAATTAATCCCAGAGAGCCAAGTCCATTGATGGAGGCTCAAGGAGATGTAGCCCGGAGGGGGGTGAACTCCTTTATCAACTTGTTCTTATTGTGATTTTGATGGTTTATTTGGTGCAAGTTGTGTTGCTGTGTATTTATTGAAAGTACATATATAACCATTTAAAAGAACATATCCTCACATATAAGCATTTACAAGAAGATACATGAACTTAACACATAAGTTTATCTTGCATATTTATACACATGAAGCAAGGTCCTGTAAAGTTTATTTTTAATGAAGTAGACGGTGCTTGCATAGCATAACAAGTCAGCCTTCTATTTTCAGATCATGGATTCATTTTCATTTTTACATAGTGAGCATCTACCCAGTCCTTCTATTTGACACCTACTCAGATTATCCCAGGTTGAGATTCTATTGTTTAAGGTCGCCCACGTGTAAATTTTGGGTTTTTGGGGACATTTAAGCTTCCAAAGAACCTTCCACCACCATCTGGGATTTTGTTGAATTGGGTCTATATTCAGAGTTATGTATCCAGATTTTGGGTCCTTTTGCCAGACTAGTTCATCTTCCATGTCTGATAGTCTGATGTGTCCTCTTCTGAGTGCTGAAATATAATTTTTCAGTAAGGTTGCATAATCCCATTTAAACCTAGTGATATAACACTTCTCCATCCTTGGTTCCATATATTAGTTGAGTGGGGATCAGATAGATGAGATAGGAAGAAGATACCCTGCCTGTGAAGTTGATTGATTAGTTCTTCTGGAAGAATATGAGAATTCCCACTACCAGGCCAAGGATCGACTCTAATGTGAAGATGATTTCATTTACCAACCCTCCATGCAAGACTATCCCCTACCATTGAGAACGAGGATATCATTGCTTTCCAAATAATTGAACAATGATATGTAGATTTGTTTGGAGTTCTGATCCAATCTTCTACTAAATCCAGGGAAATGTATTTTTGTGTGACTACCTATGTCCACAGACTGGAAACTGAATTAAGACGCCAACATACCTTTGCCACTAGGGCCTTGGAAAATAAGAAAATATTTTTGAGCCCCCATCCTCCCAATGCTTTTGGCATCGCAATACGTTCCCATTTTGTCCAAGGTTGGGTATACTTATCCCCTGATCCAGACCAAATAAACCAAGAAAAAGTCCTTCTAATTTTTTCAAGCACCCCCTTTGGAATCCACGCCAATGACATCCAATATACTGGTATGGATTCCATAACAGATTTGGTTAGAGTGAGTCTACCTGCTCTAGATAACCACCTAAAACTCCAACCATTCAACCTTTTCTCTAGTTTTGTTAGCAACCATTTCCAGTCTTCTTTTCTGTATTTTTTCGGCTTCAACTAGAACCCCAAGTATTTTAGGCCTTCTGAAATGTCCTGAACCGTGAAAGGAAATAACCTCTTTCATCCATTTTTAGAAGACAACATTTGCCGATTAAGGAAATCAATTAGATAATTTCGTCCACTTTTAGAAGACAACATTTGTTAAGAGTGTGCATATGCTTCTTTTTTCCTAAAAGTATTGGAAATAATTTAAAATTCTTAATATGCTTGGTTTTAAGGTTTAGATTCCAATGTTTAACAGTGATAGTGGAGTAATTCTTTGATTCTACAAATGATATATCAATTGGGTTTAGTCTGAGTGGTTTGTGTTGAGGGGTGTTTTTCCCCACCTAGGTTCAATTCCCGCAAATGACATGTTGAGCTCTTAAATGGAAAAGCTATCGAAAAAGCCTCGGCTTTCTACAAAATATGGTTTACCCCAGGTATCATCCTAGAAATGAGGGGAAGTGCCCGATGGGTTTCCTAGACTCTATTCCAAAGTTACACACACACACACACACACACACTTAGCAAATCCTTGCCAATTAAAGAAATCAATTAGATAATTTCGTCCACTTTTAGAAGACAACATTTGTTAAGAGTGTGCATGTGCTTTTGTTTTCCTAAAAGTATTAGAAGTGATTTAAAATTCTTAATATGCTTGGTTTTAAGGTTTAGATTCCAACGTTTTACCGTGATGTGTGTGTGTGTGTGTGTAAATTGGGTTTAGCTTGAGTGGTTTGTGTTGAGGGGTGTTTGTCCCCACCTAGGTTCAATTCCCGCAAATGGCATGTCGATCTCTTAAATGAGCAAGCTATCGAAAAAAGCCTCGAATTTCTACAAAATCTGGTTTACCCTAGGTACCATCCTCGAAATGAGGGGAAGTGCCCGATGGGTTTCCCTAGACTCTATTCCAAAGTAATATATATAATATAAGGTTATATTGTATAGGGAAATCTTCGAGTACTTCTCTTCATTTTCAGGATGCTATCCATTGTAAACCCTAGAATCTTTAGGGCATAAGGTCAGTGAATAATGAGGCTTGAAGCCATTATAATGATATACTTGTTATGAACTCAACATGTCACTTGCGGAAATTGAACCTGGGTGGGAAGGATAACAATCATTTCAAATTAAGTAATTTAAAATTCCTAATATGCATATTTTTATCATTTAGACTGCAACACCTACCTTGTTATGACGGTGGAGTAATGTTCTAATTACATCAATGAATATATGTGTGGGATGTGTTCCAAAGAAAAACTTCAAACAAGATTTAACAACATAAAATCCTATTTGTCTAGGTCCATTCATGAGAGAAGGAAATCATAAATAATTTCCCAAATGGGATTGTCTTAAGAAGATGTGTGTGTGAATAGTCTTAAAATAATAACCCACGTTGCACTTAGAGTTTTTAACATGTCAATCAAGGGAAAAGGTTGATATGTTAATTCTTCCATAGACTAGTGTTGGGATGCTGGTTCTTTATTTGTATTCTCCATGCATTTACAAACTTTGCAAGTAATTTTTATTTGAGATATTTTAAGTAGTACTCTTGAATTACTATGGATGTGACTAGGCTCATTACTGAAAACATAGGAGTGAGAGAACACATATGGGGATGCTTGGAAGCCCTTTTTTTCTATTAAGAAAAACCTCCAACGACTCTTGAACATTTTCTAGTTTAATAGTGTCTATGGGCAACCGTGAAACAACTCTATTTATTTTGTCCTTCACTTATGTTAGGGTATATTTCTAAGGGTATTTGTCACACTATTTCCCCATTCACAGTTTCATACCCGACTTCCTCTCTCTTATTCTTTCAAACCTCTTTGTTTTCAGGTTTGCCAATGCCATGGGTGTGGCTAAAATGAGTGCATTGCTAAAAAAAAAAAAGGAATGAGAAAGAGATGGGAGCATAGCCTTGACATTATTGTCGTAGGGATATTTTGTTGAAAATGATGAAAACCCTCGTCAAAAATACACATGGATAAGTATGAAGTGGTGTATATTTTATGAAGGGGAGACATGTTATCATTTTATCAAAAATTACACATAATGATCACAAATTCTATCTACTCAGTTCATCGTAATTGTTTGTATGACTTATTACATGTAAGATAACAATTCAATTAATTCAAAGTTATCTCCTAATCCTATTCTATCAAAAGTAGAGAGTGTAACACAAAAGAGGGACTAAGTAACTAGCCAATCAAAAGTAGAGGATAAATAAATGTAAAAGCAAAAACCATCACAAGTTGAGAATTTTCAATGAATCGAATTGTTAGATTTCCTTATCTTAAAAGGCCAACACATGTATCAATTTAATGATGGGCTCTAACATGGTTTATGCAAACATAGAGTAATTTGTTGGAAGTTGTTAATATTACAATGGCATTGCCTTTTAGGTGTAGATGTCTTGTTAGGCATTATATTTTAAGGTTATGACTTCATGCACATAGTTATGTTAGTGTAGGCACCATTTAGGGTTGGGGTGAGGGTAGGCCGGTGTAATTAATATTTGTCTACATAATAACAAGGGTTGGGGTGAGGGTAGGGTGCAATTAAGATTTGTTTACATAAGAACAAGGGTTATTGAAGCATGATGCACACCACTATAATATATTTTTATGCACGACCTACAATTATTAAGTGTATGACCAACATGTATGTTATGGTTCAAGGGTTTCGAAATCAAGCATCCGTAGCCTAGGAACAAGGATTATTGAAGTATGAATGAATGAGAAAAAGTTAAAATATGATGTCTTAACTGGGGAGAGATGTGCATTTCGAAACACATAATAACTTTATGGGTCTTGGACAAAAAGTTGTCATTCAATATGTATTTGCTTTAACTAACCGATATATCTAGTTGTTGAACACACGAAACTTATACAAGGGATACTATTTTTCTCAACAAAATTGAAAAATAGTATATTAACATTCCATCCATCAATTAAGAAAGAGGGAAGTTTAGATTGTTCCAAGTTTGTAGGTCCTCTTCTCATTTTCATACAAAAGTTCCATGGATGAATACACAATTAATGTAATGCTTTCAATTAGAAGGCCTTAGTAGACATTTTCAATGAGCTAGTTGGTTAGTCTTTACTCAAAGCCTTAAAAAATGATCGAAAAATATTTTAAGACTGAAGATTGGAAGAAAGCCTTCGGTGTTGCTCTTTTGAAGAGGAATAAGTTTTTTTTTATGTTGTTCAATTGTAATGAAGATTGCTTGTCAATAACGAGAGTAGCATACCCTAATTTTAAGGATATGAACATAATGAACTTAAATTTTATAGTACTAAACCTTTTGAGGTTACTTTGAATGGCTTGATCAAGTTTTTCTTTGTGCGGATTAATATGCCCACCAAAAGCTACAAATCCAGAATGTGGTAATAAAATATGTCAAAACAAACAAGAACATTGCAAACCCAACTCGATGGATTCAAATTAGCTACTAACATGACACACACACACACACACACACACACACACACACACACAATGTGATCTTGGAATATAAGGGATCAACATCAATATAAGTCAATAGTCTTACGGATAAGAGAAGAGCAATGACTTTGCATAAACGTATGTGATATACGGTTGGGAAATACATGCATAGTCGATATAATGAATTATATATGGTAGTGAAAAGAGAGTAAATTGACCATAAAAAGGAAGGAAAACAAACATCATCCCTATATGTGGGATCTTTTCTCACTCAAATTTGAAGTAGAAAAAGAGTTGTAAAGATAGATCAACATCTTTTCTTTAATATTCTTTATTGTCTTGAAATTTTTCATAGCATATGATTAAGGCTTACTAATGCAAGCATAGCCCATGATTCTTAGTTGAAACTCCTACCTTCAACTCATATCCCTAGAAATCACATACCCAATAACTTACCATTCTTCTGTTTCACCATTGTTTGCATGTTGAATATAGGCTCTCTTGAGAAAACCACAACAATCAGAGAAACACATAAAACACAGGCGATAATTCCACTAATGACAAGTTTCGCCTTGACAAAAGACGTGCTCTAGATCCTCTAAGTGAGGTTATACATATAAGGTAAAGATCAAATGATGTTGTCCTTATTACATCGATAGTTCTTTCTGAAAACACATTCAACGTTCTCTAATAATGTATTTATTGGTAATCAAATCACATGGTAGTTTTTTTTTCTCCTCAGAAAAAAGCACAATTCTATTGATCCAAAGAGAACCAAATTAAATTTTGTAGGTGATTTAAGCACGCCCCAAACATGGGAAAACTTTGGTCAAAAAATAAAAGCCGGAAGAGGCCAATGAGTTGGCCGATAAGCCGCAACAAAGTATACAAAAAAAGAGTTGAGAACATTCTCGAAAGAAAATAGATGTCCAGAAAACCACACAAAATTCCAGCATAGAGAAGCACGCCGAAAGAGAAATCCCATACAAAAGACCCTGGAGACAATATGGACCAATTCAAAGTGGTATGAATCTCCCACATCAACTGGGCATACATCAAACCCTGAACAAACCAGCACTGGTGACTAGATGGACCAGGTTAGAGCGGTATGGAGCTCCCACATCACTGGGAATACATCAAACCCTGAACAAACCAGTACTGAAGACTAGATGGAACATGTCCTATCAGAATGAATCTCCCACATCATCTAGGCATACATCAAACCCTAAACATACCAACACAAATATAGAGAGGAATTGTAGACTGATGAGAGAAGACCCCAAAAACAACCTGTCGAGAGTGAGAAACAAGATGAACCCTAAGAAAAACCCAGATGCAGGACAGACCATATTAGAGCGACATGCATATCTCTCTAAAAAGAGAGGATCCAACACTCCAAACCTCAGCTACAAAGGATCTGAAACTCGACACCAGAAAAAATCCAACCAACCCACAAAGCAGAGTATATGCATCTGACCCTGAACAAACCTGAAACGTAATAGGGAGAAAAAAGAAGCATCTTGAAAACCCACCAAAGGAGAGGCCACCCACAGAGAAGACCGAAAACAAGACTACCAGAAACTCCAAGATAGCACATGACGGTCCATTGAGAGATCCGAGGCGAGAACTTACAGCTCCCGTAGGACCGCACTAGCAAGCACAACCACCAACAAAAAAATCGCCTCATCAGAAAAGAGAGCATGATCCACACAGACATAATCCATATGAACAAATCGATAGATCCAAGGTGAGATCACTGCAATACCGGGAGGACCGCACCAACACACAAAGAAATCCAACCACCAACAAAAGTTTGTCTCTCCAAAGAGGAGGGCCCGATCCATAGCAAACAAACTAAGAAAACTCCTCGCAGAGAAAAAAACCCCAAAGAAAGCACCACAACAGGGAAAGAAGCTAGGGAGAAAAAGATTCAGTGGTGAAGGCAGACGACCATGCATGTACTCCAGAAGCAGAAACAGATCGAGTGGTCTGCAGCCAGGAAAACCCTAGCCGCAGACCCACTCCCCCGAGATCATTCCAAATCACATGGTAGTTAACAACATGGGAGTTTTTTTTGTAATTTTTTGAAATTATTTTTATCTGATAATTTGATTTCATACCACATAAAATTAGTCACTTCACATATATCAACCAATCATAAGATACAATTTTTTAGTTTTTAGTTTTTAAATATTTAGTTTACTATATAAATTTTACATTACTTTAATAAACTTTATAATAAAAAAATTAAGTTATTTAAAACTAATTAAAAGTCAAAGTAAGTTGACTAAAAAGCGACTACAATATGATGAGGAGGAGGAGGAGGAAGAGAATTGGTCTATAGAATCTTAAGAAAGGTAAGAAATTACTTGGATTTCTTTAGAATTGTATTTATGTGCTAAAAAAGCATTAAGAAAAGCATTCCAAGTTCATCATAGTTTTGATGACTTAGAAAGTTAGAAAGGTTGGTATTGTGACAAATATTTTGAAATTGAGGTCTAATTTGGGTATACGTAGTGCATTCTAAGAGAAATCAATTTTGATCTTCCACCTTCTCAATGTCACAAAGATGACAGATTCTTTTGTCCCAATGTGTTCTGGCAATACTAGTCCAACATCTAGTTTCACTATGCATCTTGTGAGAGTTTGTTCTTATTTTAGCAATGTTAATTTTCTTATCTACACTAGTAAAAACTAAGAGATACTTTTGATATTCTATATTAAGGTTGACCACCTCCTTGTAGTATCTAAATTATCTTTTATCCTCTAAATATTTATCGCACAATAGATTCTCGTTAAATTTAGATGTAATAATATTTTTAATATTATTGGTATATTTGCAAAATGACTTCTTCCTGTACTCCCTAATGATTTAGCCAAGACTTGGCATATTTATACCATCATTTCTTGAGTCGTTGGTGGTTTTTCTTGGACTTTGAAGCAAATTTAGGGAGACTCCATGTTTTTTGTCTTGTTCTTGTACATTAAGTACGTAATCATAGTTGTGCTCTCAATGGGGGAAAGGCTCTCTTCTACGAGGAGAATTGGATAGGGTGTATTTCCTTTAATTTTGAGATTATAAGTCATAAGATTATTGCATACCCGAACTTCACATCCATATAAGATAACATGAGTGACAAGAGTCTCAAACAAAAGTCTTTTCTTATCACAATGACAAAGGTATGCTCATTTACAATTGTTTTCAAGCACATTATAATCTTTCCACCCTCCACTTATCATTTTCTCAACGTTGTAGTTCTAATTGAGCTTGTGATGAATATCAATTCCAAGATATTTGTATGAAGGCACTTCCTCCAAGCTATTTTTGTCGTATACAAAAGTATAGTAGGTCATATTTTTCAATTTAATTATTATAAAATTTGTTTTATCAATGTTCACAATCATACCCGTACTAGGGTTGAAGTCCTAGAGTATTCTTTGTTGCTTATCAAGGGCATAGAGTATTCTTTCCATAAGAACAATATCAGTAGCGTGCAAAGAGGAAGGATGATGACTACGCCAGTGAGAGTTAGGCCAACATAACCTGCATCTTCCAAACAATCTTCTAACTTCTCAATGTATATGCCGAAAAGGGTAAGGAACAATGTACAACCTTGCTTAACTCATATATTACAGTCAATTCCTTCCAACCAACCCTTAGTGTTCCTAAACTTGGCAATAACGTTCTCATACAACCTTACCATAATAGTTTGCAACTCGAACGAAACTTTTAGCTCTTTTGACTATTCCAAAGGTTAGTCTTGGGCACCATGTCAATTTTTTTAATAAAGTCAACATAACAAAAAAGAAGATTGGTTTTATTATTGCGACACTCCTTTGGAATGATCCTAAGTGTAACAAGGTGGTCCATAGTTAAATGATAGCCTCTAATTCTAGCCATGTATTTACCTCTTTTTTCCATGGCTTTCTAGCGATATGTTGATCTTATTTTTCAAAATACTTTTGTATGGCTTGGCTAATATGGGGATAATCATAATGGTCCTATAATTAGAGGGATTTCTTTTATCCCCACTTTTAAAAATAGGTACAATGAGGCTACAAGTACATGGTTTAGGGATGTCTTGTTTGACTGCTAAATTGAAGAGTTTGTGTATGCGAGGGATGATGATAAGCCCTCCAATTTTTTAGATTTTAGCTTGGTAGTCTTTGATGTCCTTAGCTTTTCCTTTTGCAAGTTGCTTAACCCCAAACTTTATGTCTTCTATAGAGAAAACTTCATCTTTTGTAGAAACTTTTCGAATGTTTCCCACAACAATAGGGGATTCGTAAATATTTTTAAGGTAGGTTTTCCAATCCCTGAGGGGAATCATATTATTTTCTTTAATTTCACGAGTCAAAATTTACTTCCAGAATCTCTTAGGATCTATCTTACATAGGTGAAAAAGATTCTCTTGCTTTATATTTATGTATTGCCTTTTTTCCCTTTTAATTATGGCTTTGTATATATTTATCTTGTTGAATTTTAAGTAATTTTTTTTTTGACGGAAATGGTTATTTTATATTAGAAAAAATGTTATAACCTCGTTGGTCAGCAATATAATACATCAAAGTTTCCAAGCCTATAAACATAGTTCTATACTTTACAAAATGACATCTTCAGTGTTGGTTGTGCTAATTAGATGTCCATAATACTATTTCCAAACATTTCTATGAGTATAGATTCCGATAAAGTCCCCAAACATCAAACTAACTTTAGAAAACATGTAAAAATACCTTGGAAAACTACCCTAACATAGCGTAAGATCAATATTCACGAAATTCAAACCACCATTTCCTTTGTCCTTGTCCAAGAGACGTTGTTGAACCGACTCTCCTTCTATATCTATGGCTTGATTCAATTTTTCTTTTTCCAGATTAATATGCCCACCAAAAGCTACAAATTCATAATGTGGTAATAAGATATCTTAAAACAAACAAGAAGAATGAAAACCCTACTCGATGGATTCAAATTAGCTACTAACATGACACACACACAATGTGATCTTGGAATATAAGGCATCAACATCAATAGAATTCAATAGTCTTATGAATAAGATAAGAGCAATTGTTTTTCATAAGCATATGTGATATACGGTTGGGCAATACATGCATAGTCGATATAATGAATTATATATGCTAGTGAAAAGAGAGTAAATTTACCTTAAATAGGCAGGAAAACTGACAACATCCCTATTTATGGGATCTTTTCCCACTCAAATTTGAAGTAGAAAAATAGTTGTAAAGATAGATCAACATTTTTTCTTTAATATTCTTTGTTGTCTTGAAATTTTTCATAGCATATGATTAAGGCTTGATGATGTGAGCATAGCCCATGATTCTTAATTGAAACCCCCGCCTTCAACTCATTTCCCTAGAAATCACATATCCAATAGCTTACCATTCTTCAATTTCACCGTTCTTTGCATGTTGAATATAGGATTTCTGCAGACGACCACAACATTCAGAGAAATACATAAGACGCAGGGGAAAATTCCACTAATGATAAGTTTTGCCTTGACAAAAGGTGTGCTCTAGATCCTCCATGTGAGATGATACACATAAGGTAAGGATTGAATGATGTTGTCCTTATTACATCGGTGGCTCTTTCTGACAACGCATTCAACATTCTCTAACAATGTATTTACTGGTAATCAGATCATAGGGGGAGTATTTTTTGTTATTTTTTGAAATTATTTTTTTATGTGATAATTTGATGTCAAACAACATAAAATTAGTCACTTCATATATATCAACCAGCCATAAAATACAAATTTTTAGTTTTTAGTTTTTGAATATTTAGTTTAATATATAAATTTTACATTACTTTAATAAACTTTATAATAAAAAAACTAAGTTATCGAAAACTAATTAAAAGTCAAAGTAAGTTGACTAAAAAGCAACTACAATATGATGACGATGAGGAGAATTGGTCTATAGAACCATAAGAAAGGAAAGAAATTACTTGGATTTCTTTACAATTTTATTTATGTGCTGAAACAACGTTAAGAGAAGCATTCTAAGATCACCATAGTTTTGACGACTTAGAAGGTTAGAAAGGTCAGTATTGTGACAAATATTTTTAAATTGAGGTCTAAATTGGGTATACATAGGGAACTCTAATAGAAAGTGTTTTTGATATTCAAGCCTTTTAGTGTCACAAAGATGGCAGGTTATTTTTTCCTACTATGTTTTGGGACTAGTCATACCATAGATTCTCGTTAAATTTAGATGTAATAATAATTTTAATATTAATTGTATATTTTCATAATGAATTATTCCTGTACTCCCCAATGATTTAACCAAGACTTGACATCTTTATACCATTCTTGCTTGAGTCGCTGGTGGTTTTTCCTGAAATTTGAAGAAAATTTAGGGAGCCTCTTGTCGTCCATGTTGTTTATCTTGTTCTCGTGCGTTAAGTACCTAATCATAGCCATGCTCTCAATGGGGGAAAGTCTTGCTTCTATTAGGAAAATAGGATAGGGTGCATTGCCTTTAATTTTTAGATTAAAAGTTGTAAAATTCTTTTGGATCTGCTCTATCCTCTCCAGGATTCTCCAGAGATACTGCATCCCCAAACTTCACATCCATATAAGATAACATGGGTGAGGAGAGTCTCAAAGATGAGTCTTTTCTTATCCCGTAGCCAAAGGTGATATGCTAATTTACAATTGTTTTCAAGCCCATTATAATATTTCCACCCTCCATTTATCATTTTCTCAACACTATAGTTCCAGTTGAGCTTGTGATGAACATCAATTCCAAGATTTTTGTATGAAGACACTTCCTCCAAGCAATTGTTGTCATATATGAAAGTACCGTAGTTGATCTCTTTCGATTTAATTATCATAACATTTGTTTTGTCAATGCTCACAATCATACCCATACTAGAGCTAAAGTCCTTGAGGATTCTTAGTTGCTTATCAACGTCATGGGGTGTCCTCACTATAAGAACAATATCATCAATGCAAAGAAGAAGGACAATGACTACACCAATGAGAGTTGGCCCAACACAACCTGCATCTTCCAAACAATCTTCTAACTTGTCAATGTATATGCCAAAAAGGGTAAGCGACAATGGACAACCTTGCTTAACTCCTATGTTACAATTAATTTCTTCCGACTAACCCTCGATGTTCCTAAATTTGGTGATGACATTCTCATACAGCCTTACCATAGGAGCTTGCAACTCAAAAGGAACTTTTAACTCTTCTAACCTATTCCAAAGGTTAGTCCTGGGAATTAGGTCAAAAGTTTTTCTAAAGTCAACATAACAACAAAGGAGATTGGTTTTATTACTGCAACACTCCTTCACAACTATCCTAAGCATAACAAGGTGGTCCATAGTTGAATGATAGCCTCTAAATCTATCATGGCCTTTACCTCTTTTTCTGTGGCTTTCTAGCCATATGTTGTTATTCTTTTCTAAAATACTTTTATACAACTTGGCTAAAATGGGGCTAATCACAATGGTCCTACAATTAGAGGGATTTCTTTTATCCCCACTTTCAAAAATAAATACAATGAGGTTATGAGTCAGGGTTTAGGGAAGCCCTGCTTTACTACTAAATTGAAGAGTTTCTGTATTTGAGGGATGAGGATAAGCCCTCCAACTTTTTAGATTTTAGCTTGGTGGCCTTTAATGTACTTATTTTTCCCTTTTGCGAGTTGCTTAACCCAAAACTTTATGTCTTCTATAGAGAAAACTTCATCTTTTGTAGAAACATTTGGAATGTTGTCCATGAAAATAGGTGACTCGTAAATATTTTTAAGGTAGGATTTGTAATCCCTCAGGGGAATCATATTTTTTTATTTAGTTTTAGGATTCGTAGGGAAAATTTTAGGGGCTATATATCGCCCATGGGATAATTTTCCATGCTTTTAAAAAAAAAAAAGCTTCACTAATTTCCATTTTTTCTAAAAATGATTTGCCCAAATTCTATAGAATAATTTTTTTTTACCTTAAAAATAGCCCAAATGTTATAGAAACTATACAAAATCGTTAGAAATTTCAATATTTTTACAAAAATATCACCAAACGTTTTATACTTTGTGTAAGGGTCTCCCATGACAACCACCAAGCGTGTGTGCTCCTTGGGAAGATTTGACGACAGATGGATACAGAGCACAAGGAAGGGAGCGATCAGTTGGGAGAACAAAGACGTTTGGATGTGGACATGAGCATCTTGGGTGCACAATGTTGACGTGCAACACCAAGGGGGCACACACCTTACTTTCCTTAGAAAATTTGATGTAGACTCATTTTGCATTTGGTTAAGGGCGAGGTGACATGGGAGAATGCCCAAGGAGTGGAATCATTTTCCCTCTGCAACATGGGTATGTCAGAGAGATTGGATGATCCCATCAACACACTCATGATAATTCACAACAATCAACACAAAGAGCACACAAGGAAAAGGGCACGCGCTCAAGGATGGGATGCACCAGTCCAAGAGACGAACGATTTATGGGTGCACGAGATTTGGATGGGCACACCGAGCCCACAGAAGGGCATGATGAATTGGTTGAGTGTGGGTTCAGTGTGGGTTCACAAAGGGGCGTGACACACCCAAGAGATGTAACATTTCACACAAGAGACCCTTGGTGTCCATATAAGAGCAAGGGCGCACAACCAAAGGAGACATAAAGCATTTTTTAGAAATAGATTTGGAGACCATGTATGAGGAAAGTGTGCGATAACAAACTAAGGAAAAGTTTCCAAGATGGAAGACAAGTAGCCAAGAGTTGGACATTTTGGAAGGTTTTGGGGAGTTCTGAAAATGCAAGTCTATGGAGGCATGTGTGAGGCAGAACCAAAATCCATTTTAGCTTGGTGAAATTATGTGGAAATGAGACGATAACAAGCATGTGGTTGTGGGCACATCTGAGGTGTATTGCTGTGAGTTGCGAAGACAGTTGCAACAAAGATTCTTGTGGTGACGGATCTATTTTTGAGTGTCTTGTTGAGGTGAGTTGAGGTGAGTCATTTGACTCTGGCCTATTTTAAACCGAGTCGATAGTGTTGTTTATGTAATTGTTTTGCAATAACAAAGACTTAGTCAAGTGCTAGGCACAATTTGTGTCACCTTAACTATTTCTATCTTTGTCTTCATTTTTGTTCCGTAGTTGTTCTCTTGAATACTCATGTTCATGGATGTATGATTAAATAAGACTAAATGCTAAGTTGTGTTAACAACTATCTAAGTAATCAAGAGTTGCACTAGAGTAGGAATGTGACTCACTAGTAGCCTTGAATGGAGTATGGGTATGCTATAGGTGAAGAGGCGTAGTTCGGACGAAGTATTCTTGGTGTACCAAGCAACCAAGTTAGAACCGTCGTGGTGTCGCATGCCCTCAGGAGGTGAATGATTGCAAGATCTGTTAGGATGTCCGATGGGGTTGTGATAGGTGAAACTTCATCGATCGCATTGGGATAGATTAGAGATGAGCGAGATGGCACAACCAACCACCCCCCTTCACCTTCAAACTAGACTGCAACATGTTGGCTCGTTGTCTCGGTGGGAGGAAATGAGGCCAATGGGGCGTCTTAAGGAGGTGCCTTGGTGAAAACTGTTGAGAACACAACGAGTGACTTGACATATTGGAGGAAACAAAGAGTTGCAAATGTGATGAGCTTACAGACATAAACAAATGTTTTAATGAGAAGATGTGATTTCTTGAGACAAAGGCGTGATGATTGGATTAGATACCCAATCAACCAAATTCGCAAGGGGATCTAATGCATGGGATCATAGGCAGACGAACTGAAGTATGGAAGAAACAACAAGTTAGAAGGTAGTGACACTTCGTAGACTCCTGAAACTTTCTAAGGGGAGTTTTTCCTTGACAATAGTGGTCGAGCAAGTAGTAGTCATTGAGAAATGATGAGATCCATAGATTGGTAGAGACACCATGGAAGTCGATGGATGTTGTCGAGGATGACAACAACTTGGAGTGGGGAAGGGTTAAGGGTCTCCCATGACACCCACCAAATGTGCACACTCCTTGGGAAGATTTGGCGACAGACGAATGAAGAGCACAAGGAAGGGAGCGATCAGATAGACAAGAAAAGGCGTTTGGGTGTGGGTAGGAGCACCTTGGGTGCATGATGGTGATGTACGACACCAAGGGGGAACACAACTTACTTTCCTTATAACGATTGATGAAGACTTGGGTTGCATTTGGGCAAAGGTAAGGTGACTTGGGAGCATGCCCAAGGAGTGGAATTGTCTGCCCTCAACAACATAGGCTTGTCAGAGAGGTTGAATGACCCCATCAAGACACTCACGAGAAGTCATGACGATTGGCATGAAGAGAACACACCCAAGAGATGAAATTTTTTACACAAGAGACCCTTGGAGTCCATATAAGAGCAAGGGTGCACAACCAAAGGAGACAGAGCATTTTTGAGCAAAATATTTGGAGAGAAAGTCTGAGGCAAGTTTGCGATAGCGAACTGAGGCAGAGTTGCCAAGATGGAACAAAAGTAACCAAGAGTTAGATGTTTTGGAAGGTTTTGGGGAAGTCTAAAAATGCAGGTCTGTGGAGGCATGTGTGAGGCAGAACCAAAATCTATGTTAGCTTGGTGAAAGTCAGGGAAAACAAAATGACAAAAAGTTTGCAGTTGTGGGCACATCTAAGGTGCACCACAGGGAGTTGCGAAGATGATTGTGGTAGAGAGTCTTGTGGTGACATATCTATTCTTGTGTGTCTTGGTGAGGTGAGACAAGTCATTTGACTCTTCCCTTTTGCAAATCGAGCCAGTAGTGCTCTTTATGTATTTGTTTCACAATATCAAAGATTTAGTCGTATTAAGCATGGTTTGTTTCACCCAAGCTATTTTTGTGTTTGTGTTTTTCTTTGTTCCATGATTTTTCTCTTGAATGCTCATGTCCATGGATGCATGCTTAAGTAAAACTAAGTGTTAAACTATTTTAACAATTGTCTAAGTAAGCAAGAGTTGCACTAGAGTAGGAGTGTGACTCACTGATAGCCTAGAACGAAGTATGGGTATGCTCTAGGTGAAGAGGAGTAGTGTTAGAGTATGACATTTTTGGTAAGTTTTGGGAGTCACACAGGCGCGGACCACGTGACAATTTAGCAAGGAGCAATGCATGCATAAGAAAATTAGTGCATTTTCAGGAGCCAACGCGCGAAAGACAAAAGTTAGTTAGGAGTTTTGGGACATTTTTACCACATTTTAATGAGCTAAGCCCCAATGTATATGTATAAATATGCATGGGTTTTGGGTAGAGTAGAAGATAAGATGAGAGTGAGAGATTATGATGAGAGCTTGAGGAGGAATGAAAAGAAAGAGTGGTTTTGTTGTGTGCTTAAGAGTTGAATATCAGTCGAAGAGGTATGTGTGCACTACAACATAGAACGACTTGGGCAGGTTTGGGGTTTAACTTAAGATTATTGTATGAGCGCAGTGCACATATGTTGTAAGGATTGAATATGAATAATATAAGAAGCCAACCATTGTGGACGTAGCTCAGTTTGGGGTGAACCACATTAAACTCATGTGTCTTGATGTGTTTACTGTCATGATATGTTGGTTTATTATGTTCATTGTGCACCTGAAGGAGATGCTTAATGGCTAATAGGAATATATATCTGATGGTTCCACACACTTATTGAATGGTTAAGTAGGATGAATTTGTCATATGTTATGATGTTGTTATATGAATGAATTTTAAGTAAATAGTAAGGATGAGTGCCTCATATTCCCCCATGAGTGCAGAAACCTAGTTCCTGCAGTCCCCATAGGTACCTCAGGTGATACTTCACCTGCTTTCAGGTGATGCCGAAAGGGTCGATATCTTGGGATTTGTTGGTGAATTAATGTTGAACCTCGGGTCTACCCACTACATGACAACAAATGGTTTTGTTGTTGAGACTGGGATCTGCGAATGAGGGGAATGTGGAGGCATACTAAGGATGAGATCGGACAATGGTTGAAAACAAAGGATGTCGACTTTGTTATAGATCATAATGAAAATCCATGGATCAATGTAGAGGAATGGATATAAAGATCGGAATATATTGAACTGCGGTTCCAAGGAATTGGACTTTTGAATTGATTCAACGAGTTAACACAGTACACAATAAGACACACACGCAATGGATTACTGGTTGGATAATGTGCTGGGAGGTTACATTATTGAATTTTCCATAGATTGCACTCAGTCGTACAATGCTGCTGAGAGGGAATTATTTAAAGGACCACATGGTAGATACCTGAAGTTACTATCTACTTGGATTAAGATGTTGTTGTGTGACAAGGAAGTCATGAAGATGGAATCTGATTGCCTAAGAAGATAAGCACCTTTGTGCACATAGGGGAACTAGGGGCTGACCGGGGAATGATACGAGCGTAAAGAGGGATGAAGAGAAGGAATGATGAACATATGGGTTGAGGAAGCTGAGAGAATAAGAGTGCGTGACGAATGAAGAGATTATAGTATTGCATAGTGGTAATAGATTTAGACCGAATAAGAAGAGGATTGTGGCTGAGAGAGAGGGCCATCACAGTGAGAATGAGGAAAGAGACATCGATGTGATATGCCATATCAAGGGAAGTCTATGCATAGAAGAAAAGATCCGTCAGCTCATTCCAGTAGAAGAAGATCCCTCTCATATCAGACTTTGCGTTGAACCCACAACGCTGTGCGCGTCGTCAAGAATTGAGGTAGGATCTGAAGCTTTGTTAATTGTAGTTAGTGAATGAAGTAGAGATAGTAGTAGAAGTAATCAGAGTAGTGGAAGTAGTGCATCGATTCAGAACCAATTAGTGTTATCAGAAAAAAATACTATGTAGAACACGATGGCGCGGGTAGATCCCACCTTAAGGATGCTTCATTTTCAAGGGGTCGGTTTAGAAGATCCAGAATAATTTATGTTCATTTGTGACACAATATGGACTATGAAGAGAATCTAGGACTATGATGTGAAGATTGCAAAGTTGGTGACAACCTTCAGGGATCTCACATTATTATGGTATATGAAATATCATAATACTATACCTGCAGGTCAGACTAGAACATTGGCAGAGGTAAGACAAGCCTTGTTGAAAGAATTCCAGAAACCTAATTCTTAGTCGCAGTTCATTACAGAGCTGAAGGAGATCAAACAGATAGTAAATGAATCAGTGTGGTACTACAATCAAAGGTTCAAGCCACTAAAGGATCGATTGGCATTCCAGATTCTAGATGAACAACACATGGAGTGGTTTATTCTAGAATTGTTGTTGCATATCCACTGCCCTTTGAATCACCATAAGATTGTGTCATAGATAAAAGCTCTGGAAATAGCTATGAAATTGGAAGCATCCCCTCTAAGATAAAATAATGCAGGGATGGCTCAAGTTCAGTCACATCTAGCTACACTGACTATTTAGTTACAAAAAATTACGAAAGGAAAAGAAAAGTGTGACGGAGTATGGTGCATCACATGTAAAACAAAGGGTCATCATAAGGATGAATTTCCAACTTTTCAACAATATTTGAATATGGGAGATCCGAATCCATTTGGGTTATGGTGTGAAGTTTGTAAAACAGTGGGTCACCACCCTCATAATTAGTTGTTGATGCAGAAGTATTAGAGTAATCTGAGAAATCTATTTTGTAACTTTTGCAAGTTTGTCGGACATGAAGAGAAGGATTTTCGTGCATTTGTCTTGATGAGAGAGAGAAATGCAGACCCATATAGAGTACAAGGGGAAGAATCAGAAGGAGGAGATCTATAGTGTAATAATCCCAGAGGATATAATCAAGGAGGACGAGGAGGTTTCAGAGGCCATGAAAGAGGAGGCTTTGGCAGAGGAAGAGGAGCTATTATATGTTATAATTGTAATCAACCTGGACACTTGGCACAACACTATTCGAACCCCTTCACGATGTGTACTTATTGAAGAACACTAAACCATGTGATATTTTCTTTAATATTCTTTGTTGTCTTCAAATTTTTCATAGCATATGATTAAGGCTCGATGATGCAAGCATAGGCCATGATTCTTAGTTGAAACCCCCTCCTTCAAATCATTGCCCTAGAAATCACATATCCAATAGCTTACCATTCTCTGATTTCACCGTTCTTTGCATGTTGAATCTAGGCTTTCTGCAGACGACCACAACAATGAGAGAAACACATAAGACACAGGCGAAAATTCCACTAGTGATAAGTTTTTTCGTGACAAAAGGCATGCTCTAGATCCTCCATGTGAGGTGATACATATAAGGTAAGGATTGAATGATGTTGTCCTTATTACATTGGTGGCTCTTTCTAACAACACATTCAACATTCTCTGACAATGTATTTACTGGTAATCAAATCATAGGATAGTTAACAACATGGGAGTTTTTTTTTGTAATTTTTTGAAATTATTTTTATGTGATAATTTGACGTCAAACCACATAAAATTAGTCACTTCATATATATCAACCAGTCATAAAAGACAATTTTTTAGTTTTTAGTTTTTAAATATTTAGTTTAATATATAAATTTTACATTACTTTAATAAACTTTATAATAAAAAAAATTAAGTAATCGAAAACTAATTAAAAGTCAAAGTAAGTTGACTAAAAAGCAACCACAATATGACAAAGAGGAGAATTAGTCTATAGAACCATAAGAAAGGTAAGAAATTACTTGGATTTCTTTACAATTTTATTTATGTGCTCAAACAACGTTAAGAGAAGAATTCCAAGATCACCATGATTTTGATGACTTAGAAGGTTAGAAAGGTCAGTATTGTGAAAAATATTTTGAAATTGAGGTCTAATTTGGGTATACGTAGGGAAATCTAAGAGAAAGTGATTTTGATATTCAAGCCTCTTAGTGTCACAAAGATGGCAAATTATTTTTTCCTACTATGTTTTGGTAATAGTCCAACGCCCAACTTCACTATGCAACTCGTGAGAGTTTGTTCTTATTTTAGCAATGATGATTTTCTTCTCTATGCTAGTCAAAACAAAGAGATAATTTTGATCTTCTAGATTAGGGTTGACCACCTCCTTGTAGTATATAAATTTTCTTTTATCCTCTAATTATTTATCATACAATAGATTCTCGTTAAATTTAGATGTAATAATAATTTTAATATTAATTGTATATTTGCATAATGACTTCTTCTTGTACTCCCCAATGATTTAGCCAAAGATTGACATCTTTATACCATTCTGCTTGAGCTGGTGGTGGTTTTTCCTGAAATTTGAAGAAAATTTAGGGAGCCTCTTGTTGTCCATGTTGTTTATCTTGTTCTTGTACATTAAGTACATAATCATAGCCACACTCTCAATGGGGGAAAGTCTCGCTTCTATGAGGAGGATAGGATAGGGTGCATTGCCTTTGTTTTTTAGATTAAAATTTGTAAAATTCTTTTGGATCTGCTCTATCCTCTCCCGGAATCTCAAGAGATACTGCATCCCCAAACTTCACATCCATATAATATAACATGGGTGAGGAGAGTCTCAAAGAGGAGTTTTTTCTTATCCCGTAGCCAAAGGTGATATGCTAATTTACAATTGTTTTCAAGCCCATTATAAGCTTTCCACCCTCCATTTATCATTTTATCAACACTATAGTTCCAGTTGAGCTTGTGATAAACACCAATTCCAATATTTTTGTATGAAGACACTTCCTCCAATCAATTGTTGTCATATATGAAAGTATCATCATTGATCTATTTCGATTTAATTATCATAACATTTGTTTTGTCAATGTTCACAATCATACCCGCACTAGAGCTAAAGTCCTTGAGGATTCTTAGTTTCTTATCGAGGTCATAGGGTGTCCTCACTATAAGAACAATATCATCAACGTAGAGAAGAAGGATGATGACTACACCAATGAGAGTTGGCCCAACACAACCTGCATTTTCCAAACAATCTTCTAACTTGTCAATGTATATGCCAAAATGGGTAAGAGACAAGGGACAACCTTGCTTAACTCCTATATTACAGTTAATTTCTTTCGAACAACCCTCGATGCTCCTAAACTTGGAAATGACATTCTCATACAACCTTACCATAGTAGCTTGCAACTCAAAAGGAACTTTTAACTCTTCTAACATATTCCAAAGGTTAGTCCTGGGCACGAGGTCAAAAGTTGTTCTAAAGTAAACATAACAACAAAGGAGATTGGTTTTATTACTGCAACACTCCTTCACAACTATCCTAAGCATAACAAGGTGGTCCATAGTTGAATGATAGCCTCTAAATCTGTCTTGGCCTTTACCTCTTTTTCTGTGGATTTCTATCCATATGCTGTTATTCTTTTCTAAAATACTTTTATACAACTTGGCTAAAATGGGGCTAATCACAATGGTCCTACAATTAGAGGGATTTCTTTTATCCCCACTTTTAAAAATAAATACAATGAGGTTATGAGTCAGGGTTTAGGGAAACCCTACTTTACTACTAAATTGAAGAGTTTATGTATTTGAGGGATGAGGATAAGCCCTCCATTTTTTTAGATTTTAGCTTGGTGGCCTTTAATGTCCTCAGTTTTCCCTTTTGCGAGTTGCTTAACCCCAAAATTTATGTCTTCTATAGAGAAAACTTCATCTTTTGTAGAAACATTTGGAATGTTTTCCATGAAAATAGATGATTTGTAAAGATTTTTAAGGTAGGATTTGTAGTCCCTCAGGGGAATCATATTATTTTCTTTAGTTTTAGGATTCGTAGGGAAAATTTTAGGGGCTATATATCGCCCATGGGCTAATTTTCCATGCTTTTTCCAAAAAAAAAGCTTCACCAACTTCCATTGTTTTTGAAACTGATTCGCCCAAATTCTATAGAATAAAATTATTTTACCTAGTAGCCCAAATTTTATAGAAACTATATAAAATCGTTAGAAATTTGAATATTTCTACAAAAATATCACCAAACATTTTATACTTTGTGTAAGGGTCTCCCATGACAACCACCGAGCATGTGTGCTCCTTGTGAAGATTTGACTATAGACGGATAAAGAGCACAAGGAAGGGAGCGATCGATTGGGCGAATGAAGACATTTGGGTGCAGACAAGAACACATTGGGCGCATGTTGTTGACGTGTGACACCAAGGGGGCACACACCTTACTTTCCTTAGAACAATTGATGTAGAATTGGTTTGCATTTGGTTAAGGGCGAGTTGACTTGGGAGAATTCCCAAGGAGTGGAATCGTTTTCCCTCCGCAACATGGGCATGTCAGAGAGATTGGACGACCCCATCAACACACTCATGATAAGCCACGAAAATCAACACGAAGAGCGCGCAAGGCAAAGGGTGTGCGCTTAAGGATGGGGTGCACCGGTCCAAGAGATGAATGGTTGATGGGCGCACGAGCTTCGAATGGGAACACCGGGCCCACAGAATGGCGTGACGAGTTAGTTGAGTGTGGGTTCGTGAAGGGGCATGACACACCCAAGAGATGCAACATCTCACACAAGAGACCCTTGGTGTCCATATAAGAGCAAGGGCACACAACCAAAGGAGACATAGAGCGTTTTTTAGCAAGAGATTTGGAGACAATGTATGAGGAAAGTGTGTGATAACAAACTGAGGCAAAGTTGCCAAGATGGAAGAGAAGTAGCCAAGAGTTGGAATTTTTGGAAGGTTTTGGGGAGTTCTAAAAATGCAAGTCTGTGGAGGCATGTGTGAGGCAGAACCAAAATCCATGTTAGCTTGGTCAAATTCTGTGGAAATGAAACAATAACAAGTATGTGGTTGTGGGAACGTCTAAGGTGCGTTGTTGTGAGTTGCGAAGATAGTTGCAGTGGAGAGTCTTGTGGTGACAGATTTGTTTTTGAGTGTCTTGGTGAGGTGAGGCGAGTCATTTGACTCTGCCCTAAGCCGATAGTGTTGTTTATATAATTGTTTTCAATAACAAAGACTTAGTCGGGTGTTAGGCACAATTTGTGTCGCCTGAACTATTTATATGCTTGTCTTCATTTTTTTCCGTAGTTGTTCTCTTGAATACTCATGTTCATGGATGTATGCTTAAATAAGACTAAATGTTAAGTTGTGTTAACAACTATATAAGTAAGCAAGAGTTGCACTAGAGTAGGAATGTGATTCACCAGTAGCCTAGAATGGAGTATGGGTATGCTCTAGGTGAAGAGGTGTAGTTCAAATGAAGTATTCTTGGTGTGCCAAGCAACCAAGTTAGAACCGTCGCGGTGTCGCACACCCTCAAGAGGTGAACGATTGCAAGATCTGTTCAGATGTCCCGTGGGATTGTGATAGGTGACACTTCATTGATCACATTGGGATAGATTTCAGATGAGGGAGATGGCACAAGCAACCTCCCCCCTTCACCTTCTAACTAGACTAGAACATGTTGGCTTGTTGTCTCGGTGGGAGGCAGCGAGGCCAATGGGGCATCTTAAGGAGGTTCCTAGGTGAAAACTGTTGAGAACACAATGAGTGACTTGACATATTGGAGGAAATGAAGAGTTGCGAATGTGACGATCTTGCAGACATAAACAAACATTTTAATGTGAAGATGTGAGTTCTTGAGAGAAAGGAGTGAAGATTGGATTAGATACCCAATCAACCAAGTCACAAGGGGATCCAACATAGCGGAGCATAGGCAGATGGAACGAAGTATGGAATCAACAACAAGTTAGAAGGTAGCGATAGTAGACTCCTTAAACTTTCTAAGGGGAGTTTTTCCTGGACAATAGTGGTTGAGGAAGTAGCAGTCATTGAGCAGTGATGAGATCCAGAGATGGGAAGAGACACCATGGAAGTCAACATATGTTTTCGGGGATGAAAACAACTTGGAGTGGGGGAGGAGGTAACGGTCTCCCATGACACCCACCAAACGTGCACACTCCTTGGGAAGATTTAGCGATAGACATATGAAGAGCACAAGGAAGGGAGTGATCAGTTAGACAAACAAAGACATTTGGGTGTGGGTAGGAGAACCTTGGGTGCATGATGGTGACGTGAGACACCAAGGGGGCACACACCTTACTTTCCTTATAACGATTGATGGAGACTCGGGTTGCATTTGGGCAAAGGCGGGGCGACTTGGGAGCATGCCCAAGCAGTGGAATTGTCTGCCCTCAACAAATTGGGCGTGTCAGAGAGGTTGAATGACCCCATCAACACACTCATGAGAAGTCATGAAAATCGGCATGAAGAGCACATAAGTAAAAGGGCATGTGCCCAAAGATGGGGTGTGTCGGTCTAAGAGACGAATGATTGATGGGTGCATAGGCTTTGGATGGGTGCAGCGGGTCCACAGAAGGGAACAAAGAGTTGATAGAGTGTGGGTTCATGAAGGGGTGTGACATACCCAAGAGATGAAACATTTTGCACAAGAGACCCTTGGAGTCCATATAAGAGAAAGGGTGCACAACCAAAGGAAACAAATCATTTTTTTGCAAAAGGTTTGGAGAGGAAGTCTAAGGCAAGTTTGCGATAATGAACTGAGGTAGAGTTGGAAAGATGGAATAAAAGTAGCCAAGAGTTAGATGTTTTGGAAGGTTTTGGGGAAGTCTAAAAATGAAGGTCTGTGGAGGCATGTGTGAGGCAAACTTGAAATATGTGTTAGCTTGGTGAAATTATGGGAAAACAAAACGACAATAAGTCTGTAGTTGTGGGCACGTCTAAGGTGCACCACAGGGAGTTGAGAAGATGATTGCAGTAGAGAGTCTAGTGGTGACAGATCTATTCTTGAGTGTCTTGGTGAGGTGAGACAAGTCATTTGACTCTGCCATGTTGTAAATCGTGTTGGTAGTGCTCTTTATGTAATTGTTTTGCAATAACAAAGATTTAGCTGTCTTAGGCATGGTTTGTTTTGCCCAAACTATTTATGTGTTTGTCTTCGTTTTTGTTCCACGGTTGTTCTCTTGAATGCTCATGTTCATGGATGCATGCTTAAATAAGACTAATTTTTAAACTATGTTAACAATTGTCTAAGTAAGAAAGAGTTGCACTAGAGTAGGAGTGTGACTTGTCGATAGCCTAGAACAAAGTATGGGTATGCTCTAGGTGAAGAGGCGTAGTGTTAGAGAAAGACATTTTGGGTAAGTTTTGGGAGTCGCATAGGAGCAGACTGTGCGAAAATTCAACAATGAGCAGCGCACACAGAAAACATTTAGTGCATTTTTAGGATCCAATGCGCGAAAGACGAAAGTTAGTTAGGAGTTTTGGGACATTTTTACCACATTGTAACGAGCTAAGCCCCACTGTATATGTATAAATATGTATGGGTTTTGGGTAGAATAGAAGATAAGATGAGAGTGAGAGATTATAATGAGAGCTTGAGGAGGAATTAAAAAAAAAAGTTATTTTGTTGTATGCTTATGATTTGAATATCAATCGAAGAGGTATGTGTGCACTACAACATAGAATGACTTGGGCAGGTTTGGGTTTTAACTGAAGATTATTGTATGGGAGCAGTGCACACCTATTGTAAGGATTGAAAATGAATAATATAAGAAGCCAACCATTGCAGACGTAGCCCAGTTTGGGGTGAACCACATTAAACTTATGTTTCTTTATGTGTTTACTGTCATGATTTTATTATGTTCATTGTGCACATGTAGGAGATGCTTAATGGCTAATAGGAATATGTATTTGATGGTTCTGCGCACTTATAGAATGGTTAAGTAAGATGAATTTGTCATATGTTATGATGTTGTTATATGAATGAATGTTAAGTAAACATTGAGGATAAATGCCTCATATCCTCCCATGACTGCAGAAACCTGGTTCCTGTAGTCCACATAGGTACCTCGAGTGATACTTCACCTACTTGCGGGTGATGCTGAAATGGCCGGTATCTTGGGATTTGTTGGTGAATTAATGTTGAACCCCAGGTCTACCCACTGCACACCAACAAATGGTTTTGTTGTCGGGACTGGGATCTACGAATGAGTGGAATGTGGAGGCCTACTAAGGAGGAGATCAGACAATGGTTGAACACAAAGGATATCGAGTTTTATATAGATCATAATGAAAATCCATGGATCAATGCAGAGGAAGGGATATAAAGATCATAATATATCGAATTGCGGTTCTGAGAAATTGGACTCCTGAATTGATTTAACGAGTTAAAGCAATAAGCAATAAGACATCACACACAATGGATTACTTGTCGGATAGTGTGCTGGGAGGTTACATTACTAAATTTGCCATAGATTGCACTCAGTCATACAATGTTGTTGAGAGGGAATTCTTTAAAGGACCACGTGGTAGATACCTGAAGTAGCTATCTACTAGGATTAAGATGTTGTTGTGTGACAAGGAAGTCATGAAGATGGAATATGATTGCCTAAGTAGATAAGCACCTTTGTGCACATAGCAGAACTGGTGACTGACCAGGGAATGATATGAGTGTAAAGAGGGATGAAGAGAAGGAATGAGGAACAAATGGGCTGAGGATGCCGAGAGAAGAAGAGTGTGCGATGAACAGAGAGATCAGAGTATTTCACAATGGTAATAGATTGAGACCGAATAAGAAGAGGATTGTGGCTGAGAGAGAGGGCCATCACAGTGAGAATGAGAAAAGAGACATTGATGTGATACACCAGATCAAAGGAAGTATGTGCACATAAGAAAATATACGTCAGCTCAATCTAGTAGAAGAAGATCCCTCTCATATCAGACTTTGTGTTGAACCCACGACCCCGTGTGCGTCGTCAAGAATTGAGGTAAGATCTGAAGCTTTGTTAATTGTACTTAGTGAAGGAACTAAAGATAGTAGTAGAAGTAATTAGAGTAGTGGAAGTAGTACATCGATTCAAAGCCAATTAGTGTTATCGAAAGAAAAAAAAATTGCCACATAGAACACGATGGCGGGGGTAGATCCCACCTTAAGGATGCCTCTCTTTCAAGGGGTAGATTCAGAAGATCCAGAATAAAATTTGTTCATTTGTGACACAATATGGACCATGAAGAACATCTAGGACTATGATGTGAAGATTTCAAAGTTGGAAAAAACCTTCAGGGATCGTGCATTATTATGGTATATGAAATATCAGAATACTACACGTGCAGGTCAAACTAGAACATTGTCAGAGGTAAGACAAGCCTTGTTGAAAGAATTCCAGAAGCCTAAGTCTCAGTCGTAGTGCATTATAGAGCTGAAGGAGATCAAATAGATAGTAAATGAATCAGTGTGGAACTACGATCAAAGATTCAAGATACTAAAGGATAGATTGACATTCCAGATTCCAGTTGAACAACACATGGAGTGGTTTATTCCAGAATTGTTGCCGCATATCCTCTACCCTTTGACTCAACAAAAGATTGTGTCATAGTCAAAAGCTGATCCAAATTTATGCTGGAACACAACATAATACACAAATAACAATGAATACAAAGATGCAACGGAAATAACACTTCATTTCATTAATATCAAAGAATTGAAATTTGTTTATAGACAAAATAGAAATAAACTAGCTAGGGCTTTGGTAGCTTATCTCTAAGAAGATATGTGGCAGCTACAGGCCTCTGAAATCTGTGTTACAATGAGGCTTGAAGGATGATATGTTATTGAGAAACAATGGAAACCCTAAACATCCACAAACCTAACCCTAGGATATGAAACACCAAAATATGGGCCCCGTCGGGGTAAATTGGTAGATCAATTTCCCGAGGTCGTAACTTTGGCATACTATCTTTGTTTGACGCATATGATACATTGTTAGAAAGATATATCTGAGGAATACAACTTGTAAAAACAAATATCATGTTTCAAAATAAACTAACATTCGCCGACCGGTTGATGCCCAAAAAACTTTGTTTAGGTCCTCAAAATGGCTCCCGAAGTTCAGGACCCGAAAAACTGCCAAAAATAGTAAATTGTGCTACAATTAAGGAAAATAAAAAACTCAAAGAAACAATGGTGGGGGTCCAAGTGGAATATGTGGGTGGCCACCAATATCCACCTGGATCATTCCTCCCCCCTTAGGAAGGAATGGTCCCCATTGCGTTGAGTTCCTCCATGAGATGAGGAAACTTCTTCTGAACTTGGTCCCTGGTGAGCCACTTGCTCTGTTGTCAGGTGTTCTTGATCTATGTGTCCATAATCTGATCAGTTGTGTCTTGTTCCATGCAGTATGGGTTTAACTCTGTTGGTGTGAGTTTTTCTGCCATGTTAGATGTGTCGAGTAGAGGTGGAAAGTAAGGCCGAAGGCGGTCCACATCGAATATTGGGTGCAAACCAAGGAATGGTGGGATACTGAGCTCAAAGACATTGTCCCCTACAACCTTGGTGATGGTTTATGGGCCATATTGGAGAGGGTGAAGCTTGCAGTGGGGTCCAACGAGGTGCTCCTTCTGCAAATGTAGCCACACTTTGTCGCCCACCTGGAAGTTGTGTTGCACCCAATGTTGATCATGTCATTGCTTGTACTTAGCATTGTCTCTGTCTAGTATGTCATGAACCTATTGGAAAATGTGTTGAATGTGCTCAATGAATTTGTTCACCTTGGCAGCTTCAGACTAGACATGATCCAAATTAGCCTAAGTAGCTGCAAATGGTATGGTTATGTCAATGGGACATAGTGGTTGGAATCCCAAGACCACCTGAAAGAGGCTGTGGTCAGTTGAGATGTGGAGGGACCGATTATCACTATGTTGTATATAGGGGAGGCTCTCATCCCATGTGCGTGGATTCTTTGAGTTGTACATGTGAAAAATGTGCACAATCATCCTATTGACAACCTCTGTCTGGCCATCAGTTTGGGGATGGAAAGTTGTGAACTTGGTGAGCTTGGTGTCCAGCATTGACCAGAGGCTGGACCAAAATGTATTGAGGAACCTGTTGTCCCGATCTAAGATGATAGACTGTGGGATCCCAAAGTGTGCCCACACTCATTCAAAGAAGAGTTTAGCAGTGGCTTCTGCTATGATATTCTTCTTGCAGGCCGCCATAATGGCCATCTTCAAGAATCTGTCGACGACCATGAAAACACATTCATTTCCATTCTTAGTAGAAGGAAGGCCCGACGTGTAATCCATGGAGATGGATTCCCAAGGTCGGCTAGGGGTAGGAAGCAGAGTATAGAGGCCTTGCTTCTTGATGGTCGATTTGGCAATGGCACAAGCAGTGCAGGATCTGATGTACTTCCCGACATCATGTCGAAGGTTTTTCCAATAGAAATACTTCTGCGGTACTGCCACTATTTTCTCGACCCCGAAATGTCCAACGAAATGACTATAGTGCGCTTCCCAAATCATCTTGGCACACTCGCTCGAAGGAACACACATGTGTCCCAGGTGACATAATAGTGCATCCTTGAGGTGAAAATTTGGAACTCAGTTACCCTCCAAGAGTGTCTTGTATGTGTGGCCGAAATCTGGATCGCTCTTGTAGAGAAGCAACCAATCAGAAGTCTCGTGCCCATAAGAATTGAGCATGGTGGTTATCACCATGAACGGTGGTTGAATAAGGCAGTCTGCAACATTATTGGTGCTACCCTTCTTGTACTTGATGTTTAAATGAAACTGTTGCATATATGTGAACCACTTATGATAGGGATCATTCTACAACTCCCCCTGTGTCTGTATGAACTGCAGGGGTCGGTGGTATGTGTGGATGATTGTTTCCTTCCCCAAAATGTAATGCTTCAATTGTCGGCAAGCCTGCACAATGGAATACATTGCTTTGTCATAAGTGGGATACTTTTGGACAATGTCTCACTGTGATATGCCACTAGATGACCCTGATGAGTAAGAATTACCCCAATAACATAGTCAGAGGCATCTGTCTCGATCTCAAATGGTTGTTGAAAGTCTGGTAATGTGAGAACTGAAGCACAACAAAGGTGATGTTTCAATTCTACGAATGCCTTCTATTGAGATTTAGACCAAAATAATTTTGCTTTCACTCGTCCCTTGGTGACTTGACTCAAGGGCCAAGTGATATGAGAGAATCCCAACACAAACCTGTGGTAGACATTAGCAAGACCCATAAAGCTACGAAGCTCTGTTAGAGTGGTTGGGGCTAGCCAATCCCGGATGACTTGGATCTTGGTTGGATCCACATGCACCCCACGCTCATCAATAATGTATCCCAGATACTGAACCTGGGTCAGGCCAAAAGTGCACTTCTCCAAATTGGTACACAACTTGTGTTTCTGCAGTGTTTGGAGGACATGTCAGATGTGGTGGAGGTGCTCTTCCTAAGTCTCGTTGAAGATCATGATTTCATCCAAGTACACTACTACAAATGAGTTGGTGAATGGTCGCAAGATGTCGTCCATCAACCTCATGAAGGTTGCAGGAGCATTCGTCAACCCGAAAGGCATGACCAACCATTCGAAAAGGTCCTCCTTGGCTTTGAAGGAAGTCTTCCATACATCAGATAGTTCGATTGGTACCTGGTGATACCCGGACTTCAAGTTGATCTTGCTAAAATATTTCTCCCCTTTGAGTTGGTCCAGAAGGTCATCAATCTATGGGATCGGGTACCTATTCGGGATAGTGATCTTGTTCAACACCCGATAGTCAATACAGAGTCTCCAAGTCCCATCCTTCTTTTGAACCAACACAATCAGGCTCCCACAGGGCGATGAAATTGGCCGGATGTGACCTTTCTGCAGCAACTCCTGAATCTGCCTCTTGATTTCATCGTTCTCCAGAACAAAGCACCGATAGATCAGTCCATTGGGTAGCGGTGCACCTGGGGTCAGATCGATGGGGTGCTTGACCTGACAGTGCAGAGGCACTCCTGCAGGTGAGGTGAAGATGTCCCGGTCCTCCTCCATGACCTTGTCCATTTGTTGTTGTCATGCATAAGAGCCTTGTCTAGAGGTCGTGGCCACAATCTTATTCTTGCCTTGAGGGCAGATCATCAGGAAAACAAATATCTCGGTTTTGGAAATGAGCTTACTGCATTATTTTGCAGTAACCAAAGAGATAGCAGTAGGCGGTGGTACCTCTGGTATCCTGTACAAATTATTTCCCAAGGTAACAATAGTAGTGTGAGGCCGAGACTCATACACAACATGTCACTTCCACAAGTATGGTTGGCCTAATAACACATCACAAACATCAAGAGGAGCAATGGCACATAATACCTCATTAGTGAAGAGCTTGATGATGTAGGGAAGGCGACATTGTTGGCTGACGCAAAGATCTCGTCCTCGGTGAAGCCACCCGATGGTGTACGACTGTGGGTGTGTTGTGTTCGGCAAGCTCAACTGCTTGACGACCTATGCTGAAATGAGGTTCTTTTGTCTCCCACTGTCGACAATGAACTGTAGCAAGGAACCCTTTACCCACATCTGGGAGTGGAAGAGACGCTCCTCCTACTCTGGATCTTCCAGTTCTTCCTTTTGGATCTTTGTGGTGGAAATGGTGGCATTGGGCTCCGCATCGATAATATGATTCCCTCTGTCATTCCCCTTCTCGGGTTCTGATTCATTGTCGGAGAATGCATCTGATTCATAAGCCCTCATCTCAGCCATCGGTGATTGTTTGGCTCGACACTCACTTGTGTTGTGAGTGGAGCTCTTATGGAACTCACACCACTTTCCCATGTCTTTCTTCGACTTTGCAGTGTTGTTATTTGCTTGTGTCTTTGGTAGGTTGTCTTGAGCCACCATGCCTTGGATTTTTCCTTTGTTCTTCGGTTTGGGGGCACCTTTCACTTGCTTTTGATTAGCAGATCCAAAGTCTCGCTTCTTTTGTTTGAATTTATGCTCAATCTTGGTAGCATACCGGTATGTCGTACCAAGCAAGGAGATGTCGAGGAACTCCATTTCCTCTTGAATGTATCTATGTAGACAATTGCAGTACTTTAACACCAAATGTTTCTCTGAATATTTGATACCCAACTTTGTGCATAGGGTATGGAACAGATTCATCAGCTCATGCACATCTTGATCCCTTTGCTGCCGTAGTGTAGTCTATTGTATGTACTTGTCCTCATATCTCCCCATGGGATAATATTGTTTCTTGATGGCATCTTGGAAATAATTCCAAGTGGGTACGACTGAGAACAAAGAGGGTTCCTCCTCATCCTTTTTCTCACAGTAGGTTTCCCACCAGTCCTTGACATGGGGGGCGACTTTGAGTAGTGAAAAAATAATCTTCTCCCGGTCGAAAAAGTCATGAACTGAGAAATATCCTTCTAATAGATTCAACCGTCTATCTATGACATTTGAATCTATTTGGCCATCAAATATGGGAATGTCAAAGTTTACTTGTACCTCAAAAGGGGTTTCACCTCCAAAGTGGCTGCTGGATGCAAATGCGCTGCCAGTGGGCAATCGTCGAAGGATCTGGGCGAAGTTATCCTTTGTTTTTCAAGGGCCTCCTTGAGCAATATTTTGATAGGATCTCCTGCTCCCTCGTCTTTATTTTTTTCCCCCATTGGCGGCCGTAGGAGTTTGCGAGGCTGATCTTGCAAAGGTTCAACCAAATCGAGCCCTAACTTCTTATACCCCGACCTCATTGGGGACATGCAAAGAAGGATCGAGAAAGAGCAGACCGCTCTTATACCACTGATCCGAATTTATGCAGGAACACAACATAATACACAAATAACCATGAATACAAATATGCAACAAAATAACACTTCATTTCATTAATATCAAAGAACTGAAATTTGTTTACAGGCAGAATAGAAATAAACTAGCTAGGGCGTTGGTAGCTTATCTCTGAGAAGAGATCTGGTGGCTACAGGTCTCTGAACTCTGTGTTACAATGAGGCTCGAAGGAATATATGTGATTTAGAAACAATGGAAACCCTTCCACAAACATAACCCTAAGAGATGAAATGCCAAAATATGGGCCCCATCGGGGTAAATTGGTACATCAATTTCCCAGGGTTGTAACTTTGGCATACTATCTCTGTTTGATGCATATGATACATCATTAGAAAGATATATATCGTTAGAAATATATATACAAGGAATACAACTATTAATGGTAAATGTCATGGTTTAAAATTTACTTATATTCATTGACCGGTTGATTCCCAAAAAAAGTCGTTTAGGGCCTCAAAATGGCTCCGGAAGTTCTGGACCCGAAAAACTGCCAAACATAGTAAATTGTGCTACAATTAAGGAAACTGAAAAACTGAAAGAAACAATGGTGGGGGTTCAAGTGGAATATGTGGGTGGCCACCAATATCCACCTGGATCAAAATCTCTGGAAATTGCTATGAAATTGGAAGCATCCCCTGTAGGAGAAAATAACGCAGAGATGACTCAAGTTTAGTCACATATGATTGCACTAACTATTTAGATACAAAAATTTATGAAAGGAAATGAAAAGTGTGAGGGATTATGGTGTATCACATTTAAAACAAAGGGTCATCTTAAGGTTAAATGCCCAGCTTTTCAACAGTATTTGAATATGGGAGCTCCGGATCCATTGGGATTATGGTGCAAAATTTGTAAAACGATGGGTCACCACCCTCATAATTACTTGTTGATGCAAAAGTATCAGAGTACTGTGAGAAATCTATTTTGTAACTTTTGCAAGTTTTTCGGACACGAAGAGAAGGATTTTCACGCATTTGACTTGATGAGAGAGCGCACTACATACCCATATAGAGTACAAGGAGAAGAATCAGAAGGAGGAGATATGTAGTATAATACTCCCAGAGGATATAATCAAGGAGGATGAGGAGGTTTCAGAGGCTGCAGAAGATGAGGATTTGACAGAGGAAGAGGACCTATTATATGTTATAATTGTAATCATCCTAGACACTTGGCGTAAGACTATTCAAACCCTTGCACAATGTGTACTTATGGTAGGCATAGCGCTAAACCATGCGACAATGGACTCCCCACAATGGATCGCAAAATGGTAAGAAAAGAGGAATGCAGATGTAAAAATGATCACAACATAAGCATGCAACGAACAAACTAAGATAACAACAGTTACATGTAGAGGGATGAGAACCATAATGAATGCAACGGATCAAGGGAATCAAATCCACAAATGGGTAAGGAAACCAACCCAACCTCTTCCATTGTTTGATCCGAGAAAATAGAAATAGGCATACCAACAAGCTAGAAAAGAATTGGTTGGAGCAGAATGGATAGCTTCAACTTCATCCATGCCACCTTTGTATGACTGACCGCCGGTGTATGATATGCCACTAGTATATGACCATTCAAAAAGGAAAGTTGAAAAGGTAAGCACTTTGAAAGATTTCTTAAGAAGTTGTTTAGAATTAATGAAGGGCGAATCTGCTTTAATCATCGTGCATGGATTGATTAACCATTGTGCCCAAGAGAAAGAGATACATGTCGCACATAGAGTAGTTAACCAGGTGCACCGTAAAAAGAGAACAAATAGGGACTTTCGGCTCAATGTGTAAATAAGGAACTATGACATGGACAATATCATTCTAGATCTAGGCTCCAATGTGAATGTCATCCCGAGGCAGATTTGGGAGATGATGGGCCAATCGAAGCTCATTTGGTCTCATATCCAGTTGAGATTAGCGAACCAACATAAGATTGTTCCAGTTGGAAGGTTGACATGGGTGAGTGTCAATATTGATGGAGTGCATAGTGTAGCAGACTTTGAAGTGAACAAAATAGTAGACGATAGTACACCTTATCCAACATTATTGGGACTTGATTATGCATTTTATAATCAGAATATCATTGATATAAAGAAAAGACATATGGTATTCGAAGTAGAAGACTTGAAGGTTACTGCGTCGTTATATCCTATTGAAGGAAGGAGATATCTAGAACCAACAAAGAGAAAATTACTTGACACTCTATATAATATGACTGCATGGATGGATGGTTATGTGAATCCTAAAACTAAAGGCGTACTTAATTGGAGAAGTATCAGTTCATGTGTGTCAGACTCAGAAGAAGCTTTGGAGAATTGGCAGTAGAGATTGCACAAAGTATCTACAATGAAATGTGCTTGAATTACCCGTGTGTTGTGATGGATTGGAACCAAGGTATGTGATTCTCAAAGGCATGATGGACTAAGTGATGTAGTTTACTTTATAAGAGAGTTTGAGTTGCAAATATTAGATCAACATAGACTACTAGCTTTGGATGTTGTGTTGAAAGAAACCCCTGCAAGGTGGTGGGTTGCGCACAAGGATGGAATAAGAGATTGGTAGGAGTGCAAAAGTGTATTACAAGTCATATTCAGAACAAAGAATGAAAGTATCATGCTGAAGTATAATGGATTAAGTTTCCCAGTAGACCATATTATGAAGTGTACCGCATTGTGGAGATGAGCTACTCAACAAGAATGGACACATTTATTTGTGCTTACTCTGGACACTACTCTGAAGAATTGGTACATAGAAGTAGAAGTGCGTAGAGGCATAGGAGATTGGGAAAAGTTGACCAAGAACTTCAAGGTAACATTCAAATTTGAAGATAATAATCCTTTGATTGACTCAACCTTGCAGGTTATCAAAAATAAGATTTTTGCGACATAAGGCTTGATGTATAATACACCTAGAGTTACTGCGACAGTTGAAGAGGTCTTGCACTATTATAATGTTGTTGAAGTAGACCACGAGGATGAAAACCCAGGGAATTTGTAGATACTAGAGATTGAAGGGGAGCACACAGTAGAGGGACCACAACTTGAATATATGGTGTATTCCAAGCCTTTGAGAACACATAAAATGAACATTGGTACAAAAGATAAGCCTAAGTTTGCGAACATAGGAGACTACTAGAGTGATGAGACAGTCGAGAAAATTGTCGACTTACTGCGCAAATACGAGGATTTGTTTCCAACAACGTTCTCAGAGATGAAAGGGATTGTTGGGGAGTTAGGAGAAATGAAGATCCCACTGAAACCAAATGCCAAACCTATTAAGCAAAGACCATATAGAATGAACCCGATGTATAAGAAGAAGGTAAAAGAAGAGATAAACAATATGTTAGAAGTTGGAATTATAGAACCTGTTGAAGAATCAGAATGGATCATCCCAATGGTAGTTCAAGACAAGAAGTCAAGGGGAATCAAGATATGTGTAGATATGATAAAGTTAAACGATGCTTGCTTACACGACCCATTTCTTACCCCATTTACAAGTGAAGTGTTGGATAATGTAGGGGGTCAGGAAACTTACTCTTTTATGGATGGATTCTCAGGATACCACCAGATCAAGATTGCGCAAGAAGACAAATATAAGACCACCTTTGTGACAGAATCGGGTTGTTACCAATACACAGTTATCCCATTTGGTTTGAGAATGCACCGACAATATTTTCTAGAGTAGTTATGTCAACTTTCAAAGAGTTCATTCATAAGTTCTTAGAAGTGTACTTAGATGACTGGACAATATTGAGCATGTTGAAAGACCATGTCGAAACTCTATGCTTAATGTTTTATAGGTGTAGGTAGTACCATATCTCGTTGAATTTGAAGAAATGAATTTTTTGTGCGCCTTTTGGAATATTGTTGAGCCATGTGGTGTGTAAACAAGGATTGTTAGTTGATCATGCGAAGATAGCTATGATTGTTTATTTTCCACCACAAACTTCAGTGTGACAGTTGAAATCCACATTAGGTCATAAAAGATACTATACAAAGTTCATTAGAGGATATGTGTAGATCACAACCCCTATGGAGAAGTTTTTAAAGAAGGAAGTTAAGTATCAGTGGAATGATGAATGCTAGAAGAGTCTGGATACATTGAAACAAAAGATGGTCACCGCGCCGATTCTAGTTTTTCTTGACTGGAGAAAGGAATTTCATGTTCATGTGGATGCATTATCGCATTGGGATAAGTTTCAACTCAACCAGGTAAACGAGAGTTAGACCACCCTATTGCATTTGCAAGTAGTAATTTATCCTCTACATAGTAGAACTATACTACGATAGAACGCGAAGGTTTGACAATGGAGTATGCTTTGCAAAAGTTTAGACATTACTTGCTTGGATCTCACTTTAAGATGTATACAGACCATTATGCACTGAGATACCTAGTTAACAAGCTAGTGTCGGGGGGGAATATGAAGATGGTTATTGTTGTTCCAGGAATATGACTTTGAGGTGATCATGAAACCAAGGAAATTTAACTCAATACTGGATCACTTATCGCGCATATTTTTAGGTGAAGATGCAGGAAACTTGGATGATAGTTTACCAAACACACACCTATTTGCAATTTAGATGATTGATGACTATTTTGTAGACATTGTTCAGTTTTTTAATACAGGAATAGCCCCATCATACTTCATAGTTGCACAAAATAAGCAACTAGTAGTGAAGGCAAAAGACTACCAGCTAATATCAGGAGATCTACACAAGTTAGGCGCAATTGGTATTTTGTGATGATGTGTATTAGAGCATGAAAGAAATATGATGTTATCAGAGGCACACTAAGGGGTTGTAGAAGAGAACTATGCAGGAAACACAACAACTTATAATATTTTGTGTGTGGGATTATGGTGGCCTACCCTGCATAAAGATGCCAAGGAATTCGGTTAGAGTTGTGATGTTTGTTAGAGACTTGGGAAGACTTCCAGGAGGGATGAATTGTCATTGGTACTACAAGTAACACTACAAGCCTTTGATAAATGGGTATTTGACTTTGATGGACCGATCAATCCACCAACAAAGAGATCAGGAGCTAAATACATTATTACAACGAAAAAATACTTAACTAGAAGGGCTGAGGCAAAACCAGTCAGAGACTGTAGTGTTGATTAAGGATGGTTGTCATTGATGTCAACCCTTCAAGAAAGCCCCACAACACAAAGGTTTGGGTAATGGACCCAAGATTGTTTGATGTAAAGATGATTCATTATTTTCTTGTCATGGTTGATAAGAAGTAAAGATGGTTGAACTCCAAAGTGGTCCCCTTATGGTGAAATCTCTCACGGGAAGACGCTTTGCGGAGTAAGAGAACCCATGCTTAATTGTGGAATAATTAGATGAAGGACAATGAATTTTTTAGGTAAACTATCCTAGATGGATAGTGCTTGTCATTCCATTTCTGGTGGTATGTGGAACAACACATAACTCCTCACGATTAGAGAGTTATGGCCATGAGAAGTTGGAGACCCCAGGTTTGGTAATGGACCCAAGTTTGTTTGATGGATAACAGTATGAGTTATGATATATTTTAAGATAATAATATTCTATATGATATATACTTTCAAAGAAAAAAGAAAAAGGAAGAAGAAGAATATAACAGCAACAATGACGCCTCAAAAGATGATGAAGAAGTGGCCAACTTTGTCAAAAGACTGAACAAGGGAATCAACGATAGGTATAGAGGTAAGCTCCCTTTAATTTCTTTTAATTGTGATGGTATTAGTCATTTTGCTAACAAATATCCTCATAAGAAAAAGAGAAATGATGAAGGTTACTCAAAAGGAAAACACACATATAAAGGCAAAATAACTACAAAGAAAGTTTTCAAGAAAAGCGTATACACCAAAGAAGACATATCATCATCAGATGAAGATGAAGTCAGTGAAAATGAGACAGGAAGAGCTCTATTCATGGCAGTAAAAGATTCTGACAAATAAGACTCTGAAGAAGAATATGAAGAAGCTGAAGAAGAATGTGAAGAAGTCGAAGAAGAAATTGAAGAGACAAAAGTTGACTATCGAGAAGAATTAATGTGTGCCATAGAAATTATCAGAAGAAAAACAAGAAACTACAAGAAGAACTAGACAAGAAAAAGGACACTCGAGAACTAGAACAAATGATCACAAAATTGAAGGTTCAAATAAAAGAAGATAAAATAATTGAAGAAGCTCTCAAAGAACAACTAGAAGAAAATGACAAGATCATTGGAAACTTGGAAGCAGAGGTTGTCACACTAAGAAAGAATATTCAAAAGAAAAATATCCAAAATAGCTCAAAAGTTCTGGATGACATTATCAACAGTAAAAAATCTCATCTTGACAAGTCCGGACTTGGATACAATCAAACACAAAAGGGATCAAGCTCCAAAACAACAGAGCAAGAAACAAATTCAAAGAGCTATGCAGAAACAATCAAGGAGGATAGGAAGATATACAAGGAAGATTACAAGGACACTACTCCACCAAGAAGATTCAGATTTCAGAATCAACAGCAGACAGATAGGTCTCAAGAAGAAGAAGGATTCATAAGAGCACCTCCTTTCAGAAGATCTTCAACTCCCAGGTATCAAACTATATTTTTTGGTTTATGTTATGCATGCAATAATTTTGGACATAAAGCTGTGAATTGCAGAGCTAACAATAGGAACAATAACAACTTTGAGAGTTATACACAAAGGGATTATTCAAGGAGACCTAGTGACACATAAAGAAGAAGTTACAACATGTTTGAATCTTTGAGCACCGAAGTGGAATGTTACAAATGTAACAATTTTGGACACATGGCCAAGGATTGCAGAATGACAGTCCCTTCTAAAGAACCTCAACAGAATAACAACAGTCACAGACAAGAACCTCAGAAAACGACATGGATAAGAAAACAAGATCGGTATAACAATGAAGAATGCATAGTCGCTCTACAAGCTAAGCAAAAGAAACACGATTGGTATGTTGACAGTGGATGTTCAAAACACATAACAGGTGATAAAGACAAATTTCTTACATTACGAAAAGAAAAAAATGGATCAGTCTCCTTCGAAAATGATAATTCATCCAAAATCATTGGAGAAGGCACAGTCTCAATTTGGAACAAGAATGAAAAGGCACAAAATGTTCTACTGGTAGAAGATATGAAACATAATCTTCTAAGTGTGAGTCAAATGTGTGACCAAGGTCATAAACTTACTTTCGATTCAGAAAAGTGTGAGATAAGAAAAGAAGATTCAGGGAAATTGGTCGGTACAACTGCAAGAACTTGAGACAACATATATGTGTTAAGTGAAATTGGAAATGAAAAGTGTTGTCTAGGAAAGGAAGATGAAAGTTGGCTATGGCATAGAAGAATGGGTCACATGCATTTTGATAACCTTGTGAAAGTTAGCAAAAAAGAAGTAGTCAGAGAAATGCCCCAGATCACGAAACCAACCAACACTTTATGCAAGCATTGTCAACAAGGAAAGAAAACAAAGACTAGGTTCAAATCAAAGGAATATTCAACAACAAGACCACTAGAAATTGTGCACATTGATCTAGTTGGACCAACTACAACAAAGGGCTTAAAAGGTGAAAAATACTTTATGTTATTAGTTGATGATTATACAAGAATGACTGCAGTTTGCTTTCTCAAGAAAAGTCAGAAGATTTTGAAAACTTCAAGATCTACAAGGAAATGGTTGAAAATGAGATTGATTCAATAATCAAATGTTTGAGATCTGATAATGGAGGAGAGTTCACTTCAAAGGAATTTATGGACTACTGTAGCAATCATGGAATAAAAAGGTAATTCTCCATTGCTAGGACACCTCAACATAATGGAGTTGTTGAAATAAAGAACAAGACAATACAAGAAATGGCTCGAACAATGCTAATGGATTCCAAATTGACAGTTATATTTTGGACACAGGAAGCGCATACAACAGTTCACATTCAAAAAAAAATTAATGCTCAGAAACAACACTGATAAAACTCCCTACGAGCTATGGAAATGAAGACCAACAAATGTGAAGCACTTTAGAGTTTTTGGAAGCAAATGTTACATCAAAAGAGAAGATGGAAAAATGGAAAAGTTTGACTCTCGTGTGGACAAAGAAATACTTGTTGGTTACTTAAGTACAAGGAAAGAATACAAGTGTTACAATCTAAGATTGAACAAAGTTGTGGAAAGCATCAATGTAACAATTGATGAAACAGGCAGACCAGAATCAAAGGAAGAAAAAAAAAATCAATGGAACAACTTTTCGAAGAAGAAGATGAAAAAGAAGTAGAAGAGGAAGATGAAAATGAAGTTAATCCGACAGAAGCAGAAGAACAAGTTCGAAAAGTATCTCCAAAGACACCTAGCAAACGAGTACAGAAGAATCATCCTTCAGATCAGATTATTGGAAACAAAGATGCAGGAGTTGAGACTAGATGAAAAATCCGTTCACCAGAACAAACACACCTAGCACTCTTATCTACAATTGAACCAAACTATTTTGAAGAAGCCAACAAGGATGAATTTTGGAATAAGGCCATGGATGAAGAATTGGATCAAATAGAGAAAAACGAGACTTGGGAATTGGTTCCAAGACCAAAGAATAAGAATGTGATTGACACAAAATGGGTTTTCATGAATAAATTGAATGAAGATGGACAGGTTACAAGGAACAAATCTAGATTGGTATGTAAAGGATATGCATAGATTGAAGGAATCGACTTTGAAGAGACGTTTTCCCCAGTTGCCAGAATGGAAGCAATCCATTTACTTTTAGCTTATGCATGCTCCAAAAATGTTAAAGTATATCAGATGGACATAAAATCAGCTTTTCTAAATGGGGAACTTGAAGAAGAAGTCTTCATTGAGCAACCAGAAGGATTTCAGTTGTCAAAGAACACAGACTATGTATGTAAATTAAATAAGGCCTTGTATGGTCTAAAATAGGCTCCTAGAGCATGGTAATCCAAACTAGATAAGTATCTGCAGCAGGCAGGGTTCAGAAAAGGAAGTGCAAACAACAACCTCTACATCAAGGTAAGTCAAGGTAATATTTTATTAATTGAAGTTTAAGTTGATGATATTATTTTTTATAGTGATGATGACAGGTTAAGCCAGAAATTTGCAAAAGAAATGCAAAACGAATTTGAAATGTTGTTACTTGGAGAACTATCCTTCTTTTTGGGACTTCAGATACATCAAAGCAATCAAGGAATTTTTATTTCTCAAACCAAGTATATCAGAGAAATGCTAAAGAGGTTCGGAATGGAAGATTGCAAACCAGTTATCACTCCCATGCAAACCAGTTGTAAGTTGAGCAAATATGATGATTCGAAGTCTACAAATCAGAGGAAATACAGGTCAATGATTGGAAACCTACTATATGTGACAACATCTAGACTAGATGTAATTCAAGCAGTTGGCTAGGTGGCACGATTTCAAGCAGCACCAAATGAATCACATGTATTAGAAGTAAAGAGGATTTTCAGATATCTCAAAATAACATAAGAGTTTGGATTATGGTATCCAAAAAGAAAAGATCTATCACTTATTGCCTACACAGATGCAGATTGGGCAGGTTGTATTGATGACCGACGAAGCACCAGTGGAGAAACGTTCTACTTAGGTGAGTGTTTGGAATCATGGCTAAGCAAGAAACAATCATCAATATCTCTATCTACAACCGAGGCAAAGTATATTGCAACAACATCATGTTGTACACAGGTTCTTTGGATGAAACAAATTTTGACAAATATACAGGTTGAGTATGACGAGCCCATTCCAATATATTGTGATAATACAAGTGCCATTAGTATCTCAAAAAACCTGGTGATGCACTCCAAGACGAAGAACATTCCAATCAAGTATCACTTTCTACGAGAACAGGTTGCATAAAAAAACATCAGATTTGAGTACGTGGGCACAAAAGAACAAGTGGCAGACATCTTTACAAAACCACTTCCACGAGAAGCCTTTGAATATCTTCTCCAAAGACTTGGAGTTACTTCTACTCCAAAATGAATGTTTTTTGAATGCTTATCTTTGGTATCAGAGCACAGTAAGAGGACAGTTCAGTGGGGGGGAGCAACCCCGTATGGAAAGATACATTTTCCATTGATGACAAAGGAGGAGAGATGTATCAGATGTAGAGGACAGAGGCATGGTTCCAGGGGGAGAAAATTTATCAGATGCAGAGGACAGAGGAAAATTTATCAGATACAGAGGACAGAGACATGGTTCCAAGGGGAGCATGAGTGATATGATTTCAATATTGCATCAGATTGTTGCCATCAATGCCAAAGGGGGAGATTGTTGATTAAGGTTGGTTGTCATTGATGTCAACCCTTGAAGAAATCCCCGCAACACAAAGGTTTGGGTAATGGACCCAAGATTGTTTGATGTAAAGATGACTCATTATTGTCTTGTCATGGTTGATAAGAAGTAAATATGGATGAACTCCAAAGTGGTCCCCTTATGGTGAAATCCCTCACGAGAAGACGCTTTGCGGAGTAAG
>ML776769.1:966857-997834 GCA_009831015.1 Picea engelmannii
AATGAGTGTATTATAATTCAAAGTGAATACAAAATAAATTATTTCAATAATAAATTTAATGGAGAAATTAGAAGTGGGTTAACCCTAAAATAAGGAAAGTGGGGCCAAGTGACCTAGAAGATGTTTTTAAGGAAGCTACTTGGAGAGTATAAATAAGATTCAAGGATCTCTCATTTTAATCACACTTGAGCATATTGAATATCTATAGGTGTTTGAGGTAACCAACGATATCTAAGCCGAAATTATGAGTGAAGGTGAAGAAAAGAAGACCAAAATGCAAGGAAGGATAAATTATTTTGATGGTGCTTTCTAAGGTATGTTATTTACATGTCATCTCACCATTTTCGCTATAATTTTTTTTGTATAATGATTCAGACCATGAAATTTCTATTCCATTGAGAAAACATATCCAAGTATATGTGGTAAAAAATTCAGCTTGTGGGTCATTGTATTTTTGGAGTTACACTCCGTGGAAAATAGGGTTTGTGGCTAGTCCTGAAACTAGTCAAAACATGCGTTTCAGGTAAAAATGTCATAACTTCTTCATAGCAGATACAAATTTAGTGAAACCAAATGTGTTGGTTAGGGTACAATATTTAATATGTTGTGTAACAGTTTCATATCAATTCAACAAATATTATGTGCGGGGCACGCTCTATAAGGTCTCTCTCTCAAATAAGCCAGAATTCAAAAAGGTATGCCATTTTTGCTATAAATATTTCTCTGAGAGGTTTCAAGTAGCGACACCTGGAGGAATTGCACAAAACAAACTGAAGAACATTGTATATCAGTTTCATATATTTATACATTACAGGTACAAAGTTATGATTACTTCAAGTTAGGGTTGTTGACTAATCTAAAACTATGCATGTGAGACTAAAGAAAAGTTTGATGAAAATGCTAGTCTCTTGTTGTTGAAGTTAAGGAAGGTTTGCAGGAATGTGATCATATACACTAGGTCTATTACAGATCTACAAATCATATTTGGATGATGAAATTGATGAGGGCTTTTGGTTGAGGTACATGTTGAGTACATGGTTGAGACAAGTAGTTGATGAGTTGGCACATACATGAGGTGTATAGTTGATGATGTTGGTACATATTGATGAGTCATAGTTGATGAGCAATTGACACATGATTGGTACATACTTGGTACATGGTTGTATGCACTTGTTTATGGTACAGGTTGATTACAGGTTCTTTGGTACAAGTTGGTGCATGGTTGATGCACTTGTTTGAGGTACATGTTGATGCATGGTTGATGCATGGTTCATATTTATTGGTACATGTTTACAACGGTATATCTCACAGTGATAGTTTGACAGTGGTTCCATCATTCTACTTCTACTTTAGGGTGGCAGGACGGGGCAATGATAGGTGGATGTAGCCACCTTCCGGTTGTAGCCGGAAAACATAGGGGGTTGTAGCCTCCTTTTGGTTGTAGCCAGAGAATTGGGGAGTTGGAGCTTCCCTCAGGTTGTAGCCTGAGAAACTAGGGGCTTGGAGCCTCCTTCCCATTGCAGCTGAAAAACAAAGGAAGTTGGTGCTTCCAATGAATGTAATTCTTCAAGACATATAAGAAAAAACATTTTGTGGTTTTCTCCTGATTTGGGTTTCCACGTAAAAAACTAGTGTATTGTGTATGTGTATATTTGTTCATTTGTTCATTGCTTATTTACTCTGTAGTTATTGGATGATAATGCTTCATTGATATAACACTTGGATTATATGGTTAAAAAGAATTTTATTGCTCTATTACTGATTCACCACCCCCCCCCCAAGTAATCCAACATGTAATGTAGAGACAACTGCACGATTTTTGTTTGAAAATGTGGTTACAACGTTTGGATGCCCATGAATACTTATGAGTGATCAGGGAACTCATTTTATGAATCAGACTATTGCAGCTTTGAAAAAGGAGTTTAAGATTCATCATCAGAAGAGTACACCGTATCATCCTCAAGTAAATGGAATAGTAGATTCATTCAATAAGATATGGAACATGCACTAATGAAGGTTTTTAATGTAAGTCAACACAACTGGGACTTGAAGATTCCAACAATGTTATGGGCATATAGGACTACAATCAAGAAGCTAACAGGAAAAAATCCATTTCGATTGACGTATGGTCAAGAAGTTATTATGCCTATGGAATTTACAGTACCAAGCTTGCACATTGTTGCGTTGACATAACTTACAGATTCGAGTGCATTGGAGAAGAGACCGTCATAACTCATGTAATTAGAAGAAGATCATTTTGTCACAGGTTTTCATGAGCAAGTTCTTAAAGCACGCGAGAAATCTCGTAATGGCAGGCATATTTAACAAAATAAGTTTTAGACAAGAGGCTCAGTGTTACTTTATGACAACAAATTTTTGCAACACCCAGGGAAGTTTCATATGCATTGGTTAGGCCCATACGTGATCAGGTTTGTGATAGATGTAGGTGTTGTTTAGTTAGAGTATTGAATGGAGAAGCTGTGGAAGGACTGGTTAACAATAGTTGAATGAAACTGTATAGAGACAGTCATAATAATGTGCCACTAGTCTCAGCGTGCAGTATGTGTACCATAGTAATTGTATTATAGTGTATTATAAAAAGAAAATGAAAAAGAAGAAAAGCAATAACAAAATTTGAAGGTTGGAAGAAAATGACGCAGACAAGAAATATGAAGGTGAACTATGGAGAAAGGAAAAAGAGAGTATGAAGAAAGAGAGTATCCGTGCATATGATGGTTGAAGACATTAAAGATCAAACTTGACAGGATAAGTATTTAAGAGTGGACATGAAGATGAAGTAGTGGCATTGCGTAATCATAAATGAAGAATGACAAGAAGATTTTGATAGGATGGAAAATCTAACACATAATCCGAAAAGGATACAAAGTTAATGAAAGGTTAAGGCAAGCATTGAATACGAAGGTAAGTGGATTGGACATCAAATTTGGGCACGAAGAACATAAACAACTGGAGATAGGTGATAAAATTGGTTGAAGGGTTGATGACCATAAGTTATTTTTATTTGGAGTTTTCATAGAAGCAACAAGAGCAGAAAGTTGAGCGAACACAAATAGAGAAAAGTAAGAAAAGTTACAGACAATAGTTGTAGAAAGACATGGCGACACCCAAAGCAACAATGGAATAAGCATCAAGGACCAAGAAACAATGCACAAATCCACCGGTAGCACCAATACAGGAAGGGACCCCAGGAGCATCTGTGTTAGATCCGAGTTCAACAAATTTTCCAAAGGATTACATACCACCAAGAAAGCCTTCAACAAGGCCAATCAAGTTACAAAAGGAAGCAAAGTATGAGATCGTGGAACCATAAATTCCACTCGTAGTAATAATTGAAGGGGATATGATAGGAGCAATACCGAGCTTGAAGTTTGTAGATCATGATCTGTCAGATGAAAATAAGTTCTTGGATTTAGAACCAAGGAAATACCTGAAGGCATTCATCTGTTCAGAGACATCATTTATCAAGGTTGAGCCACAACCTTGGGCAACAAGGTTGGCGAAAACATGGATTTTGAACCTCTTAGATATCCCACACTTTGGTAGGAGTGTCAAGATCAATGCATGTGTTAAGATGTTGTTCAACTATGCTCATGGATGCTACCTATGGATGGACAGATCTGTGCCCATTGACACATAATTGATTGCACAAATAACTAGTTTGCTAATGGTAAGGGAGGACGCATCACCCCTATTTTCGGACAAATTGAACGAGAAAGCTTTGTCATAAAGAATGAGAGAGAAATTTGATATGTTTAGAGGAGTGCACATGCTCGATTTATAAAGTATCAATGATGAGTGCGTCAAGTTTGCAACACAAGTACTGGCTTGAAAATTGTTGAGGAAGTGTCACAAAGATCAAGTGCCAACAAGTGCAATAGCAACGACACAAGTGTGTAGAAGGCATCCAAATGAACTGGGCGACTTTCTTAGTCAACCAGTTTCTGATAGATTGCAGGGAAGCTCAAGACAGAGGTATGGAATTTCATTACACATGTCAGTTGATACTGATAACGTTAGTGGCTTGGAGGGAGCCAGAGGACTCACAATTTTTTCAGTAACAAACAAACCATGCTTGACAACAAGATACACTAAGTTGTGGCATACCATACACAAGGAGAGACAACAGGACAACAACATTGTGTTCTACATCTATAAGGAGGTTATTCGGGAGAGCATCTAGAGGACACCGTGCATATTACTGCAGGTGTAGAAGCGTACAAGGAAATTGCGTGATTTAAAGCATGGCACCATCACGTGCATGTTCAAGCGAAGAAGGATGCAACTCAAGAATGGTTTCCCACGAGATACAGGGTAACTGAAAAAGAAATGGGACACATCATGGAAGATTGGGATGTTGACTGGAAGATCCCGCCGACAGAAACAAAGAAACCAGAGACACAACAACCATAAATAGAAGATATAGGAGATGACGATGAAGAAGAACATGAAGGAAATGAAGCAGCAACAACACAGAAGATAGTACCGTGCACAAAAAAGAAGCGGAAGGAACATGATACGGGAAAATCAGTACCACAACGAAAGAAGAGGAAAGAAATTAAGGAAGTGGAATACCAAGCTCTGTCAGAGGATTATTTAGAAAATATTGCAGATCAGGTGAAGGAGGTGACTGAGGAATATTTTGAGCGAGAGACATAGAAGCAAGAAGAAAGGCACTTAGATGTGCAAGCGCAAATTTTCACACTGCAACAAATTTTGGAGATGACTAGGATTGCACAAGTTAGAATAGGAAAACAAGAGCAGATGGTGAGCACGATGAACAAAGAGGCACAACAGATGACATCTCACCCATCTGCAACATTAGGAGAGAGACAAGTGATGAAAATTGTAGTGGGAGCTTTAGATTTCCTTATGACAGAATTACAGGAGCATGCAAAGGCACTCAGTCATATTGACTTGGTGTTATCTCAGTTTCTGGTAGAAGTGTTCCATGGCTTACAAACAAGTGTGACGTAGGAGCTACAATTACGTGTGATGTCCATGTCGACAAAGTCGACAAAGGCAGTCGCAGATAAGGATGTGTTGCAAGTAGAATGTGATCAACTTAGACTGGAGCAGGATGAGGCCACATAAAGGATAGAGAGAGTGAAATAGGCGATCCACGAGGTTTATAATATTATTCTTGAAATTCCCAGGTAGGAAGACGCCCCATTAGAGGAATAAGTGACAAAGATTAGTGAATGTATTCAGGGGTTCTGCACAAAGATTATTGATTTGGAAGTGCGTCAGATACCAAGCACTCCACTAGAAGAAAGGGAATATAGAGAGAAGACAATTTCAATGATAGTATAAATCATAAAGAGTTTAGAGGAGGAGTGTGCCAAGTTGTATGACGAAAGCACACAAGTGTAGACGCAATTGACAGAAGATGTAGAGCTGCAAAAAATCGGGCAGAAGTTGTGGGCCATGTAGGATAGGGCACAAAAGTTTAAGGAAACCATGAGCACTCTACGAATGGAAGAAAGATGAATGCACTCACAGAGAATAGGTGTCTATACTTAGACATGAGCCAATTAAGAGCAAAAAAACATGATTGTGTGCAGAATTTAGAGACACAGCAAGAGGAAGCGTTCCAAGTAGCAGGGGAACTGGTAACTGCACAAGGCGGTGCAAGACAATGAAGAGAAGTTGAAGACTCACAAGATAAGCACAAGACCTCAGGTGAGAATTCTCTTGCTCATTGGTGATGTTGAAAGGGCAGTTATCTTGGGATTTGTTGGTGAATTAATGTTGAACCTCGGGTCTGCCTACTGCGCACCAACACGTAGTCCGAACGAAGTATTCTTGGTGTGCCAAGAAACTAAGTGATAACTGTCATGGTGTTGCACACCCTCAGGAGGTGAACAATCACAAGATCCATTTGGGTGTCTTGTGGGGTCATGACACTTTTCATATCAAGGACTGGTAAGATTCACCAAGGTTTCTACATTCTATGATAAATTTCCATCCTAAAAATTATCCATGTTTATGAGTCAAAATTTACCTCCAGAATCTCTTAGGATCTAGCTTAGATAGGTGCAAAAGCTTCTCTTTGTCTCTATTTATGTAATGTATTTTTAATTGGGCCTTTGTATCTATTTATCTTATTGAATTTTAAGGACTTGTTTTTTATTTTTTTGGACATAAACAATTATTTTATATTACCAAAGTTGTTGCAACCTCGTTGGTCAACAGTCTAATACATCAAAGTTTCCAAGGTTATCAACATAGTTCTATACTTCACAAAATCACATCTTCACTGTTGGAAGTGCAATTAGATGTCCATAATACTATTTCTAAACATTTCTATGAGTATAGATGTTAATAAGGTCCCCTATCATCAAACTAAGTTTAGAAAACATGTAAAATTACCATGGAAAACTCCCTTGACAGAGCGTAAGATTAGAATTCATGAAATTCATACCACCATTTCCTTTGTCCTTGTCTAGGAGACACTGCTGAAATGACTCTCCTATATCCATGGATGACCCAACATAGAGAAAATGAGACTAAGTTGTGCTTTTCTAACCCAACATCTCGTTCACCACCAACTTCAACTTCCAGAATTTCTCTCTCGGCTGCATAATTTCTTGACCCTGGTTGCATACGATCTGCATGACCAAAGTCGTTTCTTATTTTCTTGTTTCCTCCTTTTCATTTTTCCTTCACCTATGAATTAGTTTCAATTGCATTAACTGTCATTATCTCAGCTTCATGCGCCCTCAACTGCCTTCAAACCTATGAGATTTTGCACCCTGCACACCATCCAACATGCTTGTGACTCATATTCATAGTCAATTCTTGTCAAAGAGTAGGGGGACATGCATCAACAACACTTGATTTTCAAACGCTAAGATTATGCCCAATCCACTCCAATTTCCCTTGGACACCTAATGAATTAACAACAAAGAGGAGTTAGAAGTCATTGACCCCCCAATTCCTGTGAAGACGTAGGGGAAATACGCATGGACTAAGCCAAGGAACCAAAGAAAATACCCCACACCAAATTGAAACCATAAAATCTCCTTGGAGAGTGAAGCCCCCCATCTGGACACCTCTAGAAAATAATGAACCTCCACCACGCAAAATCATCATGAGTTCACGTGGCCACAATATCTCACCTGCAATACTAATTGTAGGAGGGGCGGATGAAAAGGTGTCACGCGGAGATTTGACCATGAAGTGCTCTCCACAAGATGCAAATTTATTTGATGTGCATGCCAGGTGATGACCTTGAAGAGAGACACATCATCCTCCACTATTTTTTTGATTTCACCTTGTTGGATTAATATACTAGCCCCCTACCTACCTTCCCCGCCCTCACGCCGCTTCCATTTTTTTTTTATAACTCATAATTAAATATGGGATTAAGACATTTCTAGTGCCCTATTGATCCTTTAACATACCTTGCTCCATTTGGAAACTTGATTTCGCTAACACATTTGCTCTCCTTTTAAGAGTCCTCAAAACATGATAACACTCCTCCTTTTCGAATCACACTTCTTCTTCCCTTATTCTTTGAATGGATCTTGTTAAATTGGCACTGCTTTGTCGAACTCACTTTCTCATGAGATTGATAATTAAGTCAAAATATATGATTGCGGTGTTTTTGGGTTTCTAGTGGTATCTATGGATCTCATTCCCATGTAGAGGGCTAAAGATGCCTAATTATTGGAGTTTATACATATCCCCCATGCAAATGAATTTCTTTCTTTTCCATCAGGATCAAAGATGATCCCCCACTCCAACTGCTCCTGAATTTCAAGGACTCATTCGAAGCATACCTAATGGTTTTTCTAATGATTTTACTACCATAAACATTTGTTAAACAAATTGCAAAGATATAAACACCATAATGCAAAAAACTTCATTCTCGGCATTGAACTTGCATTAAACATATTTGAAAATGGAGTTCATAATTACTTTAAAAAAAAAAAAAAAATTACTTAAATTACTTACTTTTAATACGAAATACACCAATAATATATAAAAGTTTGACCTAGGCCAAATGTTTAAAAAATCACTAAAATTTTGTAATGGATTTATTGAGTTCCACAATATATAAATATTTATTTACAATTAAATTTTAATGTGCATCTCAAAACCTAATGTGTAAAATGTTTCAACTTTAGTGAAACTTTCCAACCTGGGTTATTATTGGAAAATGTCTAGTGGGAGCTCTAAATTCTCAAACTCTTCTTTATTCTAAATTCTCCAACTCTTCTTTATCTATAAAGCCATTTGCGTTATCACAATTAAATCTTTATAAATTATACATATTTTAAGAGTGATAGAATTCATCTTCTTTATCTATAAAGCCATTTGCGTTATCACAATTAAATCTTTATAAATTATACATATTTTAAAAGTGATAGAGTTCATTATAATTAAGTGGTTAATTGGTAATGAGGATAATCATTATCTATATATAGAGAGAGAGAGTAAATACCATACTTTTTGTAGGTCACAGGTTCCACTCTTTTGATTTCCCCAAGGCGAGGCCCCTTAATAAGGGCAACAATTTACCCTGCTTACCATCCATGGAACATAGGGAAGTATTCGAAGGGTTTTTTGTGAGTACATTTCCTCGAAAAGATAAATAAATTTGGTTGAGAAATTATTTTTTAATTTTTAAAACAATTTTTCACCCTTCATGAATGGTACGAAAATGAGGTACTCTATCCATTTTAAACCTTTAACCTTTCTAGCCAATTTAACGAACTATCTAAACTAAAATTTATTTATAAATAAATTAAAGTAAATATTATTTTACAATGTTTTGGAGCATTTAACAAATAAATATTACTCACAAAATACCCTACCCCCTCTCGATTTGAACGTGTTCTTAACCATTAGGACCACTCAAGTTGTATATTAATAATAACTTTAACTTTTTCTAAAAATATTCATAGGTATTTTTTTTATTAATAACATTTTTTTATTTAAAGCATATATTTTATTTAAATTTTCGATTTAGAATATTTGTTTATCCAATTAAATACTCTTATTTAAACATATTTATACATGTAATTGAATAATAAAGGTGGTGCTTTACAAGATGTTGTGGCATTGTTGTCAATTCGGTTTAGTTTGGGTGGTTGGGAAGAATTTTTTATACTCCCCACTCAGGTTCAATTCCCGCAAGTGACATGTCAAGCTCATAACGAGTATAATGTTGTAATGGCTTCGAGTTCTTTTGTTGCTTGGTCTTAGAGAAGAAGTACTCAAGAATTTTCTCAAATTTTATAACCTGGAAAAAAAAATACTCACCAATTAAATCTTTACTCGATAAATGTGCATCTCCAATTATATCTTTACTCGATAAATGTGCATGCAAGACTTAACTCACACTTTTGATCTCAATTTAGTCAAACTTATACTTTACATTGCAGATTCAATCGATTTAAGCATTGAGGAATTTCTTTATTATAAAATAGCAGAACGTGCTTGAAAACAAATGTACTTCATCATGATATACATGAAGTTGCACATATCATTATTTGTTATTCACTTTCCATCTTCTTGCATATGTCCGACGAGACTTTATGTTTTATTAATTCACAATATCATTTTGACTAAGAAAGCAACTTATTGCTCAATTTTCCATGATAAAGACACTAACAACTTGTGCTAAAGACCTTAACCTTTATGTGAGAGTCAATAAAATAAATGCTAGATAAGAATGATACAACTCCATCCATAAACCATTGTAGTTTTTATGTCCTTGCCATAGCAGGGACATTAAGGGACATTAAGTTTTGGGAAATTTGCAATATATGCTTGCACGGTTCCCGAGGCACATATACAAGGTCTAAGCTATGGTTTTATTGCGTTACGTCCGCATCGAGCACTCCATCTAGGGGGTGGCGGTGGTATGTCATCACACATTGTCAGGGAGCAGGGGGTTGTTAGAACAGGTGGTTGGTTTTGTCAAACCAGCGTAGATAGTTGGAGTCTCTATCATCTCAGGGAGCGGGGTTGTCAGAACAGGTTTGGTAAGAGCTCCTCACATGAAACGCTTCCTGTAGCTTCCTAGTTTAAAGTCGTTACAGTGTTGGATGCTGCAGTGTTCTCTTTACACGGTTTGGTAAGAGCTCCGTTGAGTTTGCTGCAGTGTTCTCTTTCCACGATTTGGTAAGAGCTCCGACTTAACTTCCTCTGGTTTTCTGGTTTTTTAAATCCTGTTGAGTTTTTCCTTGAAAACAATCACTAAATAGATATGTGTCTCATTACAAAGTAAATTTTCCATGTTTTGTTGGTTTGGAATCATAAGTGGAAGTATTGATCTCTGCAGTTGAGGTTAGTTTTCTTTGTGACATTCAACGTGTTTTATTTAGGGTTTTGAGTGTTGGTTCACCGATCTCACCAAAGTTGGATCCTAGTTTGCACAATCTTAAGAGAAAAATCCAACCAATTCATTTCAATCTCCATCCATAAAGGCAAATAAAGCTACTAACAACATCATATCTAAATCCTTTGAACCCTCAATCAAGAATCAACAAGGGCTTTGTTTGAGGTTTTGCTGTTGTTCAGGGGCTCAGAGCACATCTGGGCTTGGAGCACATATAAAAAGTTGATATTTTCTTTTAGAGCAGCCATATCATTAGCCATGTTATAAGGTAAGTAATTGGGCAGTAAAACTACCTTATTCTGAGGTGAAACAACAATATTTTGTGGTTCGGTAGCGGGTGTAGGTTGCTACTCTAGACCTTAAACAAGGGCATATTTTTTATTCTCCCTAATTATGTTCGATCCAATACTCCGTAGACCAAAATTCTGCATCATTTTAGGTCTTAACTAGTTTTGGCTTGCCTGGTTTCTGGTCATGGCAGCGCAAACATCATCAAATTGTTCCTCTTCTTCAATAATAACTACATTATGGGAAAAAAATTTACCCTTTACTCCCTCTTTGGCAACCAGAAATGGTTCACATGTCATTGGGTCATGGGGTTCATCACATAAATTACACCATTGACTTGGAGAAGTATCTTCAGCTTGGACAGGATTGGATCTCATCAAAAATCAAAAGGGATGGGTTGTAGCAGGTTTAATATCTACTGTCAAAATAAATCACTATGTTATGGATATCTTGCATCATCTATAGCATGAAAACCTTGAAGTCTTTGTCTCTGGTCTTTATGATAGATTGTGACTCATTGTGAGTTGTGTGAGATATTGTTATGTGAGGGAAGTCCATTTATTTGTTTGGTGGTGTGTACTCAGGAGTGGTACTGATGTTCTCTGGCTTTGAGGTTAGTTTTCCAAAGTAATATTTAGACTCTTGTATTTGTTTCTAGCTGTAATAAACAAATCACCTGGATGTTGGTCAAAATCTTTCCCTTCACAGTCTATCACACTTGCTTATCTAAAGTTGGGGAACCTCATTCAAGAATATGTTTTCCTTTATTTTAGAATACGTTCAAAGATGATATTTTAACCTATGTATGGCACTTGAGATGTAGAAACAATGGTCTGGGGTGAAAACTGATATTACTGGATGTAAAAGTAAAAAACTCTTGGTTTTAGGATGAAACATTGTAGAAATGAACAGGGTGAGAAACAACTGCATCTCTAACCTAATAAGAAATTTTAATAGTCATGCCAAACATCTTCTAGATGTGCATGAGTACTTTGAATGAGATTGGAAACATATGGTCATTGCCAAAACTCTTAGAAAATATTCTTTTCTTGTAGAATGATAAGATACTTTGGCTTTGCTTCGAAATATTTCTTCCTACAGGAATGCTCTGATTCAATATACAGTCTTATGTTAATGGGATATTTATATGGAAGAAACAATAAATGTGCAATGCGTTACTTTGTTGTCTCGATGGAGCAGGACCTTCTTCCAGTCAATCCGTTGAAGTTCTGCTATCCTCTCCCCCAACTCCTCCTCAAATGGAAACACAAATTGGGCCTTCTTCTAGTGATGTTGTTGACGTTCTGCCACCCTCACCCCCTGCCTCCTCAAATGGCACATAAAATCCCAGAGGTTCCTCCTATTGTTCTAACTAAACGACCTGGACAAGGTCGAGTTGGTAGACCTGTTAAGTTACTCTGTAATCACTTTAGAGTAGGCTTTTCAAATATCCAGGATTTATTTTACTTCGATGTGAGTAAATTCCATGTTTCTAATGGCTCTCTGATCTGTCTTATTTATTAGATTTTAGTATGACAAATGATAAATTTTCGTCTTTTGATTGTAGGTCAAAATCATTAATGAACGTGGGGGTAAACCACAAGAGTTTGTTAGTAAGATATTGTGCAGGAAAATTATGGATAAAGTCAAAGACGTATATGGTGCCACTGAAATGGATGGAAAATATTTTTCTTTCGATGGAGAGAAGAGTTTTTTTACCGTTGGGCCTCACAAAAACAACAACATTGAATGGACATTGTTATTGATGACGAAAGGAGCTCAAGAAGGTAAGGATATTGTACATTGTTGTTATTGATGACGAAAGGAGCTCAAGAAGGTAAGGATATTGTCCATACTTTAGTTAGTACTTTCCTTACCCAATATGAAGAGGGTTCAAGAATGTAAGAATTTATACCGACTCTAGTTAGTAGTGAATATCAATCTTACAATGTGTAATTGCCTGATTGGGTTATACAAGTTTTTTTTCTCTATTGTGTGTTTTAGCATATTGTTTTAAAATTTTTAGTATTGAAGTTACATTTCATTGGGATCCTCTGTCAATGCATTTTCTACTTACTCTAGTTAGTAGTGGTCATCTTACAACGTATACATGTCCGATTGGGTTATAAGGTCTTCTCTCTATCACGTGTTTTAGCTTTCAGCTTTTGAAAATGTAAGCATTTTTACCGACTCTAGTTGGGAGTAATTATCAATCTTACAATGTATAATTGCTTGATTGAGTTACAAGGTTTTCTCTCTATTGTGTGTTCTAGCATATAGTTTTGAAATTTTCAGTATTGAAGCTACATTTCAATGGGATTCTTTGTCAATTCATTTTCTACCTACTCTAGTCAGTAGTGGTCATCTTACAACATATACTTGTCCCATTGGATTATAAGGTCTCTCTATGTCGATAGCGTTTTTTAGATTTAAGTTTTTGAAATGTATTTTGGGGAAACCAAAGTTTTCAAATCAGATTTAGCATTGCAGATTCCATAAAATATACAAATTGTCTTAGCATTGGAGCCAATGTTGGTATTTGTACTCCTTTCCTATAGAGGGAAGGGTGGTTGGCATACTCGAATCTTTGGCCTGATGATGTAACAGAGCTTTTGTCTCGTTGATGTAATTTTCATGGTGTTCATATCTGAAATAGAAGATGAATGTTTATAAGGCTTAAGGCCGAGGGTTAGAGGGTCATGATTTATTACCAAAGATAATTATCAGCTTTTATTGCTCTAGGGGTTTTAGTTTACTAATTATTACTTTAGGATCCTAGGTTTAGGTTTCATGTTTAAGGATTCATTATTCATGATGATGGCGGGGATGGTGCAGAGTTTAGGATTCACTATAAAGTTTGCAAAGTCTTGGCATGATAATTTATTATTTGAAGTCTTAGCACTAGTTGCTAATTAAACAAGCATATATGAATAAACATCTCATGCAAATATCTGGTTGAATTCGCATGTTTGTCTTCAGGGAACTAGGCACTGGAATTGTACCAAACAATCCTCTTGGTAGGGGATTCTTCTCTGGTAAAGCAGTTGTGGAGAGCTTACCAGAAAATAGTTCACTGGAATATTTCACCCTTTTAATTAAAATTGACCTTTAATAATTTTTCTCTATGTGATGATCCACAATTTTTCTACTATCTTCCACCTTAAAAATGATATCTACTTCCTCTTTCATTACTTAAAGAATGGTAGACTACTACAATGAAATCACATCCTTGTACATAATAAAACTACTAGCTCTAGGGTATCCTATCAGCTGTCTTCGAACCTGATATTTCCTACGAGCTCCTACATAATTGTACATGGGTGTAGAACCACATTCCTAAACATTGTGTTTTGCATGAAATTATTAACCAACAAATCTGTTATTGAATTTTCTTTATCTTAAACAAGCAAAAACTGAGAATCAAATGCATTGTTCTAATTAGACAAAGCCATGGAAGCAAACTACCAGATGATACGTTGTAGTGAACATAAATTGTTATAATTTTATTTATTTATTTTTAATTCTAAACTGAATATTTACTTTTGCAAACTTGCCTTTTTCTGTTTGTAGTTGTTTGAGATTACGTAACATGCATCGTTACCTTTGTAATATTTTGTTGTTGTAGTGTATGTCGATAGCTACAACAACTATAAGAAAAGGAGGCCTGGAAAAGAAGTAGAGAAATCAAAGCGACAAATGGGCTCTATGTCATCCGATCTCAAGGATACTAAAAGGAAGAATATGGGAAAATAAGTAGAGAGATCAAAACCACAAATGGGATCTATGTTATCAGGTTTCGAGCATACTAGAAGGAAGAATATGAGAAAAAGACGAAGAAATCTAAAATCTTGTAGTAATTAGAATAAGATAGCATAAGAATGAGACTCATATGAGATCAATTAATTGAGCATGTCTAAATTTATAAGCAAGACAGAGAAAAACGAAAGCATGAAAAAAACTCTTGTGAAATATTAGTTTCTATAGTGAAATAGACATCAAAGGTAATGAATGTACATGAATGATCCAAATACAAATAACAATGGAGAGTCCACTACGTCCTAAGCTTTGTTGCAGCTGTTGGAAACCACTAACGATGGCATTTAAAAGGTAATAAATTTACAGGAGGAGGCATAACTAAAAGGGTATGTAATACATCTTCTTTCCAGTTATATACTAAGTCGACAATGAACATTATCCAATTAATCCAGCAGTCGTTACAGTCCCAAATCCAATGGTTGAACAAGTCAACTATGAGTAGGAAGCTGTACCAAATAAATCTTGATCCAAAGTGTTGTTTTCCAAATATTTTTAGATTTGGATGACAACTTCTTTAATGTTGTCAAGCTTTCGAGTTTATGCATGCATTCTATCAAGAATAAATCCTAGGCTATATAAACTGAAATTGTAAGATAGGGTTAGATTGAATGTACATTGTACACTATTGATTCTTCCGCATCTACACTTAATCGAAAGACAATGAAATGAGACTTTGTGGATGCAGGTTTCCCCTTTTCATGGGCCGACGGTTGTGACCTCTGGTTCATGGACCTGTAATGGTGAGATGCCTATAAGGATGTTCATCCATATCCGTGCTTATTCTTCTGCTGGATATCATATGAATAGGTGGGTTCAACTACAAGCAATATGGCTTCAATATACATGGTGGCGCTCTTGCCTCTATATTATTGTTGGTGCTCCCACTAAAATTTAGTCAATTTTGTGTTGAAATTGAGTTAAGTTTATGGAGTATAGTCTTTCCAACAAAACTCAAGTTTCAATTTGTTGTGTCTCTTTTTTCCAAACCTGCGAAGGACGAGTGATTGATGCTAAGGACAAGTGATTGAGCAGTAGCTAATGGTATATCCTCCATTAATAGATTGATTCACGAATGACATCCCTGGTATGGAGAAGGACTTGCTTGTGGAACCTCTCATGGGCATTATAGATTGACTAATGAATAGCCATGGCAATATGGTGATGAATATACCTAGGCAGATTTGGAGAAGGAATCGAGCGTTTCCCAACAAGGAAATATTTGCGGTGGTAGAATGATCATTGCACAATGATCAATATCTTGGGCCTTGAGTGGGTTTCAAGCAAGAGGCAACACTGAGGCGGTGACACTCAGGAAACAATGACTCAATATTTGATACTCAGGAAACAATGACTCAATATTTTCGAAGGAGCATTTTGTCAGTGAAATCATTTTAATATACTTAAAGAATTGACATAAATCATTGTAATAAATTTAAAGCAGTAGATGTGAAATAAATTATAATCCAAACTTAAAACTTAGATTATATAGGTTGTATAACAATGTAAAATTACATTATGTGGGAGCCGCCGCAAAGGAACAAGGACTCTGAGTGGCCGCAAAGGAACAAGGACTCCAAACTTTAGGTTATAGATTTTAAGAATGAAAAAAATACATTTGCTCGACAATAAGACTCCAAATGTGTCAACCAATAACGTTAGTTATAAAAGTGATTTAAATACTAAAAACAAATCGTTATTTTGTTTTTGCTATGTATGTAAAACATTAGAGAAATGGAAAAATATTTTTAGATCAAAAATTAAATAATATATGGTTAACGGTGAATCAATTGCAAGAGTCTAGACCTTCAACAAATACTAATAAAAAGGGCTCTTTTCATAAAGTTTTAATACGCAACAAAAGAGAAAACATTATGAAACATTATGTTATGTGGGGGCGCATGATTTAAATGTAAAAGCGGGGGACTTGTATTTTGAAGTGAAATTATATTATAAAAGGGGCCCATTCCCTTTTATTATTATATTCTAATATACCAAGTGAATGAAAAGGGGTGACTCAATGGCTATATCTCCCCAAACATTCAGCAAGTGGAGGAGATTCCTAGCCCTTGTTTGGACTCTCATCCGGACGACACTCTTGTGAGTAAGATACAACTTTGTTGTCCTTCGCTCTTCAATACTCTCTCAAGCTGGGATAGGCTCTACATTTTGGAACATGCAGACTCTATTCTGCAGGCTGCACCCCTGGCTTCTTTACCAACCCAACTAGCTTCATTTCCCTCACACACCCCCTCTTCGCCTCTCCCTATTGATCCGGATCCATCTGATCTTGCTGCTACTAACCCCTCTCTCATCCCTTCGCAGCTGAACCCAGACCTTTCCACCGGAGACGCGGAGACTCAACCCTCAACAGAAGCAACTGATTCTCCTGGATCCTTTACCCTAGCAGGCTACACTGAACCGACACAATCTGCCACCCAACTAGACTTGTTGCTCTCGGAGCCCACTCCCGCGAACTCTCTACCTTTCAATTCACTTCCCATCCAAACCTACCAGGGGAACACCCTCCTCCCTACCACACATCGATCCGATCTTCCCTCTTCGTCTGGAACGCTTTCATCAACTGAGCTAAATCCGTCTTGGTCAAAAGGCATTGGCCTAGAACTTTCTCCTCTCAAAACCCGCAGTGCGCGCAAGAAGACCTCGACTGCATTGTCATTTTCGGGATCCTCCACACCGGTTCATTCTCAAGGGGCACTTAGAGCCTTAAAATACCTTGCTCGTGGTAAAATATGATCCTTCTATCCATCAACATCAGAGGGGTAGGAGGACCCCTGAAACAAGCCTCAATGCGAAGTCTGCTCGAGAAGATTCATCCGTCTATCATTTTCCTACAGGAAACTTTGGTGGACGCCTCTGCTGCTAGATTTTTTATACATCAGTTTCGTCCAAGCTGGTTGACCTGTGCAGCAAGTTCTGTGGGCAAATCGGGCGGTCTCCTGGCCGCTTGAGACCCTTCCCTTTTTGATCTAACGCCGATGCTCAGTCCAGGAGGCATTTTACTAGCTGGTACCTGTTACAAACTAAAAACCTCCATTAATTTTCTCAACGTCTATGGCCCCTGTGTGGACCGTAAAGCGTTCTGGGAGCGTCTAGATGATATTGGTCTATTGGCGGCTAAAAATCTTGTCATAGCGGGAGATCTAAACCTTGTTACCAGCCCAAAAGAATCTTGGGGTGAAAAGGTGGCGATTGACCCGCTTATGTGCTTCTTCAACCAACTCTTCTATAAAAATGCCTTGATCGACTTAAAATCTGCAGAGATTCTACCCACCTGGAGGAATGGCCGTCTGGGATCAGCTGGCATTGCAAAACGACTTGACCGGTTTCTAATTGCCGAGGATTTGCTCTTACCCTCCTACAGCAGACGAGCATGGGTAAGTCATCCGTTTCTTTCTGATCATGCGCCAATATGTCTACAACTCGGGGAAGGTTGTTTTGGTGCTCGACAACCTTTTAAATTTAATTGCCAGTGGCTTAAAGAGACATCCTTTAATAAGATAGTCAATACAGTTTGGAAGGACGGCTCTCTCTCTTCTCCTGGAGACGCACAAGGGAATTTAGCCAGGAAACTTTCCAGACTAAAATCTGAAACTATTCACTGGTTAAAAAAAAAAAGGAAGCGGAAAAGGGAGCACTTTTCAACATCGAGCATGAGATGGAAGACATTCAAACTCTCAAGTTACAGCAATACAACAACACTGAATTAGACTACATATTGCACTGTTTAGAAGAAGCCATAAACAAAATCCTTTGGGAAGATGAAGAGAGATGGCGCATAAAAAGCAGAATGCTCTGGCTAGCTGGAGGGGATAAAAACACTCGCTACTTTCACCGAGTTGCCATCTCTCGTCGAGCAAAAAAGCATCTATGGGATATAAAAGATAAACATGGCACTATACATCATTCTCAGGCGGACATCAAATTGGCAGCTTTCCGACATTTCAAAGATTTTTATCTGGCAGCACCGGATCCCTCTCTAGCAACACAAGTAGATATCGCTGGCCTCTTCCAAAAGATGGTCACAGATGAAGAGGCAAAATCAATTGAAGCTCCCTGCACAAAGGAGGAATTGCTAGGGGTCATAAAAGGTCTCAAGAAAGAAAAAAGTCCTGGACCTGATGGCTGGACGGTAGAGCTCTACCTCCATTTTTTCGATCTTATGGGGCAGGATCTCCTGGATGTGGTCGAAGATGCATGAACCAGAGGAAGAGTAAGTTCCAAGCTAAATAGCACCTTCATAGTTTTGATTCCCAAGACAAATCTTCCAGAGCAGTTTAATGATTTTCGCCCCATTTCACTCTGCAATCTTTGCTACAAAATAATTTCAAAAATTATAGCCAGAAGACTTCGACCTTTCCTCTCTCGTGCACTATCTGAGGAGCAGATGGGCTTCCTAAAAGGGAGACAAATACTAGACGCCGTAGGAGTGGCACAAGAATGCATTCACAGCATTAAGACAAAAAAGCAAAAAGCCATTTTGCTAAAGCTGGACCTAAAAAAAGCCTTTGATTGCATAAATTGGAACTTCCTGCATCTCATTCTCATTCAATGTGGTTTCGGCATCATTACTACTAATTGGATTTTGGGCTGTATCTCTTCAGCCTCCTTTGTTGTTCTGATCAATGGTGAACCAACAAAAGTTTTTCACTGTGAGAGAGGACTCCGCCAGGGATGCCCTCTCTCCCCTTTACTTTTCATTTTGATTCTGGAAGGGCTTAGCATCCTACTCAAGAACAGCCAAGCGGAAGGCCTTTTGAAGGGGATAAAAGTTGCAGGACTGACTTTTATCTTGCATATCCTTTTTGTTGACGATGTGTTGATCTTGACAAATGCCAAACTAGCTGAATGGACAATTATACATTCTATCTTGAATAACTTTTGTGCTGTTTCAGGGCTGGAAATCAATGTTCAAAAATCCGTCTTCCTTTCCACAACTACACAGGACTCTTTGTTAACAGAACTAAAGGAGATGTTCGACATAGACTCTATTGCACTTTCGAAGGGTTTTTCTTATTTGGGTTTCTTCTTAAAGTCCTCCTCCTATTCAAAAAAAGACTGGACTTGGCTGATAGACAAATTTGAATGCAAAGTACACAACTGGAGAAATAGATTGCTCTCCATGGGTGGTAGGTTTGTTCTGATTAAAGCTGTCTTGGAAAGTCTTCCGGTTTTTTGGATGTCCTTAGCCCATATTCCAGCCTCTGTTTTGAAGACCCTTCGGCAGCTCATCTTCACCTTCCTTTGGTCTGGAAGTAAAAAACACCCTGGTTATCACCTTTGCAGATGGGAGGTCTTATCTAGACCAAAGACGATGGGAGGTTGGGGTCTTAAGAATCTGCCACTCTTTCATAAAGCGCTCTCGGCTAGCACATTTTGGAGAATTTTAACAAAAATTGGTCTGTGGAGTAGAGTTATTAAAGCAAAATATCTTCATCAGCTTCTGGTCCACATTTGGCTCAGATTTGCCCCTGAGCGCCCTTCTTCTGGTTCACAGACCTGGAAACATCTCTCCTCCACACTACCAATCATCCTACAATGGATTTCGTGGAATCCAGGTAATGGACTTTTGATTCAAGTGGGCAGGGACTGCATCCTGGGCCTGGGAAGAAAAGTGTTTCTCTCTCCCCCTCTCCTCAAGCATCTTCAAGATAAAAGTATATTCTTCTTAAATCAGTGCTGCACGATGAACAGGGGAGGTCTGCTAGGGGTTACCTGGCTGAAAAGTGCGGATCTCCATCTGGATGTTGAGTTCACCATAGAATGGGACGGTTTCATACAGCATCTGAAGGAAGCAGGGGTTGGCTTAATTGAAGGGCCGGACTCTCTCTTATGGACGGGCGGAGACCGTTCAGGCTTACTCTCTCCAAAAAATGTTTACCTCGCTCTGATTACAAACGGTGGGTTTCCTCCCATTGCTAGTTGGAGGCAGCGAATCTGGCAGGGCGACTTCTCTTTGAAGAAAAAATTGTTTGCTTGGCTCCTTTTAGAAAACAAGCTGCTTTTTTGGGACAAACTACAATCTCGTCGCTGGATTGGACCGAATCGTTGCATTCTATGCAAGTGCTCCAGCGAATCTGTTCTTCACGTTTTCACTCAGTGCTCTTTCCTTCGCGCAGTCTGGGCGCTACTTGCATCAAAGTTAACACTTTCCTCTACTTGGTCGGGCGCCAGTGTTCATGAATGCTTCCAGAACTGGCATCGCTTAAATAAAATCCATTCTTTGCTCCCGATTCATCTTTGCTGGCAAGTTTGGAAAGCCAGGAATGCGACACTTTTTAATGAGATTCCCCCATCTGCACAGTCCGTGTTTCATAGTCTACTGGCTGAGGAGACTGTCTCTGGCAAGACCAGCGTGAAGCTGCCCTCCCTAAAACACAATTTGATTATCCCTTTTGACAAAGCAGTGGCTTGGTTCGATGGAGCATCACAACAGGGTGGAGCTCTTTGTGGAGCTGGCGGCAAAATTGTCCTGAATACCCATTCTTGCATTTGCTGGACACTAAACGGAGGTCAGGGTTCAAATATGAAGGCGAAACTTCTAGGCGCATGGGTCTCGCTCACTCTGGCTTGCCGCCACACCGATGAGCTGCTGCTTCTTGGAGACTCAAAAACTACCATTGACTGGCTGATTTCAAGGTGGCAGCACTTGAGTGTTGGAAAATGAGAACCAAAGAAGCTGCACGCCAGTTCAGAATGCTCACTTTCACTCACATCTATCGAGAAGAAAACCGTGAGGCGGATTCCCTTTCAAAAAGAGCGTTGCATCTTCCTCCAGGCCAAATTTGTTTTACTATATGGGAGGATGGCAACGAAGGACCAGCCATCAAGTTAATGATATGAGTGTTATATTCAGTTTTTTCTGCGCAAGCTATCATTGTGTGATGACTATAGTGGTGAATGAATGTTGTTTTGTTTTAGCCAGTCATGGAACCGGCCAAGTATCTAGTTTTTCGTCTTTGAAAGACATCAGGCAGATATGACAGTTTTGTATAAACTTATATCCTTATGAATATAAAGAGCATTTTTTTCTCGTGGAAAAAAAAGAAAAGGGGTGACTCCCTTTTATCATAAGTTCACAATGAAATGTGTTTGAAAGATGAAGTTGTGAAATGAATTCAAGGGAGTCGTTAGATCATGGCCGCCCCCTTACTTTATACTAATCCAAGCAAAGTGGAATTAAAGGTGAGTCATAAATGGGATTAAATGACCAATCATTCGTTGTAGTGGTCAACAAAATAGAGGGGCCTTAATCAAATCATCTTCATTTACAAAACTATTAATAATAAAAACAAGTGTTGCATGACAATACAGTCCCTTAACAATAAAAACAAGTGTTGCATGACAACATAGTCCCTACTGGATTGGAGCTGGAATAACATCTTATTGTTTTGTTAATAAAATGATGCTATAAGATTTAATAAGATTTTTATCAAAATATATAACAAAATGATGCTGATAAAATTTAATAATGTTTTTATCAGAATATAGGATAAGTAGAATTATAAGAGAAGCCCATACAAAAATAGTAGTAGAGACTTGTCCTCATAGTAGAGAGACAGCAGGATGATGAAGAGTAGGATTAGTAGGAAACATTAGGACTTAGGTTTCGGTAAAAAAAAACATTCAATTCCATTAAAAAACATTGTTGAGCATTACCAGAGCTATCCCATTCCCACGCCATTTCCTAAACCATTCTCGTGGGAATCATGCCATGTTTATGCAAGACTAATGCATGTTGCAATGCTACTTAAAAAGGGTTGGTATAGAGTGAATGTGGATGTTGGAAATGTGTAGATGACCACATGCCCATGATGCCAACACCAATTTACACTGCATCACAAATTAGCTACAGAATCGTTAGATCATGCTCTACTTCTCTGAATTTCTCCAACAATATTATTGCAACAATGAGAGGACTTACCAGCCTTACAATTTCTAAATATGCGTTGACTGCATTCTATGAAGACCATCCCATGATGACAATGAGACCGTTTTCACAGAGCTCTATCAATCTGAAAACTATGAATTTCAGAGAGGCTTGTAGCAAACCTGCTAATTTTAAACGTTAGAGAAAATATTCGCAAACCCAGATGCAAACTCTGATAATATATATTTTTTCGTGGGACCTTGCAACCCCCTGCCATGGATTAGCAGCAGGAGCAGGTGGTCCATGGGGCTCTGCTATGCAGGTTGGACAGTCTACTGCAGTTAATGCTGGATATGGCTATGGAAGTGGTGGCGACGCTGGCTATGGTGTTGCTGGTACTGGTGCTTATGTGGCTCCTGCTGGCAGTGGTCTCAGTGATGGGTATCCGGGAGTTGCAGGAGATATGTATGGTGGTTCAGGTTATGGGGATTCCTATAATGCCCCTCCCTCCAGTGGTGCTGCTCCAAACAGTGATTATGCAATGGGTGGTCCAGTTGAAGCTGATCCTGCTGTAAATGGGTCCCCTGGATATGGTGTTGCAGGAAGGAAAACACAGAGAGTTTATGATGCAAGGTTTAGGCCATACCCGACATCTGCGGATCGTGCTAGCTGATTACAATTTGGTATATTCTTTCCATAACTTTTGCAATCGTGTACCTTTTTTCGTGTTTCCTTCAACCATGTTTTTCCTTTTCTTTTTTTTGGGTGGTGCCACCTAATATCATTGCAGGATGTTGGCTTTGAGGAGAGCTTGCCTAAATCATTTGTGGGTGAGCTTTACAATGGCAACCTTGTATCCTAAGTTCGCGGCATTTTAGTTTAGGCTGAAATGAGACAATTTGTTTCCGTGGAGAATTAAGGATTTAGGATAACTCTACTCAAGGTCCACTACTTATTGATACACACTTCTGTCCACTTCCGCAGTTACTAATTAATCGTCTGAATGTGTTTTTCATTTGTTAAAACGGGGATGAAACTTGGCTCTTCTATTTCTCTGTAGAGCATTTCCTGTATTGTCTCCTATGTATGTTCAGAATTCAAGGGGACAACCCTGAGGAAGAAACTGACATCTGATTCCCACCCAATAGCTTCCTAGCTTCTGCCATGAGAAGCAATGCAGTAAAGAAGCTCTTACTTTTCAACAATTTGCATTGATTTTAAAATTTTATTTTAAAAACAGTAAATAGTAAATAGAAAACAAATATGTAGTAAACATCTATGAAGATATGAAGCAACTATGAAGTAAATAGAAAGTTACTCACTATTATTTTTAGTAGCTATTATGAAGTAAATAAGTAAATAGAATGTTAGTAGCTATTTATTAAAGTATTTAGAAACTTATTTGCAAAGAGTAATTGGTAACTACTAATGAAACTTACTTGCAAATAGTAAACAATAAACATACTGATGAATGATGGTGGAACTCAATTGCACCGGCATGATTTCAACCTCCCCCAACCTTGCAGAAAAAAGAAAGGAAGGAAGCGAAAAAGAAAGGAAGGCAGCGAAGGAACTGGTAAACATACTGATGAATGATGGTGGAACTCGACATGATTTCAACCTCCCCCAACCTTGCAGAAAAAGAAAGGAAGGCACCAAAAAAGAAAGGAAGGCAGTGAAGAAACTAGTAAACGAAGAAATAGAAACTAGTAAGCGAAGAAACTAGTAAACCAATGATGAAGTAAACTAGTGATGAACCAACGAGTGATGAATTTGTGTGTACTTTTCTCTCTGTATGATGGTCGTAGAACTCAATTGCATTGCAAATTGAAAATATAGTAAATTACAACATTAAAAACAATGATGATGTTGTAAATTACAACATTAAAATAAATGATGATGGTTGTGGTAGTGGGCACCCAATATTGCCAAAATTCACCGACTTACCTGAGATTTTCTGACTTATCTACCTAAGATTTTCAGACTTATTTACTGGACATAAATTTAAATTTTAATGATATCAATAAATAAATGCATAGGATTTGGTTTTATTTATTGACCTCAAAAAGAGCATCGATGAAAATTATGAAGATATGATTTAACTTAGGGTATACAAGATTTCAAAAAATACATTATGTCAGGGTCTATTTATTGACCTCAAAAAGAGTGTCAAAAGGTAATGAAAATATAGTATGCGCCAAACTTAGGATATGTAAACATTGGCAAACATGTAAACATAACTTAGAATATGTAAACATTGGCAAACATGCAAACGATATGTTTGGATACATAAACCTATTTGGATATGTAAACATCGGCAAAAAGAGAGAGTTCGGCAATAAGAGGTTTATCTTATGAGCCAATAGAATCTTTCATAAAAGTAATTAAAATATTATTAGAAAATAACTATTTTACTTTTCCTATGTACTAACTTTAACTTTAAGGAAAATAGAAAATATGTTTAGTCAAAGGAAAGTAATTGAAAGTCAACGATGAGGTGAACACTAGAGTCCTGGCCTTCGGCAGGGACTAATAAGACTCATTGGGTCAATAAGGAAGTAGTCGTTGCACTTTAGCAGATCGGTCCACAAACTTTATTAAATGGGCCTCTTTTAATTGTCCATTGAGAAAAGTGATGAAACATTGGGTCAAGCTACATCAAATAAATCGATTGCCAACTCATTGAATCAGCCCCCAATTCCACATAGACGTTGCAATAAAAGTGAAATCGAGCCTTTTTTGGGAGCTAGTCGTTGTCTCCACTAAGTCAAATCGAGTCACTCTTTGGGGATTTTCATGATTTAGAAATTGTTTGTAGGATAAAATATATTATTTTAATCATTTTCATCAAGTGACTTAGTTTCCGGGTTGTGGATGAAAAGTCAAGAAAATATTTTTTAATGAGAGAGGGAAACTAGTCGTTACAAGGAAAATTATATAAGGCTAGTTCCTCTTCCCATTTTGGTGGTTGTCGAATTGTGAGATCATTTATGCCATCCAATAAGAACTTTTATTTTCTAGTGCATTTTATGGGTTGATTATTTTATGCACTTTCTTCTTGGCTAAGTGTAAGAGTGTTTCATATAGTAGCTATCATTTTCTTCGTATTATTTGCAAGGATATTGGATCAATTCATCAAGGGGCTACATTGTCACGTGGAAGGAGAGGTATAGGATTTGTCTCATCTACTCATTTGATGGTGTCAAGTGGTTCAAATCCAAGCATTGGATAAACCATTATCGGGGGTATCTTCAACAAGGAGGATATCTCATTTCACATCCATGTTGATCTAATGGTTGGAGACCATCCCACTAGTAGAGATTTCCTGGTAAGATATGAAATCAATACAACTATTCTAGACTAGATTGGGGGCGATAGTCCATCAACTCCTAACACAACTTCTAGTCCAAATTTTGTGGCCGACTTAGAAAGGGTTGTGATCATAATCTGACACTCTGGAGGTAAGAGTAAGGTCGAGGTAAACCTCACTTCTTCAACCAACCTTATTTTAAAATCCAAACAATCTTTTTTTTTTCCGCTTTAAAAACTAAAAAACATAAAAATCATAAAACATAAAAAATATTTGTTAGCTTGCAATTGGATTTCCATCTCATATAACTAGTAGAACCTTGGGGATTTTGTCTTTAGAGTTATTGCTACCCCAAGGCTATTTGACCCTCTATTTTTCTGCACTCTTTTGTCTATTTCATGAGGGTATTTTGAGAGATTTGCAGATCTGAAAAATTTACAACAAAGTCTACACTAGATCCGACAAGAATCTCATCCAAAAATGGGGCTGCAAAGTAAGTATTCTATCTTAAAAAACCCTTATATTTTCTAGAATTGTTTTCTATAGTTATATCATTTATTTTTTGGAATGTATTGTTAAATTCCAACCATCACAACGTGATTTGTTAGCTGGAATAATTTCCTGGGTTTTGACCTTAGGGGGATTTGAACCACAAATATGCAAGGTGATTTCCAGCTTGTGGGAAATTAGCATTTTGTTGCAGATCTAAAGCTTCAAGCATATGAAATCACTCTTATCTTGCTACCCAAGCTTCATATCCCACAGATCTAGTGATCTAAGGTGCTTAACACTTTTGGGAGGCCTCAAAAGGGCCACATTTCTTGTTGTTTTGTGCTATGTTTATGCATTTTAAAGATCTGAAAAACTCAGGACAACAAGGAACAACTCAAAGTACAACCACATTACCAAAAGGTATTCTTGAAAATATATCTGAGGAATTGGTAAAGGCTTTCACCACTCTTTTGCACTATTTTGTTGCTTTATATTATGAATCTTGAGTGGTTTTATTTCGTTGGTCTACATTATTTCTGTTATTTATTTATCGTTCCAGATCACTTATCTTAAATATTCAACTTCTACCTTCAACTCTATATTACATAGGCACTGCAATACTAGTTTTCAAGTGAAGTAATTGTGTTAGGGAAGCCTCCCAAAGTCCTTTAACGTAGGAGTTGGGCTTGAAAAGGGAAGGACTTGTGCCATGGTGACATTGGGCACTTTTCCTATGTGGTACCGTCTTAGCACCTCGAGGGACCTTGACGAGGCTGCTAGTTTGGTCGATAACATGTCACATCTTAGAGATCTCTTAACTAGATATCTTCTTAAAACATGGTGATAAGCACTAGAACAACTATATCTTATTTCCCTACTCTATGGATACTCCCAATTATCTCATCATTGGTTGTGCACTAACTCAGTGTTGGTTTTAACATTAAGATGCCCAACTAGAAAGAGGGGATCCAGTGTTACAAATAAGGTATTTCTATGATTTAATAGCCAGTGGAAACTAAGGAAGTTCCTTGCCCACAACTCCTCGTGATTACCTATAAATCTTCCTCTCTCTTCATCGGCCATTGTCTTGTAATGTATTATATTTATACAAGGAATTCGTTGTCGTAATTACATGATTGTATGTTTAACAATTGTAAATATACACTCATAAACATTCAAAATAAACATGGAAATTGCATTCTTAGACATTGTTTCTGACATCTTGAAAAATCATACATGTCACAAATTTGTTTCATTGAATAGAAAACCTAAGCAACAACAACTATGCATATGCACAATCTCCAATCCTGTAAAAATCCATCCTTTGCAAAGATTTCAATGGCGAGGAAATTTGTTGCATGCAAATGTTGAGCAACTGCTACCAACATCTAACCAATCATCAAACAATTTGAATATCCCATTTCCTTATTGCTTGAGGAATATTGAGTCTCCTAGTGTTCTCCACAGTGCTCGTTCAGAGTATCTAACCAATCCAAGAAAATAATGTTTCGTGGCTCTTTGTTGTTGACTCCACTCTTTGGTTGTCATGAAAAGTCAATGGGATTGGGATACATCCACTCGCTGGCCACATCACTAGTTCTTCCTCCATGCATTTGTCGAGCACATGGCTATCACACACAATCAATGGAACTATGTTTGGGTGGGGGGGTTATTTATGTTGGTTCTAGAATAATGGTTTCTAAATGCCCTTGACATAACATTCATAAACTATTCAACAATCTAGTCTTTTGGCAATGTGATAGGATGGTATTCTTTCTCTAGTCTAAGATGATTTTTAGTCCAATTGGATGATCAACTCCTTAGTGTCACATATATATATATATATATATATTGTTATTGCGACCAACTTTAGACGACTCTCTTCTCCCTTTCCTTGTTATTCACCTTACACTCAACCAAGGGGATACCTAAGTGGTAATGTCCTACATAAGTATCCCATGTCAAAAGATAATAAATAAATAAAAATGGTTCAGCTACATGGGGATTGGCTACTTTGAAGTGTCCTTGTTCCTTTTCTTCTCTTTGTTTCTTCTTCTTATTATTAATTTTTTTTATTCCTTTGCTTTTATATATGATAATTATATATTATAATTTGTATGTGTGTGTGATAATTATATATTATAATTTGTGTTTAAGTTATATCAAATTTACAAGTGATGGAAACTAGTATATATTTATATATGTATAAAATTGATATAGGTCTCTCACACACATAACATATATCAATTTTATACATATATAGATATATATTAGTGTTGTGAGGGAAATCTCCTTACGGACTAGCAAATAGGGTTAGACTTTGCATGCAAATATGACCTATAGAAAATCTACTTTCTACCCTCGTCCCCATACTTAAATCCCATTTATTTTCAGTAAATGTATGGCTAGATCAACCTACCTCGTTCCGGGCGTTCGATGTCGATCCCTTGTCACACTTGATCACTTGTTCGCAGTTCTCCTTTCCAATGCTGACCTGCATACAAGACAAACAATGACTACACATGCATCTTACCTATAGACTAACGAGTTAGAGATTCAAACATGTACTTAACAAATTATGAATAACTCATGAATTGGGATGAGAAAAGCATTTTCTTTATTACTTTGAATGAGTCAACATACAAAAAATTGAGATCGGCCACCGCTCCGCGAACCTGATCCTGGGCTCCTCTTCAACTGTCCTCCAATGTCTTTGCTTTGTATCTCCTATGGCACAAGGAAGGCTAAAGGGTTGGGACAATGGGAATATGCAAATGGGCAGAGTTTCTTTGCTATATTTTTCCTCCTCCAAATGGGACCCCTAGCACTTCTTTTATAGGCTAGAAGAAGCTAGGTATTTGGATGAACCCTCGGCCATGCATGGCCAGGAGTTTCAGTTAACTCACCCAGAGTTGTGTGTTTCGTTGGTAACTTTCCTTTTTTTGTGCTTTTGTCGGTCCACGCGGGTTGTTTTAGGTCAGCTAGCGTGTACACGCGTGAAGTAATGGAGTAGGGCGCGTGGGCCCTCATAAAAGAGGTTTTTTAAAGAGTTGCTCAGCAGTGCTTTGGCAAAGAAGGGATCTGAGATGGCTTGATTCCAGGTAAGCATGTATGGTGCAATTTAAGGTTATAACAGATGCCCCCTAATGTGTGAGGTCAGAAGAGCATCTGATGGCTGAAATACATTACCAATATTTACTAATGTGCCGAACGATTGAGCCCAAGGATCAGGAACCGGGAGGCGCCGTCTGCAAAATAACAAATGTCTCACTGAGGCGGGCATACCCATGCTCGGGATAAAATAGCTACCAATCAAATACACTGTAGATCCATGTCATATATCTATATAAAGAGTAGCCGCGAAAAATACACAGCAAAGCTACATCTAGAAATCAAAAAGATTTACATATAGAGTATCCATCTTCTAGAAGCTGATACGGTCTGATGGCTGGAGATGAGGTCTTCAGAGCTTGAGCAACTACTTCAAAATCTTCAAAACTCGGGTGGGGGTGTAATATGAGTGTACGACTGCACTACCCAGAGGTCTTCGATGGCTCGTCGGTCATGGACTTGATGATCAGATTGAAGGCTCCATTGATTTTGAACAAGGACTTAATTGGACAGTCAGGATGGCTGGGTATGAGGGCAAGAGACAAATTGCAGAGGGGTCGACTCAGGCTTGGTAGAAACTTCCCTTGGACAATAGCACGACAAATGATGAGACTCAGGCAGCATGGCATTAATCACAAGTCTACGAAACAGGAGGCAACGTAGACTCTCCATATGTTTGGAAGGATAACCAAACGGTGGAGGACACAACTCTATATAGCAAGAACAACTTCCTAAGGTCGTACTACATCCCATAGTTTGATGAACAAACAGACAGATGTGCTTTATCCAAGGGCGACTCATTATACTGCCAATAAAGAAAATACTTTTCCCTTCCTCTTTTTTGGGGTATATTTTATTTTTTTGTCTTTTTCAATAATTTTGGGAAAAAGAATAAAGGAATGTTACGTTACAATGGAGGAACAAGTGTTGCAAACATACAAGTTCAAGGCACAAGGACAAGACTGATGTTCTAGTATAATGATACTTGGGAAAAATCCTCCGGGGGCCAAGGGTGTTAAGATGCAGAAGCAAACTGTTACAAGGCTGGCATATAAGGTATGCAAACGCGGTTAACAAAACACACAATGGTAACGTCCTTCGATGTAAGTTTAACGAGCCCAGAGAAGGTAAGCTCGATGGTTTTTCATATTTAGAGAATCTGAAAAAACATAAAAGGAGACTCCATTAGGGTACCTTTTTGGAAGATAGTCTAGTCGGTTCGAAAAAGGGGTAAACTAGTATCGACAAGACGTCTATTCAAAACCATTTTAACGAGTGTGATAAGGACAAGATCACTCAGCCATTTTTTCATTTTTAAGGAGTTTGAAAAAAGCTTCACTATGGACTCCGTCAGGAATGTTCTTCTGGACCAATTTAACGAGTGTGAAAGAATAAGGTCACTCGACGATCTTTTCAATTTTAGGGAGTCTGAAAAGAGCTTAACTATGGACTCTATGGGGGTTCCTTCTTCGTAAGTTTAGTCCCTCAGGCCCGAAAAAGGGATAAAATTATACTTGAGTATCTAACCAATCCAAGCAAATAATGTTTCATGGCTCTTTGTTTTTGACTCCACTCTTTGGTTGTCATGAAAAGTCAATGGGATTGGGATACATGCACTAGCTGACCACATCACTAGTTCTTCCTCCATGCATTTGTCGAGCACATGGCTATCACACACAATCAATGGAACTATGTTTGGGTTG
>ML776769.1:997902-1027477 GCA_009831015.1 Picea engelmannii
TGTGATAGGATGGGATTCTTTCTCTAGTCTGAGATGATTTTTAGTCCAATTGGATGATCAACTCCTTACTGTCACATACATATATATACGGATATTGCGACCAAATTTAGACAACTCTCTACTCCCTTTCCTTGTTATTCACCTTACACTCAACCAAGGGGATACCTAAGTGGCAATGTCCTACATAAGTATCCCTTGTCAAAAGATAATAAATAAATAAAAATGGTCCAGCTACATAGGGATTGGCTACTTTGAAGTGTCCTTGTTCCTTTTCTTCTCTTTGTTTCTTCTTCTTATTATTAATTTTTTTATTCCTTTGCTTTTATATATGATAATTATATATTATAATTTGTATGTGTGTGTGTGATAATTATATATTATAATTTGTGTGTAAGTTAAATCAAATTTACAAGTGATGGAAACTAGTATATATTTATATATGTATAAAATTGATATAGGTTTCACACACACATAAGATATATCCATTATATATATATATATATATATATATAGAGAGAGAGAGAGAGAGAGAGAGAGAGAGAGATTAGTTACCATCACTTGTCAATTGTGTTTAGCATTAGTGGATATGGGATGGAGTTTTATCCTTCACCCAAGTTTTATTACCATAAGTGACATGTTGAGCTCATAATGAGTATGTTGTTGTAATCACTTTGAACCTTGTTGTTGCCCTGACCTTGTACCTCAAAGAATCTAAGGTTTACCCAAGGTACCATCCTTGAAATGAGGGGAAGTGTCATAGGGTTTTATCTGGCATATGTTACCTAGAAAAAAAAAATCCATCACTTATGTAGAATACGATATTTAATTACTATATTATATTAGTTTTTGTTATCTAACATTAATTTTGGTTGTTTTAATGTACTTTTGACTTAGATTTTGGGACTAAGATTCATATACATATAAGTGGTAAGGATAATTAATAATTGGTTATCGTGCATCTATCTCTTATGAGCTATTGATCAATCTATCTATATCTCTTTCATCTTGATGACGAACCGTGTATTGGGAGTATGAAATATCGACTATATTTATTCTAACATCGTGAATTTGAAGCCAATACAAACTATCTAAAATAGTGTGAAAGCCAGAAACACTAGACAAGTTTATGTCATAGCACAATTGTCCATGTTAATTTAAACTTAGACATTTCATATTGCAGTTGTCATCTTCTCTCTTCCGTGAGAGATTAGGGTAAGATTACCTAAGCATTTTAAGGAAATGGGAAGGGACCTAACATATGTAGAAAATGAGATGCTAAGTGTTGCACTTTCTATTTTGGCTAGTGTAGACTTATCTATTTCTCTAGGCTTGAATTTTTGAAAAAATTGTAGTGCTTAATTGCTTTAGCATAAGCTCTTTCAGTTTTCTATTTATTTGTTGTTAATTTGTCAATGGAAATGAAAATGAGGAGATTGATTTGTTGAATTTGATTTCTAGTCTCGATCTTTACAAGTAGGGTTTGAAACTCGCTACCTTTTCTACGTAGCATTTAAGTATATGCTTTTACCTTACAAATTACAAGATGAGAAAAACAAAAGGCCAAAGGAAATGAAAAAAATTATAAAGATCAAGCACAATGGAGCTCAAAATAAGTGTTGAATCTTTAGAATTTTGAGAATAATTGTATGTGGCCTTTAATCTATGGCATATGTATAGGAGGTATAGAGTATAACTTATTGAAAGTTAATGAACGAAAATGTAGTTTTTGAGATGAAGAATTCCTTCCTAGATAAGCAATGGAATTTAATTACAATGTAGCAATATGCGTAGGAAATTTCAGCTTACAACTGATCATCCTCCTTCTAGGGATCCATAATAGTTATAGTGCCATGTGAAATGTAGCAAGATTGGCCATCTCTAGCATTCATGGTGAATCAACTAACTAATTATTATATGCAATTGATGTAATTCATTTTGATAATATCTATGATGAATCAAAATGATTTTTTGCTCTGTGAATGGAGATAACAAGCCACAAAGTAGCAGGTGACTTATTAATGCATATGCCCTATAGTCCGCTCAAAATATAATGAAATAAAATATGTCATGATGTTTAAGAACTCAACCTAAAGCTTAGTTTGGAAAAAAAATTATTCATTAACAAATCAAATTATGGTAAAAACCCAAATCTCTTAGTGCATTCTACAACCCAACATTGAAGAGATTGTAAAAATTTCCCATTGTTCATGATGCTAATATCGACATATGTCGGCATAATATGCACACAACACACACAAGCATAGATCCATCTTAACTCATAAGACTTTAAGCATCGAGGGATTTGCATCTCAATTGATTTTTTTATCCTTCTTAGTGCTTAATAAATCTAAAGTTAAGATGGATAGACCATGTATGCTAATATTTAATGCTACAACCAATTTCATGGCATCAAGGCAGGGAATAAGAAATTATATTGCCTTCCCTCTTGTTTGATCAAAATATGAATTAACCTAATTATGACTTAATAGTATTTATGAGATGTGACCTTATTAGCTCAAGCCACTTGCCTTGAGTAAATGACTAGACCACGTCACAATATAAATGATAATAATAATATATTCTTGTGTGACCATTATAATAAATTTGATTACTTGTGAAGTCCATAATTGAGATTCTCAAGCTTGCATTTATTTTCACACTATGAATAAGAAGAGAGGGAAGAAGAAGTTTTATGGTGGTAAAGAAAGAATAAGAGAAGGAAGAATACTTTAAAGTGGTAGAAATTATTTTAAAAAATTAAATATGTTGCATCACATTGTTTATTATCATATTCATTACACATCATCTATTGTATAACTGATCTCAAGATATACTGCAAATATATATTTTTTAATTCACGCATATGCATCTATATCATGTATGAAACTAAGTTTATATCACTAATGTATATCTATCTTAACTCTAGATCTTTGAAACATCAAAGAGATTGAAAAACTCAAGATGCAAATTTATAGGAAAGGACAAATATCATCAAACATACTACCAAATTATACAAATTTGCTTACATGAGGTGCAACCATACGTGTTTTGCACCTTATACAGAGACAATTGTCTACAAATATGAGCACAAAGTTGTTTGAATTAACCTTATGCATGATGGGAATCTCGTGACATGTGATGCATGTGAAGTGATTCCATCTCTAAGCATAAATTATACAACCACTGCACTACCCTTCGTATAACTTCTCCTCTATTATCCATGGTATTGCACCAAGAGAAGCAAGGTGCATTCTAAATGCAATATGGAGGAGATGTGTAAAATAATGCTAATAAATTAAAATGTAAGTAAAAGTTGATGCATGTAATGTAAACATATGAAAAGTAAAAAAGGGCGATAGTAATAATAAGAATAATAATGATATACAATAATAAAATCCACTAGCATAGGATCTTTTAAGAAATGAGAAATTTGTTCCTCAATTTGTTTTTGATCCCTCTCGATGCTTAAGAAATTTGGGGTTCATATGGATATATGCTCATTTATGGTGTAGGATAAATCTATATCATTGGGGCCCTAAAGCCACTCGAGGTTTACCTCAACTCTATACACCATATGCATGGATGGGGTCCCATCTCGCTTACAACAAAGGATAGTAACTCATGTTCATGGTCCTAGCTATGGGATTGACACATTGACAACAACAAAACTGAATGTAGATTTCCTTCTTTTTTTATCAATTATCTATTGCATAAGATGAATAACCTTATACTATAACATTGATGTTATGTAGATTTAACCTAGTTGTGCAATTAGGCTGACATTATGGTGCCCCTGCATGAGTTTCATATTTCCCCTGTTAAGCATGACCATACCAACTTGTTTAAATTTCATGTTGCTTAGTGCTTGGATGAATAAGATAATCTTCTCCATGGTTTATCCCCACCCAAACTTATTGTTATCCATGTTATTTATCCCCACCCAAAATACTTGGTGCTAAGTAGATTCTAAGTTGTGGGGGAGAGAGGCCAATAGTGGTTCACTAGTTTGTAAACTACAATGGATATTCCACTGGAACAATTTGTCCAAAAAAATCTTGTAATATTTTGACATCTTTTATCATGCAATTTATTTCGTTAGATTTTAGATTTATTATCACTTGGTTATTGCTCAAATTTATGAAATACCTGAAATCCGAAAGATGAAAGAACAAGCAAATGAACACACCATCCACACAAATGAACACAAGATGTGACTTGGGAAACTCAATATGGGAGAAATCCCAGCTAGAAGGTGAGGTCTATGCTTTGGTCTCTTTTCTTTGATTATGAAATGCAAGTATAAAGAAAGGGGCACTCACCATGGAATTGCCTTTAACATTGTGGCCTAAATGGCTACTACATAATCTTATTTCCTCCTCGGTTATGCTATCTAATCCCACCCTTAGATGCTCTTCTCAACTTTGGAATAAGTACAATTTGAAAATAATAGAAAACCTTTCTCTTCCTCGCAGCCCATTATTTAACATGGCCTGATAGCCATCTAAGGTTAGTTTTTTTTTGCATGCCTCAACCCTCAATTAGTGTTAGGGTTTTGGAAATTCTAGAATATTATTGAAATTCCACATGTGATCAGCCCCACACTTGAGTAATTTGGGCTGATGTGGCAACCACTTGTGCCATGGTGGTCTACAAGGTAGGTCAACTTGCAGGAAGCATAACTTCCATATACGGACTCCGATGAAGGTGATTTTCGAACTATTGGAAAGATCTCAATGTGTAGACTGGCATCGAGGGGTCATAAGTTATGTTGACCCCAAAAATTTTCATTAGATGCCTCAAAATAGATTTAGAAGGTTTCAAACACCAAATGTCCAAATTGGGACCTACCATTAAAATGGGCTCTACAAGCAAAATCCTCCAATTTTTCCACCTAGAAAATACCAAGATAGACAAAAAAAATTATACAATGATCCATTTCAATCATCCACCCTTGAAAAGGCATCCAAATTGGCCATGTAAACACCACCACACTTTAGATGACCCATCCATTTCCCTTCGTTACATTTTTCAGTAGCATCTTTGACGAGCATCGATACCCATCTAAAGAGTTTACCCATAACCCATGCATTATGGCTCCTATAATGGTTCATGTTGCCTTTCTCATGGTACTCACTCACCTATGTGTTTGCTCGATCTTTTGCTTAAATATGCATTGTGTTGCTCATTCACTCCATAGTTTGGGAGCTCTTGTCGTTCTCCCTTGTTCCGCATCCATTGTGTGTTTTGCATTATTTTATAAGCATTTTGTAGGATGTGGAATGCCCTAGTTGTAGAAGATGGGTGCAATAGTGTTGTATTTTCCACATCCTTTCTTGGACTACCATCCACATCAATAGGCGATGGTCAATGGTTTGGAACCATGGCTATTGGGAAATTGTGGAGACCATGGAGAAGGAATTCCTCATTCTCTAATGGAGTGAATGAATTGAATTGCTAGGTCTTTGTAGTCTCCAACAACTAACAACTAGATTGGATAAAGGCATGTATTTAAACCTCACCCCTCTTGTATTTTTTTGTGTAGGTTCCATTCATTTGTCCTTTGTAATCTAATATTCATGTGTTATGTGATCAATCTAATTTTCATGTGCTCTATCACTATGATTTCAAGAAACTATGGAGGAGTATGTTGTGGACCATAAAAAATCGTGTATATCCTAGTGAAGCATGATATGATGACAACAAAGCCTCTTTTTACTAGTAGGAAATCATTCCTACAAAGTTGGTGACACTTCTCATGTTTGTAGACACAATATATGTTAAGTAAATTTGTTGTGCAACTAGTTTATATATTAAGGTAGTGCATTTTTTAATGACTCGGTGTCAGATTTTGGGTTTGTGTGTTATATCATGGGCTCAAATTCATTGTCTTTTTCTTTATATAGCACATTAGGGATTTGATTTATTCCTTCTTGATGGGTTTATAGAATGAAGAGGCATCCTTCTCTTTGTCTGTGTGCTCAATATAATAGGGAGAAGTATGCTCTTTGGCATCAAGCATAGGAATGCGTACAAAACATATCATGCACTTTCCTTGACTCTACATTCATGCATGCTCACTCCAGTGGCTTGAGAATGCATTGGGTGGTTTTCACTATGTGTCAGGTTTTGGGTTTGGATTTGCATGCTATTTCATGGGCTCAAATCCACTGTGTTTTTTATTATATGGCACACTATGGTTTTATTTTTTCCTTCTTGATGGATTTGTAGAGTTAAGAGGCATCATGCTCGACATCGTAGGTAGAATTACGTTCTTTGACATTAAGCATGCCCATGTGCATGGAACATATCCAAGACTTGTCTTTTGTCAGTCTCCAGTCATGCTTACTATAATTGCTTGAATATGCTTAAGCAGATTTTCCTCTACTAAGGTTTGGGTTTGGTTTTGTGTAAAGATTTGGGTTACATGCTATTATATGGCCTCAAATTCACTATATTTTTTTTGTTATATATTTTTGGGCAATTTCATTTCTTAAATTGTTGATCATTAAATTATCAATTTGGGAGCTCGTAAGCTTGTGAGACATTGACATTGTATGTGCAGGTCTAGGCAACTAAATTAATCCTACTAAATTCAAAATGAAATTCGCTCGATAAATTATTTCTAGGAGTCAAGACTTAACAACTCTCGTAGATTTACCCAACATAAAACCAAATCAATTAAATCTTGTGAGATAAAACCTAATCTAGAAATATCATAGTCGTAGATTCAAGTATTATGACTTCCCAGCTCTTTCAATATCTCAGGGTTACCAACTTCCTAAAAATTCTAGAAACAAACCACAGACGACTGTTAACACACTTGGACAAAATTTAAAAACATAAAAATAAAATAAAGACATAAGCAAATCAAATCTTCAAAGTAAAAGCAAACAATTTAAACCATCGCGCCATTCTTGCAGAAAATAAACACACCATGTTTGTATTTACTGAAGAAAATTAACTACAAGATACAATTACATAAATAAAATAAATAACCACCATGCTCTCATGGAGTGAGATATTTCTCCTAAGAATTCATAGCAGGGAATTAAACTACGACATTATAGAATTTAATCAAATCATAAAGCTCAATAAAATTACATACTTACAATCCATATAAGAGAAGATACTTAAATGTTTTATTCACTCCATCATGAATTGGACATTTGTTGCAAGAGTCCTCCTCTTGGAATGGAGAAGGCACTCTTATTTATAAATGAGTTTGCTTTGAGATTAGGATAAACAACTAATAAATTCAATTCACTTTTCTCTCATGTGGTTACAACCATTTACTAATAAGTAAAAACTAAAAAACAACTAGTAAACTATTACAAGTTTTTTGCTAATAATTCAAAACAAATCACACTAATATGGTCTATGGTCCAAGATTCTTTCCACATACAAGATAGTTGATGATGATCCAAATCCATGACAAATCTTCAATGGTTGAAAGTGAAATTCGAATTTGGGGCTAAGTCGCAAAAATATTCATTATTTGAAACTCCAAATATACCTATAAACATCACCAAGCTCACCCAACTTTTAAGGTTAAGTGAGAACATGTTATTTTTCTAATATATAATCATAAACTCACTTAAAATACCAAAATAAATGCAATGGAAAATAATAAATCTAATCCCTCCTATAAACATTAAAATGGTCTTAATGCAAGGTTACACCAAAACAGAAAATGGTTAAAAATCAAAGAAAAGGGGTGTGGAACATGACATTTTGGTGACCCAACATTTCCCCCCCAATTGAACATGTTGCGCGTCCTCATGCAACCGTGCATCTGATTCTCCTGAACTATGTGATTAATTCTTCCTCCTTTGAAACATATATGAGTATCAGTGGAGCTTCTTGTGGTTGGTTCTTGTCTGACAACCACAAGTTCTGCAAGTGTTGGTTATTGTGCGACAACACTTACCTTTTGAAATTATTCCCATGGTTGGTTCTTGTGTAATATGTTAATATTATGGTAGCTTCGGGAGGTATGAACCTCTATTGTGACCTATGGCAAGATTAGAACATTCAGGAAGGAAGCAAAGAAGTAAAGGAAACCCTAGACGAGATGTCGGCTGTAGAAATATAATTAATATGAATTAATTAGTACCCAGAAGGAGAAGTTGGCCTCAGTAAGTCTGCCAGAACCACTATAAATACAGGGTGCCAATCTCTCATTTGACACATTCTCAGAATTGCAGAGAGCCAGTTGTGCCCACTGCAGTTGGCAGTTTTGTGCGCAAGTTTCTGGGGAAGGTGTTGCGCCAGTTTTTGGGTGGGACTATCTGATCAGCTTTGGTTTCTATTCTTTCTTGGTGCATTAGCCTTGCTTGGATATTGATTGCTACCAGTATTCTTCTCTGTCAAGGTCAAGGTGCTCGGAGGGTGGCTTCGGCCTATGGTTGGGTGACAAGGGTATTTTCAATGGTAAAACGAGCACAATCCTTCATATTCTAACACGTTATGGGCCCACACCTCCTTCATTCAGTCTAAACGCTATAAGGAAGCATAGACGCTAGGATATTGAGCTCGCTAAGGAACTACTGCTAGGGTTACTAGCAGGAGCAGCTTCAAAAGACATTGTTGCTAGGGTTACTAGCAGAAGCAGTTGCAGAAACCCTAATCTCAGATTCGACACCTTGTGATGGAGCATCTCGCTCCATTATGCCTGAACACCACACCTTATGCGACTGCTCCGATGGGCGGTAACTACGTTGTTGTTGCTGCTGTAGCAGGAGCAGGTGGTCCATGGGGCTCTACTATGCAGGTTGGACAGTCTACTGCAGTTAATGCTGGATATGGCTATGGAAGTGGTGGCAATGCTGGCTATGGTGGTGGCTATGGTGTTGTTGGTACTGGTGGTTATGTGGCTCCTGTTGGTAGTGGTGTCAGTGTTGGGTATCCGAGAGTTGCAGGGGATATGTATGGTGGTTCAGGTTATGGGGATTCCTATAATGCCCCTCCCTCCAGTGATGCTGCTCCTAACAGTGGTTATGCAATGGGTGGTCCAGTTCAAGCTGATCCTGCTGTAAATGGGTCCCCTGGATATGGTGTTGTAGGAAGGAAAACACAGAGAGTTTATGATGCAAGGCTTAGGCCATACCCGACATCTGCGGATCGTGCTAGCTGATTACAATTTGGTATATTCTTTCCATAACTTTTTCAATCGTGTACCTTTTTTCGCGTTTCCTTCATCCATGTTTGGGTGGTGCCACCTAATATCAATGCAGGATGTTGGCTTTGAGGAGAGCTTGCCTAAATCATTTGTGGGTGAGCTTTACAATGGCAACCTTGTATCCTAAGTTCTCGGCATTTTAGTTTAGGCTGAAATGAGACAATTTGTTTCCATAGAGAATTAAGGATTTATGATAACTCTACTCAAGGTCCACTACTTATTGATACGCACTTCTGCCCACTTCCGCAGTTATTAATTAATTGTCTGAATGTGTTTTTCATTTGTTAAAATGGGGATGAAACTTGGCTCTTCTATTTATCTGTAGATCATTTCCTGTATTATCTCCTATGTATGTTCAGAATTCAAGGGGACAACAACCCTGAGCAATAAACTGACATACGATTCCCACCCAATAGCTTCCTAGCTTCTGCCATGTGCAACAATACGGTAAAGAAGCTCTTACTTTCCAACCATTCGCATTGATTTTAAAATTTTATTTTAAAAACAGTAAATAGTAAATAGGAAACAAATATGTAGTAAACTGAAGTAAACATCTATGAAGATATGAAGCAACTATGAAGTAAATAGAAAGTTGCTCACTATTATGAAGTAAATAAGTAAATAGAATTTTAGTAGCTATTATGAAGTAAATAAGTAAATAGTGTTAGATTCAAAATGAAGAAAAGAGTAGAAACATAATGTAAATAAATGAAGTAGTCAGGAAACCATGATGAACAGAGATAAATAAACAAAGGCAGAAAAGGCATACTCTATTCATCAACGCTTCTGTTAATCATCATGTACACAGATGTACATTTATAATACAAAAGACCATAACTGTCATGCAACTGTATAACAGTTAGGTTAGTTAGGTTATCTTAACTAACCAACTAACTTATGATTAGTGTTTTAACATCCCCCCTTAATCATAAGTTTGTTCTTGCCTGAAAAACTGCCACTACTTGACAATCACATGTGTCAAGTGAATATTCAGAGGGCTGATTCAAGATGCTCTCTGAACTCTGAAAAAAATAGCAAAAGCTGATGTCTTCTACTAAATTGGTGGTTTCAGGTTGACCACAAACTCATCTGGTGGTTTCGGGATGACCACAAACCGAATGTCTAGCATAAGTTGATTTCTTCTACTAAATGGCATGGTTTTAAGTTGACCATAAACTAACAAGATCTCAAGGCTCAAAAATATGAAAATGTAACAAGCAGAACTTCATGTCTTCTGCTCAATTGGTGGTTTTAAGATGACCACAAACCATATCAAAAACAATATCATTTGTTCACAGGCTCTAAATCAAACTTGGAACCTGTCTCAAAATCAAACTTGGAACCTGACTCAACTATATTTCCCCCCTGTCAGGGACAAGTGGTTCCAATTCCCTTGACCGTCATTTGCAAGTATGGCCAAGAAGAGATCCAACACATCAAATTGTCTTCCAGCGGAGTCTGAAGACTCGATCTTCAACTTAGAAGACTACATCAACTAGGCCCCGATCATACCCTAAATCATCAAATCTTGAAAAACATTCATGTCCATCAACTGTAGAGATATCTCCAATCAAGTACGACTGTACTTGTGTATAAATTCGGCGATAAGACTGCTCCAATAATTTGGCTTCCAAACGCCAACGCCAATTACCTAACCATTCAAAATGAAGTTGTTTCTGCTTGCGCTTTTGACACCTTACTGAGGGATGATTTGTCTTCCCAAAAAAATTGCATGGGTGAAGATCAAAACAGTTTGACTTATCATGGCCAAACCGGTGACAGTGTTTGCACTGTATGGGTTCTTTATCTGACCGATTAGCAACATCATCATCAGCTATATCCTGTACCTGTACCTGTTCCTTACCAATATTCGCAAGCTCTGTCGTCTTATCATCATTCAAAAAACCTCCACTCACAAAGCAAACATGTTCTCTATAATTAGGAATATGAAAAAGGTTGGTAGCATCATTTTCATATCCTAGTCCATATCGGTTTCATTTAAATTGTAATTCTTCCCATGGTCGAACAATACATTTATCCGCAACTTTTTCTGACATAGGGACTTCCTCTAACTGATCTTCATGTTGTTTATGACTTTCATTACTAGTCAACTGAGCATCTTCATTCTCATCCTTGATATCATTAAAATCACATTGTTGGTGTCAAAGCAAACTTAACTCATCTGACAACAACTTGTTTTGATGTTTGAACATATCAATCTTCTTGTGTGTTACTTGTAAACAAGTAATCACTTTGTTGAGGGTGCACTTGTTTATTGCAATTGTAGATTTTTTTGTTGAGTTAATTAATGTGTGCAATACTGTAAATAGTTCTTCAATTCTTGCCATTATGCAGAATATGGAAGAGAGATGCTTGTATGTTGATGTCACAAAATTCACTTTTGTATCCTGCTGTGCATGCCAAGAGTGATCGTCCGATGCATAAATGTGCCCAAAACTACAGGATAATCAATGACTCACACAAAGATCCTAAGATAGACCCCCTTATTCAATTTTGGGTGGGTCAAAGAAGACTCCTTATAACTTCCAAAAACTCCTTATAACACCTTTACAAAAAGTCTTCTTATAACTTCCAATTACAATAAATGGAGAAAACTCCTCCACACAAAACCTAACCTTATAACTCCTTGAGTTTCCCTTGAAATAAACTTTACCTTAATGAAATCCACTTATTACTCCAAATAATTTTTCCACAAACACATGCATATATCAATAATAACAAGAAAATACATCCACCACTTTCACTTTAAGTGGTTCTCCGCTGAATTTTTAATTATCTCATAGATGCTACGCATAATGAGGAATAAAATAGCCATGTAACATTTTTGAAAAGGCTTTTGCATTCGACTTCTACCAAACGGACCCAAATCTCAACCTTTTTACTGTCAAATCATCTTCAACTCTTAGCAAATCGGGTGAGATCTCTTTTGCACAAAGCAATTCGTTAAATGAACCTTTGTATACATATTAATATCATTCGAACAAGGTCGTAAACTCCTTTACGCATGCACACATCAAGAGGACTTCGTTTGCAAGTGAGTAAATCGCAGGTCTTTACACTTCACACAGTTCTGAAACCAAACCGTGATATTGACTATTCAAACAACAAATGGAAATTTGGTTACTGATTGGTCACACACAGATTTCTATTGCAATTTTGGAGAGTTACAGGGTTATTCTCTTTCACCCATCTTTCATACCTACACTCAGGTTTGAAACTTAACCATCAATAGCAGGGACACTAATTCAAAACGATCTCTCTGATTCCATGATCTCACATATAAAGATAGTGTTGAATTACATTCATAGAATGCCATTAATGTTGGAACCATCATAACCGACGCATACAATTCAACCTTAATCCAAAGCTGACGCATTTACCATGTATTCCATGCATATATAAACAGTTTCATTCCAAATCGTTGAAGAAACCAAGCATTCAACCATGATTTACCTTTACAGGGAATTGAACAAATATGTGCAGGAAATCGAACAGATTCTCCACTCCCCGCTCTTGGGGTCCCGCGACTCGTAAAGAACGAAAACTTGGAACATAGTGTCGACTCACGCTGGTATGCGATGCTGTAGTGTAGCAGGTTGACCAGAATCTCTGGGGCGTATTGCTTGTTGTTGTCCAGTGATTCTTCTTCTTGCATACAAATCAACAGTTCTAGTCAAGCTTTCATATTTCTGGGATCCCTTCGCTCCACACTCTCACTGCACTTCAACTCCATGGAAAACTACCATGGACATAAAGAGACCAAAGGTGCTCAAGTATCATACATTTCTCTAGAAAACTACCAGGCCCATAAGATTATCTTTATGCTCTGATACCACTGTTAGATTCAAAATGAAGAAAAGAGCAGAAACATAATGTAAATAAATGAAGCAGTCAGGAAACCATAATGAACAGAGATAAATAAACAAAGGCAGAAAAGGCATACTCTATTCATCAACGCTTCTGTTAATCATCATGTACACAGATGTACATTTATAATACAAAAGACCATAACTGTCATGCAACTGTATAACAGTTAGGTTAGTTAGGTTATCTTAACTAACCAACTAACTTATGATTAGTGTTTTAGTAGCTATTTATTAAATCATTTAGAAACTTATTTGCAAAGAGTAATTGGTAACTACTGATGAAACTTACTTGCAAATAGTAAACAATACACATACTCATGAATGATGGTGGAACTCAATTGCACCAGCATGATTTCAACCTCCCCCAACCTTGCAGAAAAAGAAAGGAAGGAAGCGAAAAAGAAAGGAAGGCAGCGAAGGAATTGGTAAACATACCGATGAATGATGGTGGAACTCAGCATGATTTCAACCTCCCCCAACCTTGCAGAAAAAGAAAGGAAGGCACCGAAAAAGAAAGGAAGGCAGTGAAGAAACTAGTAAGCGAAGAAACTAGTAAACCAATGATGAAGTAAAGTAGTGATGAACCAATGAGTGATGAATTTGTGTGTACTTTTCTCTCTATATGATGGTTGTAGAACTCAATTGCATTGCAAATTGAAAATATAGTAAATTACAACATTAAAAACAATGATGATGTTGTAAATTACAACATTAAAAGAAATGATGATGGGCACCCAATATTGCCAAGATTCACGGACTTACCCGAAGATTTTCTGACTTATCTACCTAAGATTTTCCGACTTATCTACTGAACATAAATTTAATGATATCAATAAATAAATGCATAGGATTTGGTTTTATTTATTGATCTCAAAAAGAGCATCAATGAAAATTATGAAGATATGATTTAACTTAGGGTATACAAGATTTCAAAAAATACATTATGTGAGGTTCTATTTATTGACCTCAAAAAGAGTGTCAAAAGATAATGAAAATAAAATATGCGCCAAACTTAGGATATGTAAACATTGGCAAACATGTAAACATAACTTAGAATATGTAAACATTGGCAAACATGCAAACGATATGTTTGGATACATAAACCTATTTGGATATGTAAACATCGGCAAAAAGAGAGAGTTCGGCAATAAGAGGTTTATCTTATGAGCCAATAGAATCTTTCATAAAAGTAATTAAAATATTATTAGAAAATAACTATTTTACTTTTCCTATGTACTAACTTTAACTTTAAGGAAAATAGAAAATATGTTTAGTCAAAGGAAAGTAATTGAAAGTCAACGATGAGGTGAACACTAGAGTCCTGGCCTTCGGCAGGGACTAATAAGACTCATTGGGTCAATAAGGAAGTAGTCGTTGCACTTTAGCAGATCGGTCCACAAACTTTATTAAATGGGCCTCTTTTAATTGTCCATTGAGAAAAGTGATGAAACATTGGGTCAAGCTACATCAAATAAATCGATTGCCAACTCATTGAATCAGCCCCCAATTCCACATAGACGTTGCAATAAAAGTGAAATCGAGCCTTTTTTGGGAGCTAGTCGTTGTCTCCACTAAGTCAAATCGAGTCACTCTTTGGGGATTTTCATGATTTAGAAATTGTTTGTAGGATAAAATATATTATTTTAATCATTTTCATCAAGTGACTTAGTTTCCGGGTTGTGGATGAAAAGTCAAGAAAATATTTTTTAATGAGAGAGGGAAACTAGTCGTTACAAGGAAAATTATATAAGGCTAGTTCCTCTTCCCATTTTGGTGGTTGTCGAATTGTGAGATCATTTATGCCATCCAATAAGAACTTTTATTTTCTAGTGCATTTTATGGGTTGATTATTTTATGCACTTTCTTCTTGGCTAAGTGTAAGAGTGTTTCATATAGTAGCTATCATTTTCTTCGTATTATTTGCAAGGATATTGGATCAATTCATCAAGGGGCTACATTGTCACGTGGAAGGAGAGGTATAGGATTTGTCTCATCTACTCATTTGATGGTGTCAAGTGGTTCAAATCCAAGCATTGGATAAACCATTATCGGGGGTATCTTCAACAAGGAGGATATCTCATTTCACATCCATGTTGATCTAATGGTTGGAGACCATCCCACTAGTAGAGATTTCCTGGTAAGATATGAAATCAATACAACTATTCTAGACTAGATTGGGGGCGATAGTCCATCAACTCCTAACACAACTTCTAGTCCAAATTTTGTGGCCGACTTAGAAAGGGTTGTGATCATAATCTGACACTCTGGAGGTAAGAGTAAGGTCGAGGTAAACCTCACTTCTTCAACCAACCTTATTTTAAAATCCAAACAATCTTTTTTTTTTCCGCTTTAAAAACTAAAAAACATAAAAATCATAAAACATAAAAAATATTTGTTAGCTTGCAATTGGATTTCCATCTCATATAACTAGTAGAACCTTGGGGATTTTGTCTTTAGAGTTATTGCTACCCCAAGGCTATTTGACCCTCTATTTTTCTGCACTCTTTTGTCTATTTCATGAGGGTATTTTGAGAGATTTGCAGATCTGAAAAATTTACAACAAAGTCTACACTAGATCCGACAAGAATCTCATCCAAAAATGGGGCTGCAAAGTAAGTATTCTATCTTAAAAAACCCTTATATTTTCTAGAATTGTTTTCTATAGTTATATCATTTATTTTTTGGAATGTATTGTTAAATTCCAACCATCACAACGTGATTTGTTAGCTGGAATAATTTCCTGGGTTTTGACCTTAGGGGGATTTGAACCACAAATATGCAAGGTGATTTCCAGCTTGTGGGAAATTAGCATTTTGTTGCAGATCTAAAGCTTCAAGCATATGAAATCACTCTTATCTTGCTACCCAAGCTTCATATCCCACAGATCTAGTGATCTAAGGTGCTTAACACTTTTGGGAGGCCTCAAAAGGGCCACATTTCTTGTTGTTTTGTGCTATGTTTATGCATTTTAAAGATCTGAAAAACTCAGGACAACAAGGAACAACTCAAAGTACAACCACATTACCAAAAGGTATTCTTGAAAATATATCTGAGGAATTGGTAAAGGCTTTCACCACTCTTTTGCACTATTTTGTTGCTTTATATTATGAATCTTGAGTGGTTTTATTTCGTTGGTCTACATTATTTCTGTTATTTATTTATCGTTCCAGATCACTTATCTTAAATATTCAACTTCTACCTTCAACTCTATATTACATAGGCACTGCAATACTAGTTTTCAAGTGAAGTAATTGTGTTAGGGAAGCCTCCCAAAGTCCTTTAACGTAGGAGTTGGGCTTGAAAAGGGAAGGACTTGTGCCATGGTGACATTGGGCACTTTTCCTATGTGGTACCGTCTTAGCACCTCGAGGGACCTTGACGAGGCTGCTAGTTTGGTCGATAACATGTCACATCTTAGAGATCTCTTAACTAGATATCTTCTTAAAACATGGTGATAAGCACTAGAACAACTATATCTTATTTCCCTACTCTATGGATACTCCCAATTATCTCATCATTGGTTGTGCACTAACTCAGTGTTGGTTTTAACATTAAGATGCCCAACTAGAAAGAGGGGATCCAGTGTTACAAATAAGGTATTTCTATGATTTAATAGCCAGTGGAAACTAAGGAAGTTCCCTGCCCACAAATCCTCGTGATTACCTATAAATCTTCCTCTCTCTTCATTGGCCATTGTCTTGTAATTTATTCTATTTATACAAGGAATTTGTTGTCGTAATTACATGGTTGTATGTTTAACAATTGTAAATATGCACTCATAAACATTCAAAATAAACATGGAAATTGCATTCTTAGACATTGTTTCTGACATCTTGAAAAATCATACATGTCACAAGTTTGTTTCATTGAATAGAAAACCTAAGCAACAACAACTATGCATATGCACAATCTCCAATCCTGTAAAAATCCATCCTTTGCAAAGATTTCAATGGCGAGGAAATTTGTTGCATGCAAATGTTGAGCAACTGCTACCAACATCTAACCAATCATCGAACAATTTGAATATCCCATTTCCTTATTGCTTGAGGAATATTGAGTCTCCTAGTGTTCTCCACAATGCTCGTTCAGAGTATCTAACCAATCCAAGCAAATAATGTTTTGTGGCTCTTTGTTGTTGACTCCACTCTTTGGTTGTCATGAAAAGTCAATGGGATTGGGATACATGCACTCGCTGACCACATCACTAGTTCTTCCTCCATGCATTTGTCGAGCACATGGCTATGACACACAATCAATGAAACTATGTTTGGGTTGGGGGGGGGGGTGGGGGGTTATTTATGTTGGTTCTAGAATAATGGTTTCTAAATACCCTTGACATAACATTCGTAAACTATTCAACAATTTACTCTTTTGGAAATGTGATAGGATGGGATTCTTTCTCTAGTCTGAGATGATTTTTAGTCCAATTGGATGATCAACTCCTTACTGTCACATACATATATATATATATATATATATATATATATATATTGATATTGATATTGCGACCAAATTTAGACAACTTTTTGCTCCCTTTCCTTGTTATTCACCTTACACTCAACCAAGGGGATACCTAAGTGGTAATGTCCTACATAAGTATCCCTTGTCAAAAGATAATAAATAAATAAAAATGGTCCAGCTACATAGGGTTGGCTACTTTGAAGTGTCCTTGTTCCTTTTCTTCTCTTTGTTTCTTCTTCTTATTATTAATTTTTTTTATTCCTTTGCTTTTATATATGATAATTATATATTATAATTTGTATGTGTGTGTGAGATAATTATATATTATAATTTGTGTGTAAGTTAAATCAAATTTACAAGTGATGGAAACTAGTATATATTTATATATGTATAAAATTGATATAGGTCTCACACACACATAACATATATCAATTTTATACATATATATAGATATATATTAGTTACCATCACTTGTCAATTGTGTTTAGCATTAGTGGATACGGGATGGAGTTTTATCCTTCAACCAAGTTTTATTACCATAAGTGACATGTTGAGCTCATAATGAGTATATTGTTGTAATCACTTTGAACCTTGTTGTTGCCCTGACCTTGTACCTCAAAGAATCTAAGGTTTACCCAGGATACCATCCTTGAAATGAGGGGAAGTGTCACAGGATTTTCTCCAGCATATGTTACCTAGAAAAAAAAATCCATCACTTATGTAGAATATGATATTTAATTACTATATTATATTAGTTTTTGTTATCTAACATTAATTTTGGTTGTTTTAATGTACTTTTGACTTAGATTTTGGGACTAAGATTCATATACATATAAGTGGTAAGGATAATTAATAATTGGTTATCGTGCATCTATCTCTTATGAGCTATTGATCAATCTATCTATATCTCTTTCATCTTGATGACGAACCGTGTATTGGGAGTATGAAATATCGACTATATTTATTCTAACATCGTGAATTTGAAGCCAATACAAACTATCTAAAATAGTGTGAAAGCCAGAAACACTAGACAAGTTTATGTCATAGCACAATTGTCCATGTTAATTTAAACTTAGACATTTCATATTGCAGTTGTCATCTTCTCTCTTCCGTGAGAGATTAGGGTAAGATTACCTAAGCATTTTAAGGAAATGGGAAGGGACCTAACATATGTAGAAAATGAGATGCTAAGTGTTGCACTTTCTATTTTGGCTAGTGTAGACTTATCTATTTCTCTAGGCTTGAATTTTTGAAAAAATTGTAGTGCTTAATTGCTTTAGCATAAGCTCTTTCAGTTTTCTATTTATTTGTTGTTAATTTGTCAATGGAAATGAAAATGAGGAGATTGATTTGTTGAATTTGATTTCTAGTCTCGATCTTTACAAGTAGGGTTTGAAACTCGCTACCTTTTCTACGTAGCATTTAAGTATATGCTTTTACCTTACAAATTACAAGATGAGAAAAACAAAAGGCCAAAGGAAATGAAAAAAATTATAAAGATCAAGCACAATGGAGCTCAAAATAAGTGTTGAATCTTTAGAATTTTGAGAATAATTGTATGTGGCCTTTAATCTATGGCATATGTATAGGAGGTATAGAGTATAACTTATTGAAAGTTAATGAACGAAAATGTAGTTTTTGAGATGAAGAATTCCTTCCTAGATAAGCAATGGAATTTAATTACAATGTAGCAATATGCGTAGGAAATTTCAGCTTACAACTGATCATCCTCCTTCTAGGGATCCATAATAGTTATAGTGCCATGTGAAATGTAGCAAGATTGGCCATCTCTAGCATTCATGGTGAATCAACTAACTAATTATTATATGCAATTGATGTAATTCATTTTGATAATATCTATGATGAATCAAAATGATTTTTTGCTCTGTGAATGGAGATAACAAGCCACAAAGTAGCAGGTGACTTATTAATGCATATGCCCTATAGTCCGCTCAAAATATAATGAAATAAAATATGTCATGATGTTTAAGAACTCAACCTAAAGCTTAGTTTGGAAAAAAAATTATTCATTAACAAATCAAATTATGGTAAAAACCCAAATCTCTTAGTGCATTCTACAACCCAACATTGAAGAGATTGTAAAAATTTCCCATTGTTCATGATGCTAATATCGACATATGTCGGCATAATATGCACACAACACACACAAGCATAGATCCATCTTAACTCATAAGACTTTAAGCATCGAGGGATTTGCATCTCAATTGATTTTTTTATCCTTCTTAGTGCTTAATAAATCTAAAGTTAAGATGGATAGACCATGTATGCTAATATTTAATGCTACAACCAATTTCATGGCATCAAGGCAGGGAATAAGAAATTATATTGCCTTCCCTCTTGTTTGATCAAAATATGAATTAACCTAATTATGACTTAATAGTATTTATGAGATGTGACCTTATTAGCTCAAGCCACTTGCCTTGAGTAAATGACTAGACCACGTCACAATATAAATGATAATAATAATATATTCTTGTGTGACCATTATAATAAATTTGATTACTTGTGAAGTCCATAATTGAGATTCTCAAGCTTGCATTTATTTTCACACTATGAATAAGAAGAGAGGGAAGAAGAAGTTTTATGGTGGTAAAGAAAGAATAAGAGAAGGAAGAATACTTTAAAGTGGTAGAAATTATTTTAAAAAATTAAATATGTTGCATCACATTGTTTATTATCATATTCATTACACATCATCTATTGTATAACTGATCTCAAGATATACTGCAAATATATATTTTTTAATTCACGCATATGCATCTATATCATGTATGAAACTAAGTTTATATCACTAATGTATATCTATCTTAACTCTAGATCTTTGAAACATCAAAGAGATTGAAAAACTCAAGATGCAAATTTATAGGAAAGGACAAATATCATCAAACATACTACCAAATTATACAAATTTGCTTACATGAGGTGCAACCATACGTGTTTTGCACCTTATACAGAGACAATTGTCTACAAATATGAGCACAAAGTTGTTTGAATTAACCTTATGCATGATGGGAATCTCGTGACATGTGATGCATGTGAAGTGATTCCATCTCTAAGCATAAATTATACAACCACTGCACTACCCTTCGTATAACTTCTCCTCTATTATCCATGGTATTGCACCAAGAGAAGCAAGGTGCATTCTAAATGCAATATGGAGGAGATGTGTAAAATAATGCTAATAAATTAAAATGTAAGTAAAAGTTGATGCATGTAATGTAAACATATGAAAAGTAAAAAAGGGCGATAGTAATAATAAGAATAATAATGATATACAATAATAAAATCCACTAGCATAGGATCTTTTAAGAAATGAGAAATTTGTTCCTCAATTTGTTTTTGATCCCTCTCGATGCTTAAGAAATTTGGGGTTCATATGGATATATGCTCATTTATGGTGTAGGATAAATCTATATCATTGGGGCCCTAAAGCCACTCGAGGTTTACCTCAACTCTATACACCATATGCATGGATGGGGTCCCATCTCGCTTACAACAAAGGATAGTAACTCATGTTCATGGTCCTAGCTATGGGATTGACACATTGACAACAACAAAACTGAATGTAGATTTCCTTCTTTTTTTATCAATTATCTATTGCATAAGATGAATAACCTTATACTATAACATTGATGTTATGTAGATTTAACCTAGTTGTGCAATTAGGCTGACATTATGGTGCCCCTGCATGAGTTTCATATTTCCCCTGTTAAGCATGACCATACCAACTTGTTTAAATTTCATGTTGCTTAGTGCTTGGATGAATAAGATAATCTTCTCCATGGTTTATCCCCACCCAAACTTATTGTTATCCATGTTATTTATCCCCACCCAAAATACTTGGTGCTAAGTAGATTCTAAGTTGTGGGGGAGAGAGGCCAATAGTGGTTCACTAGTTTGTAAACTACAATGGATATTCCACTGGAACAATTTGTCCAAAAAAATCTTGTAATATTTTGACATCTTTTATCATGCAATTTATTTCGTTAGATTTTAGATTTATTATCACTTGGTTATTGCTCAAATTTATGAAATACCTGAAATCCGAAAGATGAAAGAACAAGCAAATGAACACACCATCCACACAAATGAACACAAGATGTGACTTGGGAAACTCAATATGGGAGAAATCCCAGCTAGAAGGTGAGGTCTATGCTTTGGTCTCTTTTCTTTGATTATGAAATGCAAGTATAAAGAAAGGGGCACTCACCATGGAATTGCCTTTAACATTGTGGCCTAAATGGCTACTACATAATCTTATTTCCTCCTCGGTTATGCTATCTAATCCCACCCTTAGATGCTCTTCTCAACTTTGGAATAAGTACAATTTGAAAATAATAGAAAACCTTTCTCTTCCTCGCAGCCCATTATTTAACATGGCCTGATAGCCATCTAAGGTTAGTTTTTTTTTGCATGCCTCAACCCTCAATTAGTGTTAGGGTTTTGGAAATTCTAGAATATTATTGAAATTCCACATGTGATCAGCCCCACACTTGAGTAATTTGGGCTGATGTGGCAACCACTTGTGCCATGGTGGTCTACAAGGTAGGTCAACTTGCAGGAAGCATAACTTCCATATACGGACTCCGATGAAGGTGATTTTCGAACTATTGGAAAGATCTCAATGTGTAGACTGGCATCGAGGGGTCATAAGTTATGTTGACCCCAAAAATTTTCATTAGATGCCTCAAAATAGATTTAGAAGGTTTCAAACACCAAATGTCCAAATTGGGACCTACCATTAAAATGGGCTCTACAAGCAAAATCCTCCAATTTTTCCACCTAGAAAATACCAAGATAGACAAAAAAAATTATACAATGATCCATTTCAATCATCCACCCTTGAAAAGGCATCCAAATTGGCCATGTAAACACCACCACACTTTAGATGACCCATCCATTTCCCTTCGTTACATTTTTCAGTAGCATCTTTGACGAGCATCGATACCCATCTAAAGAGTTTACCCATAACCCATGCATTATGGCTCCTATAATGGTTCATGTTGCCTTTCTCATGGTACTCACTCACCTATGTGTTTGCTCGATCTTTTGCTTAAATATGCATTGTGTTGCTCATTCACTCCATAGTTTGGGAGCTCTTGTCGTTCTCCCTTGTTCCGCATCCATTGTGTGTTTTGCATTATTTTATAAGCATTTTGTAGGATGTGGAATGCCCTAGTTGTAGAAGATGGGTGCAATAGTGTTGTATTTTCCACATCCTTTCTTGGACTACCATCCACATCAATAGGCGATGGTCAATGGTTTGGAACCATGGCTATTGGGAAATTGTGGAGACCATGGAGAAGGAATTCCTCATTCTCTAATGGAGTGAATGAATTGAATTGCTAGGTCTTTGTAGTCTCCAACAACTAACAACTAGATTGGATAAAGGCATGTATTTAAACCTCACCCCTCTTGTATTTTTTTGTGTAGGTTCCATTCATTTGTCCTTTGTAATCTAATATTCATGTGTTATGTGATCAATCTAATTTTCATGTGCTCTATCACTATGATTTCAAGAAACTATGGAGGAGTATGTTGTGGACCATAAAAAATCGTGTATATCCTAGTGAAGCATGATATGATGACAACAAAGCCTCTTTTTACTAGTAGGAAATCATTCCTACAAAGTTGGTGACACTTCTCATGTTTGTAGACACAATATATGTTAAGTAAATTTGTTGTGCAACTAGTTTATATATTAAGGTAGTGCATTTTTGAATGACTTGGTGTCAAGGTTTGGGTTTGTGTGTTATATCATGGGATCAAAATCATTGTGTTTTTCTTTATATAGCACATTATGGATTTGATTTCTTCCTTCTTGATGGGTTTATAGAATGAAGAGGCATCCTTCTCTTTGTCTGTATGCTCAATATAATAGGGAGAAGTATGCTCTTTGGCATCAAGCATAGGAATGTGTAAAAAACATATCGTGCACTTGCCTTGACTCTACATTCATGCATGCTCACTCCAGTGGCTTGAGAATGCATTGGGTGGTTTTCACTATGTGTCAGGTTTTGGGTTTGGATTTACATGTTATTTCATGGGCTCAAATCCACTATGTTTTTTATTATAGGGCACACTATGGTTTTATTTTTTCCTTCTTGATAGATTTGTAGAGTTAAGAGGCATCATGCTCAACATCGTAGGTAGAATTACGTTCTTTGACATTAAGCATGCCCGTGTGCATGGAACATATCCCAGACTTGTCTTTTGTCAGTCTCCAGTCATGCTTACTGTAATTGCTTGAATATGGTTAAGAAGTTTTTCCTCTACTAAGGTTTGGGTTTGGTTTTGTGTAAGGATTTGGGTTACATGTTATTATATGGCCTCAAATTCACTATATTTTTTTGTTATATATTTTCGGGAAGTTTCATTTCTTAAATTGTTGATCATTAAATTATCAATTTGGGAGCTCGTATGCTTGTGAGACATTGACATTGTATGTGCAGGTCTAGGTAGCTAAACTAATCCTACTAAATTCAAAATGAAATTCGCTCGATAAATCATTTCTAGGATTCAAGACTTAACAACTCTTGTAGCTTTACCCAACATATAACCAAATCAATTAAATCTTGTGAGATAAAACCTAATCTATAAATATCATAGTCATAGATTCGAGTATTATGGCTTCCCAGCTCTTTCAATATCTTAGGGTTAACAACTTCCTAAAATTTCTGGAAACAAACCACACACAATTGTTAACACACTTGGACAAAATTTAAAAACATAAAAATAAAATAAAGACATAAGCAAATCAAATCTTCAAAGTAAAAGCAAGCAATTTAAACCATCATGCCATTCTTGCAGAAAATAAACACACCATGTTTATATTTACTGAAGAAAATTAACTACAAGATACAATTATATAAATAAAATAAATAGCCACCATTCTCTCATGGAGCGAGATATTTCTCCTAAGAATTCATAGCAGGGAATTAAACTATGACATTATAGAATTTAATCAAATCATAAAGCGCAATAAAATTACATACTTACAATCCATATAAGGAAAGATACTTAAATGTTTTATTCACTCCATCATGAATTGGACATTTGCCGCAAGAGCCCTCCTCTTGGAATGGATAAGGCACTCTTATTTATAAATGAGTTTGCTTTGAGATTAGGATAAACAACTAATAAATTCAGTTCACTTTTCTCTCATGTGGTTACAACCATTTACTAATAAGTAAAAACTAAAAAACAACTAGTAAATGATTACAAGTTTTTTGCTAATAATTCAAAACAAATCACACTAATATGGTCTATGGTACAAGATTCTTTCCACATACAAGATAGTTGATGATGATCCAAATCCATGACAAATCTTCAATGGTTGAAGGTGAAATTCGAATTTGGGGCTAAGTCGCAAAAATATTCATTATTTGAAACTCCAAATATACCTATACACATCACCAAGCTCACCCAACTTTTAAGGTTAAGTGAGAACATGTTATTTTTCTAATATCTAATCATAAACTCACTTAAAATACCAAAATAAATGCATTGGAAAATAATAAATCTAATCGCTCATATAAACATTAAAATGGTCTTAATGCGAGGTTACACCAAAACAAAAAATGGTTAAAAGTCAAGGAAAAGGGGTGTGGAAGATGACATTTTGGTGACCCAACATTTCCCCCCAATTGAACATGTTGTGCGTGCTCATGCAACCATGCATCTAATTCTCCTGAACTATGTGATTAATTCTTCCTCCTTTGAAACATATATGAGTGTTAGTCGAGCTTCTTGTGGTTGGTTCTTGTCTAACAACCACAAGTTATGCAAGTGTTGGTTATTGTGCGGCAACACTTACTTTTTTGAAATTATTCCCATGGTTGGTTCTTGTGTAATAACCACAAGTTTTGTAAGTGTTGGTTATTGTGTCGCAACACTTACATCTCACACTTGTTCTCTTTCCCACTACAGCAAATAATTTTTCCTTTAAACAACAAAAAAATATACACTTTGAAAAATAAACCATGTGCATGCAGTCTCTCAGCAAATGGAATTTATCTTATAAATCATATTCAAGCATCACAAATATTTGTTAAAACAAACATTAGCATCCAAACATCATGAATAACCTCTACTTACCATATGTGACCAAGTGTCGTCTCTACAAATTAGAACAAATCCTCAATTGCTTGTTATAGGTGTTGAAATCTTCTTTCAACCTTATGTATGATCTGATACCATGTTGAAATTTGCCTCAACCTAGCACCCGATAATTAATTCCAAGCAAAAAATATTTACCGAATTAAAGCACAACTAGGTTACTCAATGAAACATGCAACAGAAGTATAAACAATGAAACCAAATCAAGCACATAAGAAAACCAATAATTTTGGGTAAACCCCTGGAAAAACCCCAGAGGGAAAACCAGTCCAATGATGCTTTTATTAAGGTCAAATTAGGCCTCCTGTAACAGGTATAATGGCCCACTGAGAGAATTATACACTACAGAAAAACCTGTAGACTCATTTGCTTATGTACGGCCTTGTACCAACACGTTTCCCAATACATCCACAACTTTCCCTTCTCTGACCTGCATACATCCGTGAATTTCCCTTCTCTGACCCACGGATATCCGCAACTGTCTTCACTGAGACCCGCAGATGTGTACGAAAATCCTGTATGGAAAACTTCATATGACTTTTCTCTTTCCTGTGGCTTCTGTCCTCTGAAACCCACCTGTGGCTGGTTCTGCTCTCTCTCTTCCTTGACTTGTATGACCTATAGATGAAAGTCCTTCTCCACGTACCTATCAATATCGTGAATCACGACCCTTTTTGATCTAACCCTCTCATCAATACTTGGATGAAATCTCTTCACCCAACCAGTGAGATCTCTTCACTCTAGTGTAAGTAAAAGTCCTTCTTTGTTATTCTCAACCTTGGTATCTCACCAAGTCTCTCACAAGTGTATCTCACACAAGTCCCTACCTTGGTCTCTCACAAAGTCTCTCAACCTCGACCTATCGTCAATAGTCCCGACCGTGTCGACTCCCTCAACACAAGAGTCTTCTTCCTTCTCCTAGCCTTACTTTTATAATCATGAGTTACAATCTATTTCTAATCTCCAAAGTTATCTACGGTTGAGATTACTTCTCACACCCACTTAAGATTTATATTACATGTTGCATGTTAAGCATGTCCTTAAATAACTCAATTCACTAATAAATACAATTTTACTTTAATTAATTCCTTCTAACTAAAGTAAACTCAAGACTAGAATATTTTCGACAACTTCCACTTGCAAAACACATGCCTATGTGGAATTACATGTCTGATTCTACCAAAACATCAACACTCCCTCTTAGCGAGGAAGGTACTTCTCCCACCTGTATTTTTCACTATCTTCGCTACCAGATCTGCTACCATACCTGCTCTCCAATACACCTAATCGACTACCCCCTATAACACATAATCTATCCCTTCCATGATTGTCTAACATGTCTCCGAAGACTCGTTGCCTCTGAACATGCTCCTAGAAGTCTCTTTCTTCTGAGAATCATGCATGGCCATATCGTACCATGATTTCTTCTTGACTGACTTGGAAGGTTTCTCCTTCCTACTTGAACCTCAAACCTAACTCCCTCTAATTTTCTCAACCTTCAGAGCTACCTTCTCCATGTTCTCTATCACCATGTTATTGGCAATGTCTCTCATAGGCTAGCCCTTTAGTCTGTACAATTTGCTCTCTCTAACTCCAAAGATAATTTCTTTTTCTGAGCTAGATCCTCTAAGCATGATAAGTGCCTTTCCATCCTGGAACACTACGTCAAATCCCTTCTTCTCAATCATTGAGACTGAGATCACACTCCTATTGAGTTCTAACACCCATAACACATCCTGTACTCTCAATGTGCCTCCTGAATCCATCTGGAATAACATTGTTCCAAATTATTTCACTGTATGATTTGTCCCCATACCAAATTCTACATGCATCTCTAGGTCAAACTCTATGAAGCTCTCGAACACCTCGCGTGCTCATTTCATATGACATGTGGCTCCACTATCTATCAACCATGCATCAATTTATATGATACCCACAAAAGTCTGAGAAACAACTAAGAACTCTGTATGTTCAAACTTCTTGCAAAACTCATCCACTTGAGCCTTTGCCAATGCAACTACCTCTAAATGTGTTTCGTTTCTCCCCTCTTCCTGTGCAGACATTGCCCTGTATAATGTCCAAACTTGTGACATGAAAAGCACTTCACTTTTCTCATGTCCTTCTTCTTGCCATCTTGAGCGGTCAAATCTTCTTGAACTTGCCCTTGCTCGCCTCACTTGAAAGAGAAAATTTATCATCATGGTTCCTCTTCAAACCATCCCTGGACTCTAACCGAGTCTCCTCTTGAATACAATATGTCCATAGTATATCAAACCCTAGCATTGTCTCTTGTGCACAGACCTCTTGCATAAAAGGTTCCCAAAACTTGGGAAGACCTCTCAATGCTACACTCACCAAATCAACATCATGTATTGTCTCGCCAATCGCTGCAAGCTGATCTCAGATCTGTGTAATCTTCATAAGATAATTCAAAACCGTGTCCTCACTAGACATCCTAACAAATTGAAATTGGTGCTTCAAATGTAGCAACTTGCCTATATTATTGTTCTGATATAGAGTCACCAAAGCATCATACATTTCCTTGGCATATTTCTTCTCAGAAATGTGTGGAAACAAGTGATCCTTCGTTGATTCTAGAAAAACCCGCTTGGCCTTCACTTCCTTCTTCTTATGAACTACACATTCCTACGGATCTATAGTATCTACAACCACAACCTCAACATACTCTTTGAGGTCATTCTCCTCTAACAGAAGAAGAATCCTTTCCTTCCAATCCTAGAAGTTTGTTTCCCCTTCTAACATGTCCCCAATCTTCAATCTGTTCACCATCTTCAAGATCTGATCTGATAACCCTATGTTGGAACTACCTTGTTTTGTCTTGTATGACCTATATGCGACTTGCCCTTCCTTGACCCACGGATATCTATGACTTGTCGTTCTGTGACCCACAGATGTTCGCGATTGTTTTCATTGTGACTCGCGGATGGCTCTGTATACCTACAAAAACACGTATTCTTCCTGCTATTGTTGTTTCCCTAAAAATATGTCCTTTAATTTCATTAGTTGGTTATCTACCTGATAAGATTTGTCCTATTGATTTCCTCCCTTTAGAGACTAGGCTCCCTCTTTCCTTCAAAGCCTCGGCTCTGATACCATGTTGAAATATTCTTTCAACCCTATGTATGATCTTATACCATTTTGAAATTTCCCTCATTCTAGCACCCGACAGTTAATTCCAAGAAACATATATTTACTGAATTAGAGCACAACTTGATTACTCAATGAAACATGCAACGAAAGCATAAACAAGGAAACCAAATCAAGCACATAAGAACACCAAGAATTTTGGGCAAACCTCTGGAAAAACCTTGGAGGGAAAACCAATCCAATTATTATTTTATTAAGGTCAAATTAGGGCTCCCGTAATAGGAATAATGTCCCACTAAGAAAATTATACACTGCAAACAAACCTGGAGACTCATGTGCTTCTATACGGCCTTATACCAACATGTTTCCAAATACATATGTGATTTTCCCTTCTCTAACCTGCAGACATCCATGACTAGCCCTTCTCTAACCCATGGATATCCGCGACTGCCTTCACTAAGACCCATGGATGTGTACAGAAAACTCTGTACGACTTTGCTCTTTCATGTGGCTTTTATCCCCTGAAACCCACATGTGGATACTTCTTCTCTCTCTCCTCCTTAAACTATATGACCTCTAGATGAAAGTCCTTCTCTGTTGGACTTACTTCACACACACCTAGGATTTATTTTTCCTAAGGTTTTATTTGTTTATTAGTCATTATCCAGTCTCCTATATTTTAGGAGAGAATATTCCACCTGGAGAATATTCTCTTTCAGTTCACACTTCAGTTTGACTAGTTGAGTTGAGTTTAGATGTTGCATTGGGATCATCACCATGCAACATTGGGATCATCACCATG
>ML776769.1:1043229-1058899 GCA_009831015.1 Picea engelmannii
TATAAACAAGCAATTCGTACCTTTTGTGTATGTGGCACATTATGGAGATCAAAGAATTGCTCCATCTGAAGTATCCATGTGATTGGGTCCTTGCCATCAAACTTCCTCATGTCAATCTTAGGAACGTGGTTGGTCTTCAAACCTAAGTTGGAGTTTCTCCATTATTGATTCACCTTCCTTGTGTCCACATCATGAATTTCATGGGATGCATTTTCACTTTTAGGTGTCTTCTCTGTTATGAATTTTTTCAATGCTTCCATGATCTCCCCTTTTAAACCATCTATCTTAGTGTCCAACTTAGCTTCCATTGAATCCATCTTAGCTTCCATTGAATCCATCTTATTTTGTAGTTCATTTATGTCCCTACGCATTTCTTCACCTTCATCAAGAGTCCAAGTAGGATTTTCTGGAGGCTTATTTGGTGTAGAAGTTCCCTTTTTGGGTGGCATGTTGGCCAAGTATCACTTTTGAGCCTTGATTTTGAGGTGGTTCTACTAGACAATATTTCTTTTTTTGTATCTCCCAATTTTTGGCCCTTCTGGGTATGAAACTTTCTCTTATGTATTTCTCTAATATTTTTTGTCTGCAATGCCACAGGTCTGATCAAAATTGGATGTGCCAAGTCAAATTTATGGTAACTTCCCCACAACTTGCTGATTTTTTGCCTTTCCGGGAGATCTCACTTGTATAGTGTCCCCCGCACAAAATAATTGATATAAAATTCTGAAACTCACACCCAAAATACTACAGGCTGTCCACGATCCAATGCAACCAGTCCCACACAATTTGGATACTCTAGGAAGAAGTTATGATTGTTTTACCTGGAACACCTTCTTGAGACTACTCAATAGGGCTAGTCAGATACCCTATCTTACACAGGGTGTATTTACAAATTTAAGATGACCCAGAAGCTGAAAGTTTTACCAAATATACACTACTAATTTATGTAAATGGCCTCCATATTTCAGGGTCTGAAACATTACAGAAATTTTTTTATAATGAAAATTCCACAATGACTCATTTCAGGATGATTCCAGAACCCTCTCTTGTACAGGATGTATCTCCGAAAGTATAAGGCCTCAAGAGCTGAATTTTGAACCCAATGTACCTTGATCTGTATTCTAAATATCCTCCAAGCCGTTCCTTCTGAAACGTTGTAGAAAGAAAGTTATAGCGAAAATTCCACAGTGTCTCATATGTAGCAGTGAAACCCCAAGACCTTGAACTCTGATACCATATGTTAAGAACCAAACATCAATATAGCATAGAAAAACCTCAGGAAAAGTACTCAAAGCCTTGAAAAAGAGATAATTTCATATAATAATCCTCTTAGAGGGGGCAACCTCCTTTTACCCCACTTAAATGTTCAAGTCCAAGATGATTCAAAATGAAAATGTCTCCTTGGTATATATAGGAGACTAGGAGGTATAATTACAACTAATGGCCTAAAGCCGACATAAATAAAATAACATTACTAATCTAATATGCCCCAATTAAGAGGTAATGAGCCAATATTAGGGCTTAACAGGTTTACTGATTCTGACTGGGCTGGCGATAGCATTGATCACAAGTACACATCTGGTTACTCACTCAGTCTTGGTTCTGGGCCTATCTGTTGATCGAGCAAGAAGTAAGATACCATTGCTCTATCTTCAGCCGAGGCAGAGTACAGAGGGGTAGTTAACATAACCATTCAGGCTATGTGGCTACAATGAGTTGGGCATTCAGTTTCATTGGTCGATCATCATCTGGTGTGACAACCAGAGCACTATGAAGTTCTGTAGAGATCTAGTTCAGAGGCAGCGGAAGAAGCACATCGAGATCGACATGCACTACATCCGGGACTTGGTACACAAGGGGATCATCAACTTACAATTCTTTCCTTCAGCAGAACAGACGACAGATATTTTCACCAAGACCTTCACTGAGTAGAAATTCCATTCTCTACGAGGTCGTCTTGGAGTGAAGGACACAGTTTCCTAGCAAATGTAGTTCTTCTTTTTACATACATTGTACCTTGAGGGGGGGGGGGGTTTCCCATGAGGTTTTCCCTCTTTCCTCACTTTATTTTCAGTGTATCTTTTGTACTTAGGTACCTAACATGGCCTCGTTGCTGAGACCCAATCTTTATTTTCATCATAGTGATGTTCAGGGGGGGTGTTGGAGTTACTTCACACACACCTAGGATTTCTTTTTCCTAAGGTTTTATTTATTTATTAGTCATAATTAGTCATTATCCAGTCTCTTATATTTTAGGAGAGAATATTCCACCTGGAGAATATTCTCTTTCAGTTCACACTTCAGTTTGACTAGTTGAGTTGAGTTTAGATATTGCATTGGGATCATCACCATGCAACATTGAGATCATCACCATGCTAATTCGACCTTGCCTTGGTATCATCACCAAAGTGGCCAACGGATGCACGGTTTCCAAGATATGGTCAAATACCGTCCTGTCATGTTTCTGAACTTGACAAGGTTGCCCAAGTGCACAAAATTATACACCGTGAACTCATTTTAAAGTCAAATTGAGTGCTTCAAAAGCAAGACGATTCATTTAATCATTTTTCATCTTATCATAACTTTAGATTTCCATTTTGATTGAAAAAAGGCATTGTTGTGCAAAAATATTGGATTCTAGTTAACTTGTGCATAGTGGTAAAAAAACATAAAGCTACCTTAAAAACTTGCTCACATATTCATGCTTGTGTGTTTTCGGAGAAATTTTTCAATGATACCCAAATTTGTATATTCTACATGAAACCCATGTCTTGGTTTTTCTTGATTTGGCCTTAGCTGGATGAAAATGACGTGTAAAAAGTGCCCTCAAAGCAGATTTGACTGTTTTGAAATTTCAATGTTGAATTTTTGGTTTGACCGATAAATGACATGTTCCTTGTTTAGCTCGGAGCTGGTTTAAACAACATAAAACCATCCTAATTCCATCCCATACAAAATATGTATCTTTTATTTTACTCTAAGAAGGTGCACATATGCAAAGCAATGAAGAGCTACAGAAAATGGTCGCTCCACTACCGTAAATCCCAAAATTGACATTGCCTCCTCCTGAGCGCATAGTTTGGTACTTTTAATGCCCGAGAGGTATTGAAGCATGCTTTGGACATGTAGAAAATCCTCTAAGTGGCAGAGTCAAATTTGAAGGCGCACTAATATGCAAACCGATGACAAGTTATAGGAAATCAATGAGGGTTTTTACAAGAACAACAACAATCATATGGGAGAAACATGTTGATTACCATCGTATGAGGGTATGGAGTATGTGATATGGGATCAAAATACAATATACGAGTATGGGATCACAAGGTATGGATGTGTTCTCCCCTCCAACTGAAGGTGTTTTCCATCCTCAAAAAAAATTGGTAAATAGGGAAGGGAAAAGATCATATAGCCATGAGAATTTTCCAAATACATCTCTTCTAGTATTCAAGGAATTACTGATTGAAGATTAGAAAACAAGATACCTGCACCTACCTAAGAAGTCCATGAGTTATGCATATAAAAGGTCTTCTAATAATGGAGGAATCTTTTAATTCTTGTTGTTGGATCATGGATTTGAAGTGAAATAATATTATCTGAATCATGTTGCTTTCTTCCTCTTGGCTGAAGGAACAGAGGATAAGATCTAAAAGTGGAATCTCGGCACCTATTTATTGTTGGAAATAATATAAAAGTGTTGAACTATGGATTTGAATCTTAATTGACTGTTGCAAGTTGTTATTGGTGCTATGAAACCATATAGTCTTCATTCATAACTGATCATGTACAATTCTATATTTGTGAATAAATTTTACTGAAGTTGAACATAAAGAGAATTCATTGGATTACCGACCATTAATGAATGTTGTTAACCAACACGAGACAACTCATCGATAATGAAAATGAGTGTCAAGGTACCTTAGTGCATTCTGACATGTACGAATATATGTGTTGAAGTCGAGTCCCCTGTTGAATCTGACAGTCAAGAGACATTGATGTATTCCCACTGTTGTCAGCGAGTAAACCTGCCATTGATGTATGCAAGCTTCAAGACACTATAAAATGTCTCTAACTTTGAACCTAGATAATGTGTTGAAGTCAATGGGACAAAATTTTTTGGAAGGAGGGCCTTAAGAAATCTCGCATCATCCAAATCGAGCATAGAACAAATGATTTGAAGAACCATAAATGAAATATTTTCACTATCAAGCAAGTTTTCTTTGGAAAAATAAAAAGGACGGTGAGGTAACTCAAAGTTTTAAGTGAGTTGAGTGACCTTATTCATGGGTTGGGGATGGATGGAGATGGGGCAGGAAAGTAAGGAAACTCATGAAGGGAAAATGGGTTGAAGTCGTCCTCTGGTAGTAGTGGTAATATGCAAAGTTTAAGGTTGACTGCCAAACAAATGGAAGTTCAGACTTCAACATGGATGGATTTTTAAGTTCATAGGAAGAAAAATGAATAAGCATAACATGACATAAAGGGATTCTAGAAGGATTTCTTTGGTAGTGATAGCTGACGGGTGCCTAAAATGACATACTTTCAACACTCGTCTATCATTTTTGCTTACCATTTTCCATTAATCAATTCCCTTTTTTATACTTCCTTTATCTAGTTCACCTCACTTATCACCAAGGTATGAATCCTACCCCATATGTCATTATTACATTATTTTTGCATAATTATTAGAAGGAACTCGATACTTTAAGTTATTAATATTTATACATAGGAGAATACAGTAGCCACAACACCTCAAAGTGGCTACAACACCTCTCTACTGCAACTCCAAGTAATACAGTTTCAGGCGTAAACATGGTTGTTGCAATTTTGGACGCAAACCAATGGTTGCAACTCAAGATGTATTTGTGGTTTCTGCAACTCCAGACAAACCATTGCAACTCTGAACACCCTTTTTACTTGTTGTGACTCCAAATAAATCTCTCCAACACAACAGTCAACTCTGCAACTGGTAGTCGAGAAGCAATCTTCATTGGGAAAGGTGACAAGAGGCAAGTGGGAGATTAAAGGAGAAATCAGTTTCCTATTGAGTCAGTACACACTCGATTCCCACTAAAATGTTTGGCAGAATCTTTGTAACTGAATGAACAACAGGAATCCCATGGTTGTCCACCCATTGATTTATATAATTTTAGACAATAGACCTGTTGTATAAGAACCTCAACCTCCCCAAAGTTGGGGAGAGGAAAATATTCTAGCAATTACATTTTGTTGCTATTGTATCTTTCAGACTTCGACAATAAAGTCTTCATTCCTTCTTTCATTTGTGTGTTGATGTATTGATTGATCATGTGATTTTGGTTCTATAGCTCAATACCTCGCCTAAGGGGATAGGACCCCCTCCTTGGTCAGGTACTTCCTGTAACAATAGGATTAAAAATTAACATCTTACTTATGTTCAGTTTACTTTATCGTTGTTTGCTTTCAATTGTTGTAATTCCAAATTTGTAGCTTTATTCACATATTGTAGATGTTTTTTTTATTTGTTGTCATTCAAAATTGTAGCATAATCTATTTGATTTCAAAGTCATTCTATCTTTCGATTTACTATAATTTCATATGCACAGAACAAAGCTACGAATCGTGTGGTTTGGTTCTCTAGTTTTAAACTATAATTCGGATTCTTGTAGAATTAAACCATTCTATGATCCCCATTTTTGTAACTTGTGCCCCTTCAATTTCGATTATAACAGGGTTTCATTGTTACAGCTTAGGTTGTTGAATTTATTTTCGTATTGCAGCTTTGTTGTTACAACTCCGCTTACAGTTGCACTATATTTTCCTTGCTTTCTTATTTCTAATAGATTTAGTCTCTAATGGTTTGGAATTGATATCGAAAGAACAACACTTCATTGTTACAAAAAAACACTATGTTCATCGTACTCAAGCAAGTTACCAATAGATCATAACATAAGTTTCAATTTCCGCAAGTGTGATTTCAACTTCTGCAAGTGTGATTTCAATTCTTGCAAGTGTGATTTCAATTTACGCAAGTGTGATTTTCATTTTTGCAAGTGTGATTTCAATTCTCGCAAGTGTGATTTCAATTTCCGCAAGTGTGATTTCAATTTCCAAAAGTGTGATTTCGATTCTCACAAGAGTGATTTCTATTTTTGCAAGTAACTTCAATTTCTTGCCCGAACGTTATTTGCTTTCCTACAACTTAGGCCATATCATAGTCTGGTGACTTAATCAAAGTATTTTGAATCTTTGAATTGTAACATTAAAGTGCCACAATGCCCTGCTAAAAACAACACTCTTCTTGCATAAATTATGCATGACAGTTCACAAGTTCATATAAGCCTCGGATTAATAATTAAATGTATAACTCTTCATTTGTTTGTTAAGTTAATTAGAAAGTAATTGAAAAGTCTGTCATTTTTGGCGTCGTTACCAGGGAACTGTCAAAAATAATGTAGTGTTGTTTAGTTATGTGGATTTTTCTTCATTTCACTAGAATACATGTTATGATTTATTTTCAGTAATTTGTAGGATGATTTTCTAATTTTTTCTATGTCCAAATATAGAGATCAACATGGTAGATTTATTAGCTCTTCCAAAAACCCCAAAAATCTAACAGTGCGGGTCAATTGCAAGAAGGGAAGGAGCATCATCAACTAAATTACTTATCAACAACAACAAGTTTTCTTTCCAAAAAGAACATGAAGCATCTCCTTGGGTATCAGATACTGTGCAAGTATCTCTACACATCGAGATTCCATTGTCAGAGGAGCAGATCAACGAGCAATATCATTTAGAATATTTCCTTTTTCCTGAGGCACGTTTCGAAGCAGAGGACAACCCTCGAAAATAAATGGCACACAAGATTGTCAAAGAGGACCCTGTGACTTTTGGATTCCCAATTAAAGAAACAGATGAAGAAAATCCCTCATACTGCCTTGCCAAAATTTCATGGGTTATCTAAAGAAGATCCTGATACCTTCCTCTTCTAGTTTGATGTACTTTGCAGAAGCTATGACTATGTGACAGATGCCAAGAAATTGAAGCTCTTTCCTGCCACACTTTAGAGCATTATACTACGATGGTTCATGGGCCTCAAAAAGGATATCATATGCTCATGGGACCAGATGACCAAGAAATTTATGGACAAATACCAAGACTACTACAAAGACAAGGAAAAAAGAGAGGAAGTTTTCAAGATGATGCGGCATGAAGACGAGAGCTTGGAAGACTACGTCAAGTGATTCACCTAAAACTTGCAAGGGGAAAAGCAAGGAGACTTGGGTCCTGAAATGCAACGTGTATTATTTTTAAGAGGAATCTGAGATGATTGTATAGAACTCCTTAAACTTATGGGCGGGGGAGAAATCTCTCAGCTAGAATACGATATTATCTTGGAACTTTGTCATAAGTATTCTAGAGGCACATCTAAAATAAGCAAAGGGCCAGGAGATATTGTGGCAAGAAAATCAAAGATTGTTGGAAGTGGAGTAATGAGGGTAGAAATCGAAAACATGTTAGAGGATTTTAAAACTGATATACTTAGTTCCCTAAGCTCCCAATTGGATACACTGCAGACAAAGAAGAAACATGAAGAAATAAAACAAGCATTGGCTATCTTTTGCTCAAAGTTTAGAACAAAGCATCTGAAGAGAGAATGTCTTTTGAATCAGATCAAGTTCCGTGGAATATGAAACGATTACCATGCTACACATAATTTTCCATCCTTGCTTGAAATAAAGGCCATTTATCAAAAAGCCGAGGAGCCGATACAATTATGATACGCCTTTCAAAAGAGACCCTGATAGCCTAAACCTCAAGGTATGATCCAAGAACAATATCAATATTTCAATTCATATTGGGATAACCCTTCAATGCAATATGATTATCAACCATGGGGTATGCCAACTCAACAATGGGTAGCTCCTCCTCCCAATCAGTTATGGCAACAAGGATGGATATATCCCACCATGGGAGGACCCAAACAACTTCTAACACAACCACCCATGCAACTTCTTCTCCCACCCTAGATGAATACACCTACATCCACCCCTCCTCAACTAAAACTACTTTCACAACCCATACCTAACCCAAATAATGGAAGTTCAGCCCAACTAGACCATGTTGCTAGACTTTCGACCTACCCTACTTACTCTATCTCTTCCCTGGACTGTAATGATATTCATGTTAGATATAGGAAGAATCTAACCAAGGAACAACCTCGCATTAACATTGAAGATCTAAATGAGGAAGTCCCAAATGAAGAATCAATACAAAAACAATATCAAGAACGTTCAAAAACCAAAAATTCCCACCCTACACTATAGGACCCACCCTATCCTGAAAGGATAAATCAAGACAAACATTCTATACAACTTGAGTTTGCTTTCTTAAAATAACTAAAAAATCTTTGTCAAAATACCTCTATTTCAAGCAATTAAGGATGTACCTATTTATTCAAAAGTGGTACGAAAACTTTGTTTGAGGAAGCTTGATAGGAAATGAAAGGATACCCAAACCATTAATGCCATGGGAAAACTATCAGACCTAGTGATGGGGGGAGTTATCGTTATTAAATACTCTGACCCTAGAAGTCCAGTTGTTAATGTGAAAATTAACAATACACTTATTAGTAACATGTTAATCGACCTAGGGGCCGTTATTAACATTATGACATGCAAGACCATGCAAGCCTTAGGACTTACAAGCCTTAGGGGAACACACACTTTACTTGAACTCACTAAAAGGTCAACCATTAAACCAGAGGGAATTCTAGAATATGTAGTGATATTTGTGGATTCATGGGAATATCCCGTTGATTTCCAAAACACTTCCAAAAATATGCAGAAAATATTATTTTCCAAGCCTTCTCTGATACCATGTTGATATCTTTTTATTTTTCCAACAATTAAAGTATTTATTCTTTTATTATTATTTAATATGCAAAAGGATCACAACTAAAATATAAATATCCACAAAGCAATAAGATATATCCTCGAGGAAACCGAAAACCCTGCAAACTTTCCTCAGTATAGATTCCTCCAACATGTACAATGTCATGCAATGTTATTTCACGAAATCAAGACCAAAGAGACCCAAACACGAACCAAGAATAGCCTCCTAGATAAGTGTGTACTACTCTCTTGTACTTATATTCAATGAATGATCAAAATGACTCGATATAACCTCTATTTATACTCTAAAAGACCTAAAAGACATGACTTATCAATAAACCCTTTCACAATTACACTTAGGAATAACTTTTAAAATTACATAAAATCTCAACACTCCCTCTTAATGAGGAAGTTATTCTATCGAGCACAGAATCTAACATTGTCGCCATCCACACTAGCTCATGACCATTGACCTTCAAGCACATGAATCTGTACATCACAGGAAATCCATATTTACTTCACAACATGCATCCAGGGCCGATGGGTAGCTTTCCAATAGCTACAACATGATCATCATAGGGCTATCTAGTTTCCCACAGAAAACTTGAATATCTCATGCATGACATCTAGTACCCTACGATAACATTTGTACCTTGTCTCTTAAGCATGCATCTAGGACTGGTGAGTAGCTCTCCAATAGCTACAACATGTCATCATGACATCCACTACCCTGCGATAACATATGAATCCATCACTCCCTCTGAAGAGGGACTACGCCGAGCTTGTTCCTGGAGTACTCAAACTTCATCCTTGACAATGGCTTTGTCCTCATATTTGCAACCTGCTCATCGGTAGCCACATATTGAAGCCTCACTGCTCCCTTTTGCACCATATTCCTGATATAGTGATACTTGATTTTGATATGCTTCAACCTATCATGAAACACTAGGTTCTCTGACAACTTTACACAACTTTGGTTGTCACACAAGATACATGTTGCTTCCATCGCAATATCGAATAATACAGTTAAAATTTTCTGAAGCCACACTGCTTCACGACTTTTTGCACATGATGCCACATACTCTACCTCAGTCGTACTGAGTGCTACACATGACTGTTTCTTATTGATCCATGAAATCATACCGGATCCCAAAGTGAAGCAACATCCTAATGTATTTTTCTGGTTTGCAACACTACCGGCCCAATCTGAATCTGAATATCCAAGTAGACTGATCTCACTTTCTACAACATACTTGAGCCCATAATCCAATGTGCCTTTAAGGTACCTCATCACATGTTTTATTGCAATCAGGTGAACACATTTGGGGTCAACCATGTACTGACTCAGGGTGTTCAAAGCAAAACATATATCTGGTCTTGTATTTTTCAAATACATCAACGATCCAATCATCTTCCTATATTATGTAGCATCCACAACATTTGAAGTCATATCATCTAGCAACTTCATATTTGATTCCATTGGAGTGGTCACCAGTTTACTGTCCAACATCCCGAACCTCTTCAGGATCTCCACAACATATTTTCCTTGATTTAGGAAGATCTCATTCTTCCTCTAACATACCTCTAGACACAAAAAGTAGTGCATCAAACCTAGGCATTTCATTTCGAACTCTGTAGCGAGTTTTATCTTACACTCAATGATGAGCTTCTCCACTCCTGTAAAGAATAGGTCATCCACATATAGTAGTAATATCATTGGTCCATCATCCACAACCTTGAAGTAAAGTTTAGGATCTGCACTACTCTTGATAAATCCCAAGCTCATCAGAAAACCATCAATCCAACCATACCATGCTCTCAGTGCCTGCTTCAATCTGTATAATGCCTTATTTAACCTGCACACATGTGTCTCCTTGTGATGTGTCTCGAATCCTTGTGGTTGTTCCATGTAAAACTCTTCCTCTATTATCCTATTCAAAAATGTCATCTTCACGTCCATCTGATGAACATTCCATTTCATCACAGTAGCTATTGAAAGAACAACCAATATTGAAGTATATCTTGCCACATGAGAAAAAGTCTCCTTGTATTCAATTCCTTCCTTCTGAGAAAATCCTCATGCTACAAATATAGCCTTGTATTTCTCCATGCTTCCATCTGTAGCATGCTTTGTCTTGAATATCCACTTGGAGCTCACAACTGATTTTTCCTTGGGTCTGGGAACCACATCCCAAACGCCATTCTTCACTATTGATTGGTATTCCTCGACCATGGCATCCTTCCATTCTTACTATCATGCAGCTTCTTCATAGTTGGTAGGCTCTACATCAATGATATCACACATCAATTCCGCATATCTGGGATACATTTTGGGTTTCTTGACTTTCCTAGATGATCCATTTTGGGCACCATATCTCTTTGCATCTTTGATGGCCTCTTGTGCCCAAGCTGGTCTTCTCTTTTGTATAGGCTTCTCCATAGGCCTCTATGGTTTGGCCATATCCTGATCCTTAGGAATGGATTCCTCTACTTCCACTTCTCTTATCTTTGCGGCTCTAGGAACTCCATTCTCTTCGTCATGAGATTCCTCTACACGACCCTGCTTCGACTTGTGAAAAGCTACATCTTCACCGAAGGTGACATCTCTGCTAATATCGATATTCCGGTGACCGAGAATGTTTACTCTGTAGGCCTTCGATGTGTCATTGTACCCAACAAATGTACATTTCTTTTCATATGGGCCAACTTTGTTCTCTTTTTCATGGGGATATGCACATATATAGGACAAATAAATATCATCAGGTGGCTAACCTTTGGCTTATCTCTTGTAAACATTTCATCTGGAATCTTGTTTTCAAGAAATCGATGGGGACTTTTGTTTTGTATGTACACAGCCTTCAATGCAACTTATGCCCATAGATACATAGGTAAATCTTGATCATGGATCATGGCCTTCACTACTTCCATAATCGTCTGATTCTTTCTCTATGTCACTCCATTTTGTTGTGGATTATAAGGAGTAAAGAGCTCCCTCTTAATCCCAACTTCTTTGCAGAAATATAAGAATTCATCTGAGGTGAATTCTCCTCCATTGTCTGATATCAACATCTTCATCTTCCTTTCTGTTAGGTTTTCTGCCAGTGCCTTGAATTCCTTGAACTTACCAAATACTTCACTTTTTCACTTCAAGAAGTAAATCCAAGTTTTGCGTGAGTAATCATCAATAAAATATACATAATATATGTACCCACTGAGCGATCGTGTTGACATCGATCAACATATGTACGAGTGTACAATATCCAAGACTCATTTTTCTCTGCTATCACTGCTTGGAAAGGGGTTCTTCAGATTCTTGCCTTGTGCACAACCTTTGCACATGCCATCTGGATTCACATGAATCTCTGGTAGTATCATTACCATCTTTCTCACGATTGGTAAAGATTTGTAGTGTAGGTGGGGAAATATCCTATCCCATAGCTCACTTGAAATTACAGTATCGTGAATCAATGTTGAATCTGAGCATCCCTTTAAAATATGCAGTCCTCCTTCTTGGACACCGATAACAACTGCATTATCCAACATCTTTCGTTTTGTCCACATGAGAAATTCTCCATCTACAAATGAAACCATGAAACCCTTCTCATCCAAATTTTAAATCGAGAGAAGGTTTTTCTTCAAACCTGGTACATAAAGCACATCCTTCATCCTCATTGTCTTCCCAGTTTCTAGTTTGTAGGAGGTCTCTCCTACTCCTTTAATCGGATATTGATAATCATCACCTATCTTCACATTATGAGGTGAGTCTTTATGAATTAAGTTTTACAAATAACCTTTATACCCTGTCATGTGCTTAGAAGCATCGCTATCCACCAACCAAGTATCATTTCCAGGGGTGACTATTCCTTTGATCGTTAATATTAGGATGTAGTCATCATCACTTGAATCATATTCTCTTGCAATTTTCTTCGGTGGCTCATCATCTTTAGCGGCATGAGAATGATGCCTCTTGCTCTTTTTCTTTCCTTGTATGAGTAGCTAAAGCTTGATCATCATCCCTCAATTTCTCTTCTCTTACTACCAGCCTTACTTCCTCTTGAGTGCAATCTTCCCATAATATGCTAAACTCGATTAGCTTTCTCCTTGAGTATATTCCTTAAATCAATGAGTCTCGTGACCTTGGGAAACCATTCAAGGTGGTCATCACCATTTCTGCTTCGTCAAAAATGTCTCCAATAGCTCAAATTTGTTCCTTGATCTGGTTCACTCTCGAGAAGTAAGAGTGAATGGACTTTGAATCTTGAAGCTTCACATTCTTCATCTGGGTCTTCAATGACATCCTTTTGTTGATGATTTTTCCTTCAAATAACAGAGTCAATGCATCCATCATCTTCTTCATAGATTTTAATGGAGAAACATGATGGATCAGATGATCCTTGATTAAGTCTGCAATAATCCTCTTAGCCATGGCCTGGTTCTTTTTATGCTTTTCCTTGGCCTCATCTTCCTCTAGTTCTGGAACTTACTCCTCAAAAAATATTTCTAAATCATGTTCTTCCAAAAGGAGGCCTACTCTGTACTTCCATGTTCTGAAATTTTCTACTCCTTCTAGCTTCTCGTCAATTTTGGTGTCGGTAGTCATCATGCCTGGGAAGATGAAGTTAGTTTTCCAAAACACTTCCAAAAATCTGCGGAAAATCTTCTTTTTCAGGCCTGTTCTAATACCATGTTGATATATTTTTGTTTTTCCAACAATTAAAGTATTATATTCTTTTATTATTATTTAATATGCAAAGGATCACAACTTAAAGATAGATATCCACAAAACAATAAGATATATCCTCACGGAAACCCTCAAGGGGGAGAAAACTCTGCAAACTTTCCTCGGTATAGATTCATCCAACATGTACAATGTCATACAATGCTCTTTCATGAAATCAAGACCAAAGAGACCCGAACACGAACCAATAATAGCCTCCTAGATAAGTGTGTACTACTCTCTTGTACTTATATTCAATGAATGATAAAAAAGACTCGATATAACCTCTATTTATACTCTAAAAGACCTAAAAGACACGGCTTATCAATAAACCCTTTCACAATTACACTTAGGAATAACCAATACAATTACACTTAGGAATAAATTATGAAATTACATCAAATCTCAACAAGATAATGTAGTGGTTGACTTCCTTTCTAGAATAACATCTAATAAGAATGAACCTCCGGTAGAAGATTGTTTTGCAAACGAACACCTCTTTACAGTATCTACTAACTCATCTTGGTTTGCATATATTGCCAACTTTTTGGTTGCAGACAAACTTCTGCATTATCTAACCTCCAAACAACGACAAAGTATAGTCAATAAAAGTGAATGGTTCTCATGGGTTGATGGTTGCCTCTTCTATAGTATGCTTGATTTGATTATCAGAAGGTGGGTACAAGAGGAAAAAGTCCATGAAATACTAAAAGCTTGTCATGATGTGTTAATATTATGGTAGTTGCGGGAGGTATTTACCTCCACGTGTGAACCTGACAAGAATATAAGACTTCAGAAAGCAAGAGAAAACCCTAATGAGTTGGCTAATAACCCTAGAAGTCTTGTTGGCTCAAGAAGATAATTAATATTAGGTTATTAGCCAAGAGAAGAAGTCGACCATAAATAATAATAATATCCTAAACAGATACATATCCAGAAGGAGAAATCGGCCCCAACAAATCTGGCAGAACCACTATAAATACAGGACGCCAATTCTCATTTGACAGCATCTCAGAATTGCAGTTCCCAGTTTGGTGCGCACTGCAGTTCCAAGTTTGGTGCGCACATGTGGAGGAGGGTTGCAGGTGCAGCTGCAGCAACAACTAGTTTTCAATATGAGCTTAGACTATCTCTTGGCTAGGGTTTGGACTATCTGATCAGCTATTGTTGGTGTTCTATCCTTGGAGGAAGATGTGTTGCATCTTGTTTGGCAATCTAGCATAGGGTTGGCTTCCGGAGTAATTCTCAGTCAAGGTTAAGGTGCTCGGAGGGTGGCTTCGACCTATGGTTGGGTGATGAGGGTATCGTCAATGGTAAAACGAGCACACAATCTTCTATATTCTAACAGGTTATGGGACCACACCTCCTTCATTCATTCTAAATGCTGGAAGGAAACATAGCCGCTAGGATATTGAGCTCATTGAGAAACTATTGCTAGGGTTACTAGCAGAAGCAGCTCCCAAAACACTGCCGCTAGGGTTACTAGCAGGAGCAGTTGCAGAAACCCTAAACCTCTTGTTGAAGCACCTTAAGTGAAGAGATTGACCTAATCTCTGGACATATTAGTGCACCCTAGCCTAGCGCATCTCCTGATACTCTCAGCAAGCCAAAACGTGAAGTTTGAATTTCTGGTCAAATCTAGGGTTTGACCAAGTCAAGTAGCCATGATTAACTCTATGAAGTCTGAGAAAAAGTTAGATGGAGCCTCTAACTTCAGAGTGTGGAAGACAAGGATCGACCTCATCCTTGCCAAGAATAAAGTGTTGGATATCATGAAAGGAAAGATCGTGAAGACAAAATTTGAAGAAGGAGAAGAGAAGGAACCGCAGAACGTTGCAGCTATGGAGAAGTTCAAGGATGTTGACATCAATGTCATGAGTATCATAGTGGATTCTATAAAAGACCACTTGATACCCTACATCTCCCATCTTGATTCATCGAAGAAGATGTATGATGCCCTAACAAATCTCTTCTCAGTCAGAAACATTGGACAAGTTATGAGTCTGAAGAATGAGCTCTGTAACATGAAGATGAATGATGACGACAGCATAACATCATACTTTGTAAGGATCTCCCAGTTAAG
>ML776769.1:1058998-1082537 GCA_009831015.1 Picea engelmannii
TTTGTCGCAAGCATGAACACAAGGAAGGAGTACCCGACATTTGAAGAACTTTGGACTTGCTGTGCTCAAGAAGAATCAAGGATCAATGCAAAAGAGAAACCCCAAAAGAAGTACGATGATCAAGCCTTCATAGCAAGATTCAATAACTTCAGGAACAAAAGGAAGTTTGGCTCAAGGAGGAAGCCAAATCAAGAGAAAGACATTTCAGAAGTACAATGCTTCAACTGTCAAAAGTACGGTCACTACAAGAATCAGTGTCCTGAGATAAAGAAAAGGAAGGAGAAACACGAAGCATCAATTGCCGAAGAAAAGGAACCTTCAAAGAAGACTAAGCGAGATGGAAGAGACTTCTTCTTCTAAAAAGGTAACAACACTCTTCTTATTTCTTGTACATATCTTGTTTGCATAGTCTCTGTACATATCTTGTATATCTATCTCTTGAAAGATAATGTGTTCCAAGAAGAACTATACCTATGGAAGAACAAACAAGATGAAAATGGATATCATTAGATAATACACATGAAAGGATGAAATACAAATCATGTGAAAGCTATTAAGATGAATCAATCATGAAAAGACTTAGAAGAAGCAAAGACAGAAAAAAGTCAGCAATCGAGAGGAAATTGGAAAAAGACTTATGACGTTTTCTAGAAGACAACAAGACGGAAGCGTGGAATTTTTTAGATAAGAGAGCCAATTATATATTGCAAAAGAAAACAAGGATGTAGATGGAAGCATGGACTCTGTCAGACAGAGGGAGTCGATCATATGCACTCTTACATGAAGCAAGGATTAGGAAGGAGCTAATCGTATGACCCATTGAAGTCGATGAAGTATATATATCCATAGTAGCAGTCACAAAAGACAGTACGTGTTTAGTTCAACTGTAGAAGAAGACTTCTTCGAAGAGAAGCCTTGAAGTATTTCTGGTTGTCCATCCAAATCAGTGATCCTATGATGAAAGAAAGAAGTGGAATCTCTAGGGCATAGAATCTATAAGAAACTCCATGAACCCAAGAACTAAAGAAAAACATGTAGAAGAACATGAGGATTCCAAGAAAGAAAGAGGAACCAAACAACCAGTCATTGTATCAAGAATCACAAGATTACCAGCCTGATATGAACTCACTAAAAGAAATCAAGCAGTGGAACTGAAAGTCGTGATGAAGAACAGTGTATGGAAGACTTATGAATGAAAGCATTGCAAGACCCAGAACCAGAGGTTCTCCCAGATGGAGGGAGAAGACTATGATTATTACTTGTTCCAACAAACCAAACTTATCTCTACATGAGTCATTATATCACCTGCAACATCCATGAGTTGGAGTTCTACATCAGATGAATACAAAGAATGTTCTCCAGAGAAATTGAATAAAGAATGTATGAAGAGAAATCTCAAGACTTTGAGGCATACCAAAAAGAGACTCTTATATGCAGATAAAAGAAGATAACTTGGTGGAAAACTTGCAGTGCACAGCAGAAGCGTGGTGAAGATTTCCTATAACATCAATATGACTACTCAGTAGATCAGATCTCATGATGACAGAAGAAGTGCCACATGGATATGTTCCAGTTTTTCCAACTATGATATACTCTATTGTTCAGATCTACATGAAGCCTTCACAGTGTTCCATACTAGAGTACATTTGAAATCAAGCATTACATTATCCATGATGAAGTCCAGAAAGGAGAAAATGATTTCTCCAATACATATATCCACAGATGAGAAGATAAGCAAACATTTTGGTAAAGCTTCTATCCAAGATGAAAGAGTTTGCGTACTCAAGCTGGAGCTCGTGGAAACAACTTCCCTCTTATTGGAAAAGAAAGAAATGACTCTCCAAGTTAGGAGGGAGCACTGAAAACATTATTGAAGACATTCATCTTTAAAATTGAAAAATAGTCCATCTTGGACAAATGCTTTCATGATCGTAAAGTGGATTGAGACTTCTGACGGACAGTCAGTTTCCATTGTGGTTAACATGGAAAGTAGTCTGATTACTGATGTATCATAGACAGTGACTTCCCATTGTGGTTAACATGGGGAGTGGTCTAGGGCAGTCTCTCTTCTTGAGGGTTACTTAAGAAGACTAGCCTGCCTCGCCGGACAACGATTTCTCATTGTGGTTAACATGAGGAATGGTTTTTTTTGGAGGTTGATGCAAGACAATGTTTTCCTCTTGTGGTTAACACATGAAATGGTCCGGACAGTCATTCCTTAGGGTTTATACACTCTCTCCAAGATGCACTTTGATTAGTGTAGGAGGAATGGCCCAGGATGGGGAATGGTCCAGGCTTAGCAATCAAGGACAGACGTTCCTTAGGGTTTATACATTCTCTCTAGGGTGCACTTTGATTAGTGTAGGAGGAATGGCCCAGGGTGGGGAATGGTCCAGGCTCATCAATCAGGGACAGACATTCCTTAAGGTTTATACATTCTCTCTAGGGTGCACTTTGATTAGTGTAGGAGGAATGGCCTAGGGTGGGGAATGGTCTAGACTCAACATTCCTTAGGGTTATACATTCTCTCCAGGGTGCACTTTGATTAGTGTAGGAAGAATGGCCCAGGGTGAGGAATGATCCATGTTCAGAAGACAGGACAGTTATTCTTCCTTGTTTGAGAAGAATAGTCCAGATATCTCATTGTTATACTCTAAGGGCAGATATTCTTTCATATCTCACAGACGTGAGTGAAAGATTGGCCCAGATAATTCAATTTATATCATAACATTGTTTCTGTGCAGGTTGCTATCAGATGTTTGTTATGAAGACAGTAGATATAGACTACTGTGGTGGATATGTTCCACTGTTCGTGAGGCAAATATTCTTTCAGAGCTCACAAATGTGAGTGAAAGATTGGCCAAAATAATTCAGTATATATCATAACATTGTTTCTATGCAGGTTGCTATCAGATGTTTGTTATGAAGACTGTATGACAGTAGATGAAGACTACTGTGGTGGATATGTTCCACTATTCGTAACTATACGTTGTTGATCAAGTACTTGTGTGTTACTTGGTGTGGTAGTGAACCACTGGATTGTAGTTATGTACTACTATGGATAGACATAGTTGTGTTCTATTTTTTTTCTAACTGCCTTGAAGACTATCAACAGTTTATTGGAAATAATCACCATCTAGACGAATGATGAATAGAGATTTTCCAGACAGAAATTGGTTTAGAGCATTTACTCCTCTAGATTATAAGAATGGCTCTTGTATCGCTCTATGGTGTGAGTGACTTATCCAACATCATGTCTAATTACTCATATGAAGTATGGTTTCTAGAGATGATGCAACTGATGGTGATGGTGATGCTCATGATCTAGTCATGAGATAGTCTAGACGACTATATTGATGTTATTGGGTAAATGGTATATTTTTGTGCTCAAGACCATTACTTGTAATACCTCCCTAGCTAGGAGGGAGTGTTAATATTTTGGTAGTTGCGGGAGGTATTTACCTCCACGTGTGAACCTGACGAGAATAGAAGGCTCTGGAAAGCAAGAGAAAACCCTAATGAGTTGGCTAATAACCCTAGAAGTATTTTCGACTTAAGAAGATAATTAATATTAGGTTATTAGCCTCCAAGAGAAGAAGTCGGCCAAAAATAATAATAATATACTAAATAGATACATATCCAGAAGGAGAAGTCGGCCCCAACAAATCTGGCAGAACCACTATAAATATAGGGCGCCAGTTCTCAATTGACAGCATCTCAGAATTGTAGTTCCCAGTTTGGTGCGCACTGCAGTTCCCAGTTTGGTGCGCACATGTGGAGGAGGGTTGCAGCTGCAGCTAGTTTTCAGTATGAGATTGGACTATCTCTTGGCTAGGTTTTGGACTATCTGATCAGCTATTGTTGGTGCGCTATCCTTGGAGGAATATGTGTTGCACCTTGTTTGGCTATCTAGCCTAGGGTTTTCTTTCGGAGTAATTCTCAGTCAAGGTTAAGGTGCTCGGAGGGTGGCTTCGGCCTATGGTTGGGTGATGAGGGTATCGTCAATGGTAAAATGAGCACACAATCTTCTATATTCTAACATGATGGGCCATGTGGGGGCCACTTTACAGATAAAAGGACCGGATACAAGATACTCCACCAAGGGTATTATTGGCTTGCACTTTTCAGAGATGTGAAAGAATATGGGAAGATGTGCGAAAAATGTCAATGCATGGGTAGAGCCATACAAGAAAACAAAATGCCACTATAACCACAGATGGTGTTAGAACCTTTTGAAAAATGCAACATTAATTTTGTAGGATTAATAAATCCCCCATCTCGTCAACACTCCTACATCCTTGTATGTACAGACTATGTCACAAAAGGGATGGAGCAAAAGCACTTCCGGAAGCAACCAAACAAGCAGTAGTAGAATGTCTCCATGAGGAAATTTTTGTAAGGTTCGAGATACCACGTGAGATAATGATCGATGGAGGAACTTAGTTCACATCATGAATTTTCATAGATCTGATGGTTAACTACAAAATCAAGCATAGAGTAACAACACCATATCATCCATAGGCAAACAGACAGGTAGAGGGGACTAACAAGATCCTTGATTCCATCATTACCAAAACCATCAGATTACACCTCAAGGATTGGACCAATAGATTCCCCAAAGCTTTATGGCCCTACATAACTACCTGGAGGACTACTATAGGATGCACACTTTATGAGTTATTATATGGAAAAAGGCTACTCATGCCCATAGAAATAGAAATCCAAACACTGAGAACAACACTACAACTTGGGTTGGAACTATGAGTGGATCATAAACAAAGATTGGTTCATATCAATGAGTTGGACGAGTTACAATAGGACGACCTAAATCGATCCAAAATGATACAACATCAAAGGCCCAGATGACACGATAAGTTTATCAAGAAAAAAAATTTCAAGGCTGGAGACTGAGCATTATTAGTTGATTCCAAATTTAAGGACTTTAGAGGAAAATTTCGCACCAAATGGCTTGGTCCATATGAGATTGAAATAGTCTATGATAGTGGGCCCATCAAACTCTGCGCCATATATGAATACACGATTCACATAATGGCCAATGGACATAGACTTCTCTTATATCAATGACCCTTATCGAAGGAAGCATTTATAATAAAAATTACAAATGGATGGCCCGACAGTGACCTAGAACTCGTTCCTACTGTATAGTTTATGTTCCTACTTTCAAAATAAAATAAAATAAATGTGAAAACTAGATTAAATGACACATTCAAAGAAAAATAGAATAAACAAGAAGGACACTTCACAGTTTCGTGATGGTTATGTCAAGATCCTTCTAAATAAATCTTAATAAAAACTTGTTTTCTCTAATAATCTTCTTTTTCCAGGATATGCGGGGGAGAATATTGTTGTTTCCATTTCCCGTTGTTGCAACTCCTTTTCTTGCAAATACAATTGCTCATCGTTGCAATTCCCTCATTCACTTCGCAAATTCCACTCTCATTCCCTTGGCTGCTACTCCAACCAAAGCCCTCCCATATTCTACAAATTTCCCTTCCCTCATTCTCTCAGTTGTATCTCCATTGTGGCCCTCCTTCATTCCACTAAAATCCCCAACAATTTCCCTTCCTTTTTCAAATTTCAGTCCTTCCATTTTGGCTGCTGCAGCTTAGTTGTTGTGACTCACGTTGTTGCAACTTCGCTCGCACATTCAATTCATTCTCTCACTTCCCACCTTTCACTTGCACCACCCAATCCACACCAATTGGCGCATCATTTGTGTTATAGCTTCATCGCTGCAACTCTCGTTGTTGTGACTTCCTCATTCTAAAAAAGCTTTGGTCCTTTCGATTTGAGTGTTGTAGATTCATTGTTGTGACTCACATTGTTGAAACTCCACTCGCATATTCATTCCATTTTATTCACTTTCCAACCACACCTTTCCCCTCCATCACCTATATTGAAATTCGTATCCCCACCATAGAGACACACTACCAGTGTTGTAGTTTCATTGTTGCAACTTCACTTGCATCTCTCGCTTCAGAGCATCTTCATTCCTGAAACTACGCTAGTAGATTCATTCCATTTTATTCACTTTCCACCCACACCTTTCCCCTCCATCACCTATATTGCAATTCTTATCCCCACCATAGAGACACACTACCAGTGTTGTAGTTTCATTGTTGCAACTTCACTTGCATCTCTCGCTTCAGAGCATCTTCATTCCTGCACTGTAATTCTGGCAAGGACCATTTATGGTACTCCTTCCTCCATCGTCACAAATCGATCAACACCATACTCATACAACCACTCAAGGTAAGACATAACAGGTATGTCGTTCCTATCATAATTTACAATAAGTATGTTCTAAATGGCATGTGTCTAATATCATTCCTCTGTAACGACCACATCAGAGCATCATTACTATAATCACGAATTTCATAACCATCATCCTTATTACTACAACTCCAAACCCACCACCCCATAATTTGCATATCCCCTACAAACACAAACACTCAAAGTTAGCAGAGGAAAGGAGCCATATGAGAATCATTAATCTACAGAGAGTCGATTGAATCGATGTTTTTGAGGTTTATGACAACATAAGAAAATTTTTGGGATGAGATGGATGGATGGATTATGTCTTACGTTTGCAGGGATACGATGAATATATTTCTCTAGAATTCACCTTGAATTACAAAGCCAAGCATTCCACAGTCTCAAGCACACAAGTGGAGGTCATTGTGGAAACTGTGGCAGTGGTTACTAGCTTACCTCGGATGTTTCGAGGCAATTCTTAGATCCAGGATAGGATTTAGTAAAGAAAGGAATGGGATTTGATTGTCGGTCTTTACCTCATCCATGGGAAGATGTGGTAATTTTCGTTCAACGATACTTCATCTGTGAAGGTCGCTATGGCACCATTTGCGATTAGCACATTCGCATGCTCGACCATCTACACCATAATTAGTCGATCAACATGTCATATTTCTTATTTAGGACGTTGGATGAATGGCAACGCTGGTCCAAAGGGAGAATACCCTCAGGGAGGTCGTATTGCACCACGACCTTATCAAATTATTGGTTGAGTATGTAGTGAAAAAATTAGGCCACATGACCCAGGAGGATCTGTGATTGTTCAAAAATGAAAAGTATCAAATGTTGACGAGAATGGTACCATTGTGTAGAGCTTGACGAGAAATTTCCAACAACGTGTGATTTGCCTCAAACAAAATAACGTGTGATTCACCTCAAATGAACGTCATATGAGGAAGATATCGCATTTTTAAGTTTCGGTGAAATAATGAAAAATGACAGACAAGACTACCACGTGGCAACACCGGAGAGTGCCATATGGCAATGTATGATATGTTGATGTGGCATATGTATAGTGACATTGCAGGTTGACACTCATATAGTGACGTGGCATCCCAGTGAGTGACATCTATACAGTGACGTGCCAACCCAGTGAGCAAGATGATGTGGCATCTGTATGGTGAGTTGGCAACGGTGGCCAATGAAATTTTTCCACATGGACAAACTAAGTGGTGCCACGTGGCACCTTCTAAAAGGCCAATGAGGTTTGGCGCATCTTTCCAAACATGATGAAATCCCACTAAGTTTGGAAAATTGTGTATTATTTAACCAGGCATGCAAATCAATGCAAGGGAGGTCTGGGATGAAAATCTATGTAGTACGGACTGACACAGTCATTGAGTTTGTGCCAGAGGGTGAGTCCCAAGAGCCTGTTCATAACCCTATCGATTTTATACTCAAAAGTCTCATAATTTCAAGAGGAGTCCAAATCTGACCTATGTTTATGAGTTGGAGCATCTGAATAGAAAAGTGTTGTAGGAATATGGGCATGGAAATCGATGCACAACACAGATATGATGGAGTGCAACATTGGAGTGTGTGTCATAGGGGGAGTCTGGAGGGCCTGTGCAGAAGTATATCAACTTTATACTCAAAAGTTGCAGAATTTTGAGAGGAGTTTGAATCTGACCTTCGTTTCTAAGTTTGAGTAGCTGATCAGAAAATTGATCCCATATCCTTTGTTGTCAAGCTAAGTATAACAGATTCTATACTCTAAAGTCTTAGATTTTCCTGTAGAATCTAATGGTGGTTTTTGTTTGTGTCACGGAGTTGCAGATCTGAAAGGTGATTTTAGAAGTTGAATTGTAAGCCTTTATTTGTATTATTTCAACATTTTGAGATTAATGAAGAGCGATCTCACTATTGGGAGTGGACTCGATGATGTAGGCATGATGTCTGGTGAACTTCGCTAACAAGTTTTTGTGTGATATTTGTTCTCTCTTAATATCTTCTTTAACATCTCACAATTTACTTATGAAGAATGGATTAAGCAAGTTGATCTTCATAAGTCTAAGAATTTAGTTAAGAGAAACAATTCACATAACATTGCAAGATGCACTGTCAAAATTAAAGATCTTGGAAACTGAAAAATATTTGTTATCAATGAAAGACAAATGGTTAGATTGGTAACTTAAGATTTTCAAATCAAGTGGTATCAGACCATGGTTGACAGGTGAATTCTTACAAGAGCTAGACTCAAGCGAGGTGAAGGCAATCTTGCAAGTTAAAATCCAGAAATCCAAAGGAGATTTCATAAACATGAGATGGATTATGTGGGAAAGGAAGGAGAAGATCGTCCCATGAGCCCCAGGGAAGTAATGGCTACACTCCGCACAATGAGGGTAATGAATGATGTTTTCATATCCTTTATCAATGTTTTTGTCATTGTGTACTTAGATGACATTTTTTTCTTTAGTCATACTTGGAAGAATCATGTAATGCATGTAAAGAAAGTACTTGATGTACTAAAAAGGGAGAAGTTATGTGTGAACTTGTCTAAATGTGAGTTTGGAAGGACCTCTCTTGTATACTTGGGTCAGTTGAAGGTAGATCCCTCTAAGGTGAATTCATCTTAAATTGGCCCAAGCTAAGTACTCTTATGGAAGTAAGAAGCTTCCTAGGGGCAGTAAAATACTGGAGGAAATTTATTGCTAATTTATCATATATAACAACTCCTTTGCATGCATTAACAAGTGTGAAATAGGTATTTCAGTGGAGAGGCAAGCAACAAAATGCCTTCAAGACAATGAAATAAAAGTTGAGTACAACACCAGGTTGTGATCCAGGTCACCACCATGAATTGGTGAATTTATTTGGTGGAACTGTCAAAAGAAGGAGTCCATGAAGAAGCCCACCTATCCCTTCCCTAGATAGGTATTTGGGAAGATTCCATTATGAGGAAGCAACCTGTAGTGGAAAAATTATGATTATCATTTCGGGAAAGCAACCTAAAATGGAACATTAATGTTTATCATTTGTAAATAACAAAGTTGGCATGCATATGTAGTCCTTCTAAATTATGTTTCCATTGTTGTAAAGTAGGATGGAAATAGTCTTCTTTGTACGAGGTAAGGAGGTAGAATACTTATTAAAATAGTTAAATACGTATAGGCGGTTGTTTATTAAATGCCATGCAAAGTGTATGCTTTATGCTAGGTACAAATGTTATGTAAATGCCATGTTCATGTAAGAAGTATTGAAAAGAAGCAAGGCAAATAATACAGTTGTTTAGGAAAACATGTTTGGATTTTGATTTTAGGGAAGCAAGTGAAGGAAATGATCTAGAGGCTCCAATAGATACATCAAGTAGTACAATAACAATGAATCAATGATGGCCCATGGCATGATCAACACTAGAATGATCAAGTTCAAGATGGAGATCAAATCCAAGATGGAGATCAAATCCGAGATGGAGATCCAAGATGGGAATCCAAGATGGAGATTCAAGATAGAGATCCAAAATGGAGATCCAATATGAAGAGCCAAGATGGAGAGCCAAGATAGAGATCCAAGATGCAAATCCAAGACGAAGATCGGTCCCAAGATGGAGGTCCAAGATGAAGATTAGTTCCAAGATGGAGATCAGTTTGAAGTGCATATCAGCAAAATAGATAGAGACCAAAAAAGTGAGGGAGCTTTATTATCACCAATTTGCTGAGTAAATCCATACTTTTGGAGGTCCAAAAGTTCTTCCTATGGGGAGGAATGATCTAGGAGGATCTGTGATCGCTCAAAAATGAAAAGTATCAAATGCTTATGAGAATGGTACAATTGTGTAGATCTCGACAAGATCTTTCCAACGACTCGTGATCCACCTCAAACAGACGTTGTATGAGGAAGATATCACATTTAAAAGTTTCAGCAAAACAATGAAAAATGATAGATATCACTGCCACATGGCAACGCCAAAGAGTGCCACATGGCACTGTATGGACTACTGACGTGACATCCATACAATGATGTGGCAGGGTGGCATCCATACAGTGATGTGGCAGGCCAGTCAACAAGATGATGTGGCGTTCATATGATGAGTTGGCAGTGGCGGACAATGAAAGGTTGCCATGTGGACCAACTAGGTGGTGCCACATGGTACCTTCTAGAAGGCTAATGAGGTCTGGCAGATCCCACCAAATCTGGCGGATTCCACCAAATCTTGCAAATTCCCACTAAATTTGGTAGATTGTGCCTTATTTAATCGAGCACACAAATCGAAGCAGGGGAGGTCTGGCACAAAAATTAATGCAGTGCAAACTGATGTAGTCTTGGAGTTTGTGCTAGAGGGGAAGTCCCGAGAGCCTGTTCAGAACACTATCGAGTTTATACTTAAAAGTCTTAGAATTTTGAGAGGAGTCCAAATTTGACCTTTGTTTCTGAGTTGGAGCGGCTAAACATAAAAGTGTTGTAGGACATTGGGTACATAAATCGATGCAAAGTACATAGATGACAGAGGGCAACATTGGAGTTTGTGCCAGAGGGAGAGTCCTGAGGGTTGTGCAGAAGTATATCGACTTTATACTCAAAAGTTGCAGAATTTTGAGAGGATTCTGAATTTGAGCTTCGTTTCGAAGTTTGAGTAGCTGATCAGAAAAGTGCTTCCAGATCCTTTGTTGCTGAGCCAAGTATAGCAGAGTCTATACTTTAAAGTCTTAGATTTTCCTGTAGAATGCAATGGTGGTTTTTGTTTCTGTCACGGAGTTGCAGATCTTAAATGTGATTTCAGAAGTTGAATTGTAATCCTTTATTTGTATTATTTCAACATGTTGAGACTAATTAAGAGTGATCTAATTGTTGGGAGTGGACCTAGAGATGTAGCCAGGATGTCTGTTGAACTCTGTTAACAAGTTTTGATGTGATATTTGTTCTCTCTTGATCTCTTCTTGAACATTTCACAATTTACTTATGAAGAATAGATTAAGCAAGTTGATGTTGATAAGTCTAAGAGTTTAGTTAAGAGAAGCAATTCACATAACATTGCAAGATGCACTGTCAAAATTAAAGATCTTGGAAACTAAAAAATATTTGTTATCAATGAAAGACAAATGGTTAGATTGGTAACTTAATATTTTTATATCACCGCACATGGAACAACATTGTGCAACCACCAGTTGTCCTTAATGAAAATGGCATTTTTGCACTACAGGCATCCCGACATGCAATCCCTGAACTCCCTGCTACACAAGAGACCAAGGTTGTAACTCCTCTGCTAAAGAATGATGTCACGGACATAGTAGAAGTAGTCGTTGTGACTCCATGGGAGAAACCCAAGAGGAAAAGCAGGGCAGAATCCTGCTAGACTACAACTTCAGTAAAAGCATATCGCAAAAGTGAAGTGGAAATAACGGCCAATAAACCGCCCACAAAGCGACTTCGAAAGGTTAAAAAAAGGAAACCTCATGTGTTGAATAAATGAGGAACAAAACATGAGTTTGCAACTCAATGTAAGAAAAGAATAACTTCCAAGCCCAAGGAACAGGTCTAGGAGGAAGAACGGGAAACAAAGGAAGTCGAACCCTCCCCTGCTACATAAAAACTGTAAGGACACTAACCTGGATGCCCAAGAGGTCTTGGATAACACATAAGAACCAAACAAAGGCACTCTTGGAGAAGGCCTCAACACTCTCCTAGCAGCATACTCAGATGAAGAAGATGTGGCAGCTTCCACTGACCCACAAGAACTAGTGGAAAATCCTACTCAAGAACACACTCCTACATAGGCAAAGGACCCAACACAAGGCAACAAGGAATAAGAGGAAGAAGCCTTTGTTATTTCACCAAAAACAACATAAATCACTTCTCCAGCACCATCGCCCAAGCCTCAAGAGCTACAGGTGGAAAATCCAGAACAATCTGGAAAAACATAAGATAGAGAGGACTCAGAAGTCCTCATAGACACAATAGTGAGCATACTTGACGGAAACCAACAAGGAACATTGTCTCTTGTTGAAACAAGAAGAGGTACTCTTGATGAATCAATTGTTGCTACTTAGGAAGACAAGTAGGAAATGGAACTAGAGGTCCCTACTGTCACATAAGAACCAATAAGAGGACCTCTTGGAGAACGACCTACCCATTCACCAGAACAACAAGGAGTAGAAGAGATCCCACCAGGAAATGACTCGGTTGATGCACCAGACCCTAGGCTGCATGAACTAGAGATAAAGGTTGTTGCCCCAGAACAAAGGATCACTCCTAGATGTGTAAGCATCCCCCACTCTCTTCTTATCTATGCCTCTTTGGTGAGAGAAAACAAAATGTCGAGGGTGAGAAATTTAAAGCTTAAGATATATTTGAAAATGCTTAGAGAAGAGCATGAAGAACATAAGGAAACTGAGAAATTAGGTTACCCTGCAACAAATCCTCTTTCTCTAGGGGAACCCTTAATAGGTTCATAGGAAAGAGGTTAGCATAAAGAGACAAAAGAAGTAGTTGTCCATGCTACATATTTTATGGTAATTGACAAATCCACTTAGACGGAGATAGAGACAGAACAAAAGAAATAAGTTCCAACAAAAGAGGATATCAATTAAGAGGAGGTAGTAGAAGAGGTGATTTGTGGTATCGGTGACCCCCAAGGTCACCCTGAATTCTCTAAACGCTGAGTGATTGTGGTTGCATGGGAACATGCAACATTTTTGGGCCGAGGGAGATGACGGGTGCCTAAAATGGCATACTTTCAGCCCCTGTTTATTTATTTTTGCTTACCATTTTTCGTTAATCACTTCCCTTTTTGATACTTTATCCAGTTCACCTCACTTATCACTAAGGTATGAATCCTACCCCATATGCCATCATTACGTTATTTTTGCATAATTATTAGAAGAAACTCGTTACTCTCAGTTACTAATATTGCTACACAGGAGAATATAGTAGTTGCAACACCTGAAAGTGGTTGCAACACCTCTATGTTGCAACTCCAAGTAATGCAATTTCAGGTGCAAACAAAGTTGTTGCAATTCCAGATGTAGACCAATGGATGCAACTCAAGGTGCATTTTTGGTTGTTGCATCTCCAGAAAAACCATTACAACTTTGAGCATGCTTTTCTCTTGCTATGACTCCAAATAAACCTCTCCAACACAATAGTCAACGTTGCAGCTGGCAATCGAGAACTAATATTCACGGGGAAAGGCGACAAGAGGCAAGTTAGAAATTAAAGGACAAATCAATTGCCTATCGAGTCAGCACACACTTGATTCCCACTAAAAAGTTTGGCAGAATCTTTGTAACTGAATGAACAATAGGTTTCCCATGGTTTTTCATCTGTCACTTTGTATAATTTTAGACAATAGACTTGTTGTATAAGAACCTTAGCTTCCCCAGAGCTCAGGATAGGAAAATATTTTAGCAATTACATTTTGCTTCTATTGTATCTTTCAAACTTCAACAATAAACTATTTGTTCCTACTTTCATTTTTGTGTTGATGTATTGATTGATTGCGTGATTCTGGTTCCGTAGATCAGTACCTTGCCTAAGGGGCTAGAGCCCCCTCCTTAGTCAGGTACTACCTATAACAATAGGATTATAAATTAGCATCTTGCTTCTGTTCAATTTACTTTATCGTTGTTTGCTTTCGATTGTTGTAATTCTAGATTCATAGCTTTATTCACATACTATAGACATTTTTACAATTTTTTGTCATTCATAATTGTAGCATAGTCTATTTGTTTTCATAGTCATTTTATATTTCAATTTACTACAATTCTAGATGCACATAACAAATTTGCAATTCAAGTGTGGTTTGGTTCTCTAGTTTTAAACTATAATTCAGATTCTTGTAGAATTGCAACCATTTTGTGATCCCCATTATTGTAACTTGTGTCTCTTCAAATTTCATTATAACAAGGTTTCATTGATGCAACTCGCATTGTTGCAACTCAAGTTGTTGAATTTATTTCCGTGTTGCAACTCCGCTTACAACTGCATTTTATTTTCCCTGCTTTCTGATTTTGGATAGATTTAGTCTCTAATATTTTGGAATTGATACTGAAAGAACAACACTTCATTGTCACAACAAAACACGATCTTCATCATACTCAAGCAAGTCACCAATAAATCATAGCATACTTTTCAATTTCCGCAAGTGTGATTTCAACGTCTGCAAGTGTGATTTCAATTCTCGAAAGTGTGATTTCAATTTATGAAAGTATGATTTTCATTTATGCAAGTGTGATTTCAATTTCCACAAGTGTGATTTCGATTCTTGCAAGAGTGATTTCAATTTTCGCAAGAAACTTTAATTTCCTGTCAAAACACTATTTGTTTTCCTGGAACTTAGTCCATATCATAATCTGGTGACTTAATCAAAGTATTTTGAATCTTTGAAATGTAACATTAAAGTGCTACAAATCCATAGTAAAAACAACACTCTTCTTGCATAAATTTTGCACGACAGTTCGTAAGTTCATACGAGCCCCAGATTGATAATTAAACATACAACTCTTCATTTGCTTACTAAGTTAATTTGAAAGTAATTGAAAATTTTGTCAATAGCATGGTGGGTGTGAATTGGCATGGTTTGATTTTGAATTCTCTTTGATACTGGTGTGCATTTGATATTCTTTTGAAGTGGATGTCTGGATGACATACCCTTCTAAAAAATTTGGGTCTTGACAATCACTTGTGCATAGATTGGTCTTCTTGATCCTCCCGGAACCTACAAAAAACTAGCACTTTACTGCAATCAAACATGAGATCATGGAAGAAGAGAGATGTATGGGATCTCTTCATCCAGAACATGTGCAAAACAAATGACAAGTAGTGTTTATGAAACAAATCCAAGGAATAAAACAAAATGCACTTTTTACCTGTTGAGGAGTGGTGGCCACTTAGACCTCCCTGCATTATTTTGGTGATAAATTCTTCATTTGATGTTCAATTTAGGTGATTCAAAAGCCAAATGAAAATAGATTCAGAGGGCTATATCCAATAGAAACAAGTTTTTAAAATTACATGAGATGATATGACAAATATGCTTAGGAACAACCTGCATGACAAAGTTGGTTTCAAATTTCCACCTAGACCAACAATCACTATTTTGATCGTAAATTTTTAGTTAAAGGTCGGATTGAAGTGATTCCACTTGGATATTAAATTAGATTCATGCAGGTATCTCCAATAGAAACATTTTTTGAATAAAATAAGAATTGATGGGTCAAATATTCCAAGATTCGACCTAGGAAACAAAGTTTTAAGAATGTAGATTTAGGATAGACAATTAATAGTTTGGGCATAACTTTCTCGTATGATTTCAAAATTGAGTGATTCAAATTGAGTTATAAACTATATTCACACCATAGAAACATTTTTTAAAGATCTATCCATTTAGGCATCCAAAAAGTGATTGTCCTAACTATGTTCCTGAGTTGCCTACTCTACATCCAGTCAATGTTTTGGTCATAACTTTTTTGTTTGAGGACTAAATTGAGTGATTCAAATTGGGTTAGAAACTAGATTCCAAGGAATATCTCCTTTAGAAACAGGTTATGAAAAATTCTCAATTTTATTCCCTAAAATATTGACTGTCCCAACTCTGTTTTTAGGAGATTCCTGAAGTCAATTTGCTACAAAATTAAAAAATGACCATTTTCTCCCTAAATGTGATCTAGGTATGTGATATTCTTGGTGAGTGTGTATGTGGTGACATTATTATTTGATCCCCCCCCCAAAAAAAATCTAATACTTGTCTCCTAGATCTTAAATATGTCCTTTAAAGAACTTGTGGCAATTTGTAGCAAAATATTGTACATTGTCAAATTGAAGTAGACATTATAAGGCTTTGAGCTCAGTGCCTTGCAGTGGGTAAGATGAACACCTTTTCCAGGCTGCATTAGACCTGGACGTTATAAACATGTCCCATGAAGATATTATGGACTTGGGAATCACAAGCAGATCTAGTTTCTCATAAAACCCCAGCAGGATAAAGACTTATATCCATATTTTCTTTTATGATCTTCCAAATTGCAACTAGGCACAAGAAAAGAGCATACTCGTGAATTTGGTGACTCTCTATATTTTGAAATATGCAACTTTGAAATCATAGCGGGGGAAAATTTCACCTCGTTTGCAAACCTCAAACTTTTAGCTCTTGAAACTCTACTTGTTTTTCCTCCTTCATATGCATCCCTTCTCTTGTAGATCTTCCTAGCAATGGTTAGTGGATGGGGTGGTTCTTACTGCACCACCAAATGAAATTGAAATAATTGAAAACCACTCTACCATTAATATTCAAAGGAATGAATGAAATCTATGGAAATAAAACACACCTTGCTTAGCAAATTTCAAACCAAAACTAATGATGTAATTGGACTCCTTCATGCTACTAAGACCCTGTTGTCACCAAGTCATCTGTTGACAGGAGTTAGTTTTTTCCTTTCCATGAATAAAACTAAAAGAAAACATATTGTACCAACATACTTTAGACTTAGTGAGATAATGTACTCGCTATAGCGAATGTACAGGTTCTTACCTCTCATCTTACGGTCACTATCTCACTGCATCTAGAATGTTATCACTTGCAAAAATCATATGCATAAATAGAAAGGGAAAAAAATGAAAGACTGGAAACCAAATTACCAATGCCTAATATCTTAGCATCTCCCTGACAACGATGCCAAAAATGTCAGGCAATTTAATTGCTTAAATTTTATATCATTAAAATATCAATCTGGGAGCTTGTAAACTTGTGAGACACTAACATTGTATGTGCAGGGCTAGGCAGCTAAACTAATCCTACTAAATTCAAAATGCAATTCGCTCGATAAATCATTTCTAGGAGTCAAGATTCAACAACTCTCGTAGCTTTACCCAACATAAAACCAATCAAATAAATCTTTCGATATAAAACCTAATCGAGAAATATCATAGTTGTAGGTTCACGTTTTATGGATTTGTAGCTCTTTTAAGATCTCAGGGTTAACAACTTCCTAAAATTTATGGAAATGAACCACACACGACCGTTAACACACTTGGACATAATTTAAAAGAATGAAAATAAAGTAAAGACATGAGCAAATCAAATCTTCAAAGTAAAAAGCAAGCAATTTAAACCATCACACCATTTTTGCAGAAAACAAACACACCATGCTTGTATTAAATAAAAAAATCTAACTACAAGATAAAATTACATAAATAAAATAAAAAACCACCATCCTCTCATGGAGCGAGCTCTTTCTCCTAATAATTCATGGAGGGGAATTAAACTACGACATTGTATAATTTAATTAAATCATAAAACACAATGAAAATTGCATACTTACAATCTATATAAGAGAAGATCCTAAAATGTTTTATTCACTCCATCATGAATTGGACATTTGCTCCAAGAGTCCTCCTCTTGGAATGGAGAAGACACTCTTATTTATACATGAGTTTGCTTTGAGAATAGTATAAGCAACTAATAAATTTAGATCCACTTTTCTTTCTCATGGTTACAACCATTTAATAATAAGTAAAAACTAAAAACCAACTAGTAAATGATTACAAGATCTTTGCTAATAATTCAAAACAAATCACATTAATCTTGTCTATGGTCCAACATTCTTTCCACATCCAAAATATAGTTGATGATGATCCAAATCCATGACAAATCTTCAATGGTTGAAGGTGAAATTCGAATTTGGAGCTAAGTGGCAAAATTCTTCATTATTTGAAACTCCAAATATACTTGTAAACATCACCATTCTCACCCAACTTTCAAGGTTAAGTGAGAACATGTTATTTTTATAATATTTAATCATAAAAATATCAAAATAAATGAATTGGAAAATAATAAGCCTAATCCCTCATAAATCATTAAAATGGTCTTAATGCAAGGTTACACGAAAACGGAAAATGGTTAAAAGTCAAGGAAAAAGGGTGTGAAAGATGACATTTTGATGACCCAACATATATTACAATAGAGCTTGTGTTTGTATGTTATTTCTCGACTTTCATGCATGCTTATTGTGGTTGCTTAATAATGGATTGAGTGTTTTTCTTAATTCCAAGTGTTTGGGTTTGGTTTTATGTATGATTTTAGGTTTGTGTGCTATTACGTGGCCTGAAATTCAATGTGTTTTTTGGTTTTAATGAACACCGAGTTTTGGGTTTGCATTGCATGCAAAATAACCAACATCCTCTTTCTTAACTAGACTAGCAACCTTTGCATGCACTCTTGAACAATTTTATTGTTATAATATGATTAACTAGAATTGCAACCCCTTATTAGGAGAATTTTAGTTTTTTGCAGTGCCTTAACATTATTCCTATACAAAAATTGCAATTTTTTTTAGCTTTAAAATTTATATTTGTTTCCTCATTGTTTCATGGTAAATATGTTCCATTGCAATAGCATTTTATTTGTGCATTGTATGTTTGCTTTAAAGGTGTGTTACATAGAGATCAACACTTTCAATGCACATTGGTTTGAAATGTGAATTGGACGTGTGCATTCAATTGAAATGTGAATTTGATGTTTGAGATATAGAAAACTAAACTTCCATTTAAATTAGAGGTATGTGGATATAATGCCTCGAATTAAAGACAAAATAGTGTCTAGGAATAAATTAGCAAAACACCCATGTAGATTGGGCCTTAATACACACTAATACAGATTTGTCAAAAATAGATAAAACTAGACAAAAAATTTCCTTTGTAACAAAATCCATGTTACAAGTGGCTAGGATAAACATAAATCTTCTTAATTAGTTAGGTTGATGAGTATATTCATTGCTCGAGTATATAAAGTTTCTTGTATTTGATTGATCCAAGTAAGTTCAATGTCCTACATTTGCTTGATCCAAGATTGGATGCCACTTTGTTGCTTGCATCCAATGCGGCATAGGAAAACTATAGCTATGACTCCTGTGCAATTCCCTTGGAAGAATTAGAGGTGTTGTAAAAAAACATATTAGAATGGCCCTTTAACTAGAAGGAAGGGAGAGGGAGTGGTGTTGCAATCGAATGATAGTTAGGGATCTGAACATTTATTAGATCTTGGGAGAATTGTCTATTCTCTACCATTTGATCCACCAAATTGATCAACCTTCTCCTCTTCTCAAGCATGTTTGTACTCCTATTAAGTTCCTTCATTCGCTCATGGTCTTTTCAAAGTTTCTCTAGCTCATTTCATTGTTCTTTTTCATGGCCGCTAGTGGTTTTTGTTGCTCCTTTTCTTTCCTTCTCCCTTTCACTTTGAATCCTTTCTTACTTTCATTGTTCATTTGAAACAAGCTTTGCAACCCTCTTCTCATTTGTGAGATCCTTCTTTTGCTTCAATTCTAATATATCCTTTTTCTTTTGTTCGACATCAACCAAGAGTCCGGTGTAATCCTCTATAGTTAGTAATTGGGAACTCCTACTTAATCAAATAAAATCTTGGGACACTATCCCTGATTTCTCTATCACTCTCTTCATCGACAACCTTTAGAATTGTGACAATGATAGGCCATTACTTTGTTGATTACAAGGATCATTTGGAAGCTCTAATTATTCTTCATTGTCTTCTCCATTTGGTTCTTCATCACCTCTAATTCCATTTGTTTCTTTCACACCTCCAACATCCACAAAATAATGGACAATATCATTGTTGTTTATATTTGCAGGCAATGAAGGCATGTTAAGACTTTCTTCATTAGCTCTAGTAACACTATTTCTATTCATATTCATCATGGCTTGTGCTAACCACTCAAGTAAGGTCTCTTGGCTTGGAAATGTCAATTTCTCATTGAGATTGCTTCCCATCATTTGACCACCTTCAATCATATTCATTTCAACAATGTCGTTTTGATTCGCATTTGCAAAATCTAAATGCAGTTCATGTGATCCAACAACTTCCTTATTTTCTTGAATTGCTCCATCATTTTCATGAGTAGCACTGACATGTTCGTCATCATCATATAGATGATGACAATATCCTTGAGAGAGATTGAATGTGTTTACCACATCACTTGAATCTGTAAGTTTCAAACCTGTGAAGTAAAGCAATGCATATAGATTCTTAAGCAAAACATAATTTAATCAATGGCTCATACACAGAGTACACAAAGATTTTATACCAGAAACCCTCAACCGGGAAAACCTTTCTTACATTCATTATATCGAATTTCACCATTCACCATACAATATATACAATGTTTTAAGGTATTCCGTAGATACCAAAACCCTAATCCATTAATCCGTGATTAATTTACAAAACCACTAAAAATAGCAAAATCCGCTAAAAATAGAAGGATCGTCAGACACAGTTGTCATATCTGACGTGCCCACATACACACACATGCAAATAATATAACACATACCCAACATTCTCCCACTTGTTGTTTTCTTTACATCCATGGGTCCAGGGGATTATATAGTCAACAATCCAGGGCTTCAATGCCCATTGTTACTCTACACCAGGAGAAATTTTCTGTGCTCACGGACTTTGTCAATGAATCTGCAACATTCTTCAAAGTGTCAACCTTTTCCAGCAACACCTTCTTTTCCTCAACCATGTCTCTCACAAAGTGATACTGAACATCAATATGCTTTGTCTTCGAATGATAAGCTGGGTTCTTTGCCAGGAAGATTGCACTCAGACTGTCACATTCTAATCTCACTGCTTGTTGTACCAACCCAATACCTGAACACAATCTTTGTAACCATACTATTTCCTTGCTTGCATGAGTGGCTTCCATGTATTCAGCTTCTGTAGTTGAGAGTGCCACTACAACCTTTATTTTGCTCATCCAACTGATTGCTCCTCCAAATAGGTTAAACACATACCCACTTGTAGATCTTCTGCGATCTAGATCTCTAGCCCAATATGCATCAACAAAGCCATGTATGTCCAGCACTCTGTCCAATCCTGGTCTTCCTTGGTAGCACAATCCATAACTGGTAGTGCCACGAAGATACCTGAAGACCCTCTTTACTGCTGTCCAATGCTCCTTCCTTGGTTTTGACATATACTTGCTCAAAACTCCTTCCATGTGCAATGTACGGTCTAGTACAGACCATTGCATACATCAAACTGCCAACTGCACTGGTATATGGAACATGGGACATGTCCTCTTCTTCTTCCTGTGTCTTGGGACATTGACCTGCATATAAATTTACACCTATAGGAATAGGAACCTTGATCGGTTTACTTCCATGCATATTAAACCTCTGCAATATCGTCTCAACATATTTTCTCCGATTCAACCAGAGTTTCATGTTTGCGCAATCTCTTTTAATCTCCATTCCCATAATGAAGTTAGCAGCACCGAGATCCTTCATGTCAAATTTGGAGGATAGTTGTGATTTCACCTCCTTGATAACATCCATGTTATTTCCTACCAACAACATGTCATCGACATACAACACTACATAAATGTAGTGATTACCAACCTGCTTGGAATATACACAGTGATCAACCCTGCTTCTTACAAATCCCAATCCAAGGATGTATGTGTCAAACTTTTGGTACTACATCCTAGGTTATTTCTTCAAACCATATAGTGACTTCTTTATCTTACAGACCAACTCTTTATTTCCCTTCACTACAAAACCTTATAGCTGCTTCATGTAGATTTCTTCTTCCAGATCCCCATGTAGGAATGTTTTCTTCACATCCATATGTTCCACTTCAAGATCAAAAGCAACAACAATAGATAAAATAAATCTAATAGAAGTTAACTTAGCAACAGGAGAAAAAATCTCACCAAAGTCAATTCCCTCTACCTGGGAATAACCTTTTACTACTAACTGAGCTTTGTATTTCTCCACTTTACCTTGTGCATTAAACTTCTTCTTAAACAACCATTTCCTACCAACATATTTTCTTCCAGCTGGAAACTCAACTATATCTCATGCCTCATTCTTATACAAGGCATCTATTTCTTCAACCATGGCCTTCTTCCAGAGTTTACTATCCTCTGAATTCACTGCTTCCCTGATAGTTATGGGATCATCATCAGTAATAGATACAACAAAATTGGAATGAAAATCAGGTGGACTATACCTTTCTGGTTTCCTTTTATCTCTCATTGATCTCCTCAATACTAGGGTATGAGGTTCGTCTTCTTCTTCTTCTGCTTCCTCTTCTTCAAATGATTCAGATCTTGCATCATCCAACTCAAGATCTATTTTCTCAGGTTCATCTTGTGTTGGTAGGAATTCTTGTTTGGACACATCTTTTACCTCTCTGAAAACAACATCTCGACTGTAAACAATCTTCTTGGTTTATGGGTTCCAAATCTTATAACCTTTCACACCATCTTTATAACCAATAAAGATACATGTTTCAGCCTTTTTATCCATCTTATTCCTATTTTCCTTTGGAACATGTACATAAGCATCACAACCAAACACTCTAAGATGTTGAAGAAAGGGTTTCTTTCCAGACCATACCTCGTGTGGAGTTTTATCATCCAACACTGATGAAGGTGATCGATTGACCAGGTAACATGTTGTACCCACTGCCTCTGCTCAGAATTCTTGTCCTAACCCGGCACCGCTGAGCATGCTCCTTGATTTTTCCATCATTGTCCTGTTCATCCTTTCTGCAACTCCATTTTGTTGAGGAGTGTATGGAGTAGTCTTCTGCCTTGCTATACCACAGTTCTTACATAATTCTTCGAGTTCATTTCTGCAGAATTCTCCACCATTATCTGTTCTCAATACCTTTATTTTCTTCTTTGTCTGATTTTCTACCAGAGACTTAAACTCTTTAAATTTATCAAATACGTCAGATTTCTTTCTAAGAAAATAAATCCATGTGTTCCTTGAAAAATCATCTATGAATGAAACATAATACACAGATTTACCTAGGGATGGAACAGGAACAGGTCCAAACACATCACTGTGTATCAACTCTAAGATCCCCTTTGCTCTTGCAGCACCAGATGAGAATCTTACTTGATTCTGTTTACCATATATGTAACGTTCACAGAAATCAAAATCCAAATTGCAATTAGACATACCTTCAACCATACCTTTACCGTGTAGTGTTCGAAGTCCCTTTTCTCCAATATGCCCTAGTCTTTGATGCCACAACATGGTCTTCTTTTCTGGGATAGTATTGGTCTTGTCTCCTTCATTTCTCTACTCAGGTACAACAGAATTATTACACCCATTAGTATAAGTGCTTCCCAACAACTTGTACAGAGTTCCACACCAAACTCCCCTCATCAACACCATTGCTCCTCGTACCATCTTGCAAGTGTTCTTTCCAAATATAGTATCCACTCCTGCATCATCCAACTTG
>ML776769.1:1084771-1114840 GCA_009831015.1 Picea engelmannii
CCCCCCCCTCCCCCCCCAAGGAAAGATCCCAACGCACACGACACAAATAGCACTACTAGAGGGATCGTCAGACACAGTTGTCATATCTGACGCGCCCACACACACACACATGCAAAGAATATAACACATACCCAACAACATCTTCCTCTCCATGTATTTTAGAATCTTAGCTACAAGCCATAACATTGGTAAGAGAATCATAATTGAGTGGCAAAATCCTAGTGCACCTAAATATAGCCTTGATATTAGAGAGTGTAAGATCACATTGAAAATATTTCCTAGCATCTTTTGTTATTTCAAACCTTATTACATATATCCCCAAGTTCTTTGCCATCCAATTTGATGTCTCAACTTTGAAGTAATTCTTAAATGGACCAAAGACACTCACAACTAGGGGTAACAACATATGTAAAGTGTGTGCATGCAACATCAACAAGTCTGTGCTTATCTTGTTTGTCTCCTTCATGATTTGTGAAGTTATGTCGTTGCCATGGTGATAAAAAATCAACAAGTGTTTATTCGTAGGCAAGACATATTTAGGTAACCTATGAGTAGTGTGTGCATGCAATATCAACAAGTCAATGGTTATCTTGTTTTCCTCCTCCACGATTTGTAAAGCTATGTCGTTGCCATGGAGATAAAAAATCAACAAGTGTTTGTTTGCGGGTGAGACATATTTAGGTACAAAAAGCAACAAAATGGTAAATCCCATTCATAAACAATTCCTTAGTCATCGATGCATTGGGATGTGCAACCATGCACGACCTTGGTTCATAATTATTGATATAGTTCTTCAAATTTTTCTCCCCTTGAAAAAGTAGAACCAAGGGACTGACAGAGTGATTGCATTCACACAACACAATATAGTTATCAACTCTTTACACTTATGGGAAGTGCATCTTCGAATGGATTACGCCTTGACTAATAGATTTGAGTAACATTGGCCTTTAGGTCTATCAACTTGTTGATGCAGTCTGTGTGACTTGGATCAACAACAGGGGTTACCCATGGTGAGAAGTCCCAATTAGACCTCACACCTTTTGGAATAGGGAACCCATCTAGATTTTGAACCAATAACCATTACTAGTTTTGGGGGTTTACCAGTTGCAACCCGATCTACCAGTGATGGTTTCTAAGCTAAAGAATGAAATGAAACTAATTTAGGATGCAATTGCATGCATATACATGAACTAAAGGTAACTACAAAGCAAACATAGAACCACACACTCTCCTATCAATGACCCAAGAAATAGTTCACATGGAGCAAAGACAAGAATATGGGTAAATGACTACAAACCCATAATAGTCTAGCATTGAGACAATCATTTACAATCCCATGTTCATAGATTTAAACAAATATTTAATGAAGAACGTAAATAAAAATGCAACATTCACACATACGCATAGTCTACAATGTGAGATACATTCTTACACAACTCCCATGTTGAGAAAAAGTAGTGGAATAGTCCACGACAAGTGCAACACAATGTTACAGAAATATTCCCCTATAGATAGGTGAACCTTCCCTTGGATTATAGACCCCTATACCAAGACAAAAACACTACAAATGGACACTAACATCCCTTTGAATTCAATTCGATCAATCAAAAAGATTGTGATGCACCTTATTTTGAAGTTTGTCCTTGCTACTTCCAATCCGAGCTTGATCTCCAAACTCCTTAACGCAACTTGTTACCTACAACAGGCAGCAAAGAGAAACAAAGAACTCCTACTCTACAATATTAGATCAAACAAATTCATCTACAAAGATCGAAGGAAAGGTAGACAAGCACATGAAAACATACACTTGAAAGAAATATGCCAAGTATATTAAATGAGAACCAAGAAAACTTACAGACCATGGATGATGGCAGCTACAACTCCTCCAAGCTCTCCTCATCCAGACCCTTGCATGAACCCCAAGATCATAAGTTTGATATCTCTATCTGTCTCTATTTCACCTTGGAAAGCTGATCCAGATTATTTTCGGCACGAAATGAGAACGGAGATATAATAAAGAAATGCACAGAGATATCACATATATTCAATAATATAACAGAAATGTATCAGAGATGCAACCATAAACACAGATATACAGTAATCATGATTTCTATTAATCAAAGAAATGTACAGAGACTGTAAAAATACAGAGTGAAAGACTCGCTAGAATGGTGGCGGCTTATCTCTAAGAAGAGATGTGACGGTTGTGCTCATTCGCAAGAAGATGATTACAATGAGGCTTTGAAGGCCTTTTTACAATAAACATGAATGCCAAAAATCCTAGACATCCAAAAACCTAACCCTAGGAGATGAAGCGCCAAAAGTCATGTGGGCCCCGTTTGGGTAAGTTAGTACATCAACTTCCCGGGGTTGTAACTTTTGCATATGATATCCGTTTTAGGCGTATGATAGCTCATTGGAAAAGTATCGTCGAGGAGATTAATTTTGGGGGCTCAATCATGCCTTTCGATATCATTGAGAACCTTGATCTAGAAAAACCTTCATTTGGGCCCTCAAAATGGCCCCGAAAGTTAAAAACTGCTAAAAATAGTAAATTGCCAAATTTGACAGAAAACTGTTTTGAGCCAGTCGGAAAAGGTGGGTGGCCACCAATATCCACCTGGATCAATCCTCCCTCGTTAGGAAGCAATGGTCTCCATTACGTTGAGTTCCCAGGGGAGAGGGAAAAGCGTTTGTTGAATCTGCATCTTGGTGAGTTGCTTGCCTTGCTGGAGACGTTGCGCTGCTCAGTTTGTGGAAGTCTGTTACGAACCTGTTGAGGCTAAAATTGTTCAAAAAGTCGGGCTACATGAGAGGATGGTGTGCAGAAGGAATATTTGTGCTTTGTTGCAACCTTGTCGACCTACTTCTATTGGATAGAAGGTGCTTGGGGCGAAGCTGTAGTGGTTGCAATGTCCTTCTGTTCCCCTTTTGAACAGATTGTGAAGAAGCTAAATTTTGCAGTATGAGATACTACCTTGCGGCACTTTTTAGGTGGAACAGTAGTTGAAACTACCTCTGGTATTCTATAGAGATGACCCTCTAGAGAAACAATGACACTACAGGGTCGAGACTCACAAACAGCGTGGTGCTTCCACATATATGGTTGGCTCAAGAGAACATCATAGACATCTAGTGGGGAAACATCATATAATACCTCATCCTTGAAGGGTTGGATGCCATATGAAAATCAACATTGTTGGCTGACACGAAGATCTCATCCTTGGCGAAGCCAACCGATGTTGTATGGTTGCGGGTGTGGTGTTGTCGACAATCCCAACTGTTTGACAACCTCTGCTGAGATGAGGTTCTTTTGGCTTCCGCTATCAACAATAAAATGTAGCGAGGTCCCCTTCACCCACATCTGCGTCAATGATCTGTCCTTTACCAGTATTTTCAGAATCAGATTCTGAATCAGGGTTCGGCTCCTTATCTTTGATCTTTGCCACCAATGACTATTTTGAGCGACATTCATCGGTGTTGTGCCAGGGGATTTTGTGGAAATCACACCATTTTTCGGTGTCCTTCTTTGTCTTTCCGTGACCCTTCTTTTCATGTGGCTTGGACTGGTTTTCGGGAGATTGTTTGTTAGGGATGTCTTTGTCATACTTTGGTTGTTGTGGATTTGCAGAACCAAAATCCCGTTTGTTCTGGTGCTTAAATTTCTGCTTGATTTTAACAGCATATCGATAGGCAACACCGAGTGATGAGATGTCCAGAAAATCCATTTAAGTTTGGATGTATCTGTGTAGAGCTCCACGGTATTTCAGAACCAAATTTCATTCAGAGTCTTTGATACCCAGCTTGGTGCACAAGGTATGGAAGGTATTGGTGAAATCTGGAACTGCTTGGCCCCTCTCTTGCCGCAGTGTGGTCCATCTCATGTATTGGTCCTCATAGTTGCCAATAGGGTAATATTGTTCCTTTACCGCATCCACAAAAAAATCCCAAGTGGGATCGACCCCATATATTTCAGACTCCTCTGTGGAACTCTGCTCCCAATAAGTTTCCCACCAATGTTTGACATGGGGGAGAGCTTTAAGGAGTGCAAAGGTGATCTTTTCTTTGTTGGAAAATTTGTGAACAGAGAAATAACCTTCTAGCAGATTTAACCATTTGTCTAGGGCTTCTGCATCTTTCTGTCTTTCAAATACAAAAATATCAAAATTAACTTGTACCTTGAAAGGCAAGGTGCCTCCAAAGTGGCCGCTTGATGAAGATGCGCCTATTGCTATCAGTAGGCATTGAAGGATGTGATAAAAATTCTCCATCATTTCGTCCCTTTGTCGCGTGAGAGCTTGCTCAAGCAACAGACTGATATGATCGTCTGCTCCGTCGTTTTTCTTTTCTTCTACCATTGAGGGTTTCTTGGGTGTGCGAGAGCGATTGTCCTCAAGAGAGACAAGCTTGAGACCCAATTTTCTATACTCAGACCTCGTCGGGGACATGCACTGAAAAAAATGACCAAGAACAGCTTGCTCTGATACCACTGATCTGGATTATTTTCAACACGAAATGAGAACAGAGATATAATAAAGAAATGAAAAGAGATATTGCAGATATTAAATAATATAACAGAAATGTATCATATATGCAACCATAAACACAGATATACAGTAATACACAATTTCTATTAATCAAAGAAATGTATAGAGACTGTAAAAATACAGAGTGAAAGACTTGCTAGAATGGTGGCGACTTATCTTTGAGAAGAGATGTGACAGTTGCGCTCATTCGCAAGAAGATGATTACAATGAGGCTCTGAAGGCATTTTTACAATAAACAGGAATGCCAAAAGTCCTAGACATCCAAAAATCTAACCCTAGGATATGAAGCGCCAAAAGTCATGTGGGCCCCGTTTGGGTAAGTTAGTACATCAACTTCCCGGGGTTGTAACTTTTGCATACGATCTTTGTTTTAGGCGTATGATATCTCGTTGGAAAGGTATCATCGAGGAGATTCATTTTGGGGGCTCAATAATGACCTCAAATATCATTGGAAAACTCTATCTCGAAAAACCTTCATTTGGGCCCTCAAAATGGCCCCGGAAGTTAAAAACTACTAAAAATAGTAAATTGTCAAATTTGCCAGAAAATTGTTTTGAGCCAGTCGGAAAAGGTGGGTGGCCACGGATATCCACCTGGATCAAAAGCCCTCAATATATAGGATTGAGAGGCACAAAAACCATGAGTATATTTGGGGATTAGTTGAGGATATGACTCCTTTAGGTTAGGATCTGCTCCCAGGATAGTGCCATAGGATAACATTCGATCCAAACCAACCTCATCTCCAAGAGTTGGCCCCTGGAAAGAGGCAGGATTCTCCAAATTTTCCTCTAACCAAAAGCAACACTCCCCTGTATTTAGAGACAGAGTGTTGATCCTAGATCAACACTCCCTAAATAAGGTAAGGGGCGCGCTACCCTATGAGGTAGAACTCCCCCAACATGGCTAGGGGGACGCTACCCTTAAAAAACCTCGAAAAATGGTCGATTTTCCAAGTAAAAAGTGTGTTTCTGGCCTTGAAATGATGGGTTTCTTCCTCCAATATGACTTAGGGATCATGGAAAATGTTATTTGATGGTTTCAAGAGGTTAAAACACATAGAAACACGTAGAAACGTGCATGCGACACTTAGTAAGGTGCATACGACACTTGACAAAACTTGCGACGCTTACTAAGGTGCATACAACACTTAGGGTGATATACTTAAGTGTGGAATTTTGATGTGTAACAGACGACCCCTAAAGTGTGAGGTCAGAAGAGAAACTGATGGTCGAAACACTTTAAAAATTCTTCGATGCAAGGGTGTTGGAGCGGGAGAACCTAGTAGAAGCTACAAACAACCATAAAACAATATTGATATATGTTTCATTCCCAAGGTAGGAATACCTATGCTCATAATACAAATGACTCAAAGCATGGTCGTCGACCAACACACTACGGATCCATGAGAATATTGACTAAGGATATTGCCACCAAACATACAATGTGGATCCATATGACTCGATCAAGTTGCAGCCACAAGATTTTACACAGTGGAGCTACAATATGACAAAACAACATATCCATGGACCAATAAAACGTGGATCTATGCAACACTGCATATCTAAAAGTTTCAAACTCCATCACAACTTGGGTTAGTCATATAACATTTGGTAGATGCCAAATATGTCCCCATGGTCTTCATCTCGATCCCAAACCAGTACGATTCTAACCATGTGAATACATGTGTTGATGTCGAACATGGTAGAAACCACTTGATTATCAGTCATTGATGTATACCATTAACAAGAGTGAGAGAGATCACCACCGATGTCAATGACTCTCAAGGTACATTAGTACAATCCAACGAGTGTGAATTTTGTGAGTTGCAGTCAAACATTCATGGAATCATTCGATCAGAGGCCAATGATGTTAACCCACTATCGAAAGCGAGGAGACCTGTCATTGAGGCATGTAGGTTCCAAGGTAATAATTGGTTTCTAAGTCTAATTCTTGGATGATGTGCTAAATTCGACAGGAAAAGACTCGTCGAAGGAGGGTCTTGATGTATCCCCCATCATCGACACGAAATTGACACATGATAGTGATTTAATATGAAAGATTAGATGTGAATAGACTGACATGGGTATGAATACTGCAGAGTGGTTTATACTTCCCTTTAACATTGCATGGCACGAAAATTGACTTGGCAACATTGACTCAACGAGGCAAGGATCCAAACATAATGTGATGATCTCCATAGTGTAACGACAACCAAAGGTTCTCTTTGAAAGAAAAGAGTATGACAGCATAGAGTGTGACGACAACCAAAGGTTTTCTTTGAATAAGAAGAGTATGACGACACATGAACTTCTAATGACTTAGAGACAAATGGATTACTTAACTATACGACATAATGTAGACATGTTCCATGTTTAAGGGCGACAACAAAGAGCTTCCATAACAATTTTAAAGACTTGACCCACTTTCCAATTTTCCCCCCATCCAGATAGATGAGTACCTCTTTCATTTTTAACGAGATCGAGGAGGATAACAGGTGCTTGGTATAAGCTCATCCTTCGAATGAGTCCCTCGACATATGTTTAACGAACTTGAGGAAGGAGGGGTTCAACCCTATATGGTTCCTAGAGATTGGACTCACATAGTTCCTTCAATGCATAGTTTTACGAGCCCAAAGAAGGTAAACTCAATGTTTTTCATGTTTAGAGAGTTTGAAAAGAACTTAAAGGCGCCTCCATGGATTATTTTTTCATATAATTAGTCTCCTAAGCCCGAAAAAAGTGTAAAACAATACAGGGGGGAACTCTTCTAATCATGCTTGATTAGAGTGTTCATTTTTCATAATTAGTCTTGCGAGGTCGAAAAAGTGATAAACTACCACTCGAAAGACACCCTTTCAAACCTTTTAATGAGTGTGAAAGGAAGTAAGATTACTCGACAATATTTTCATAGTTAGAGAGTCTGAAAAGAGCTTAAAGGAAACTCAGTCACATTCTCACAAATTTACGATCACAAGAAAGAACAAAGACTAATCTCATAATTGGTTTCATTTTTACACAAGCTTGCAACAAAATTAAACTATGCTTGTAACTCCAAGTTCAATACCCAGATTTTTGTTTCATTTTTTAATGAACTTGCCATAGAGAGGAGAAACTATGCTCGAGATATTTCTTTCATTTTTTAACGATCTTTCTACAGAGAAGCGAAACTATGCTCGTAACCTTCCCTTGATCATGGCTTCCAAGAGGACAATGCTTTGGAAGGAATACATGACAAGGGACAAATGTTAGCCATGGCTTCCAGGAGATCTTCGCTAGATGGCATAAAAACACTCTGGAAGGAATATATGTCGACGACCTCGATAAGGGTAGGGAGATTTGGCTCTAATATCCCTATCGAAGAGATGACCACATCAACTATTAGATCTAAGTTAGGTGAAGGGAGAGATTCCCTCTCATTCAGAGTTGAACGCATGGGACAAGTCATTACATATTTGACCTGCGGCGGGGCCAAGATCGTTGGCATGTATGGATCGTTCAGGGAAGGAAGATGGTTGACCATTAGATGAGGATCAATGAATGAAAGTTGATCGATCGTTACTATGTTTCCATTGTTTGGGAAACATGTCACTCGAAAGAGAGTGGACACAAAATCTCTCATAACGTAGACATAGTCTCGCCCGAGGAGAAGGTTAAAGTCCAAGGGGTCATGAACTACCGTCACATTGACATAGATCGTTTTTCCTCCCAAAGTAACCAAAAACTGAGGAAGGATACCTAAAGTTTGACTAACTCTTTTGTCAAAGGTCAACATATTATGAGTCACGGGCGTAAGCTGCGGGGAACTAAAATCTTGCCAAGCACTTGCGGATAAGACACTAACAGAAGCACCTTCGTCTATTATAGTGTTAGGAATATTCCTATCACAAACCTGCACAATGATTTGAAAAGGTACATAAGAAGGAAGACGAGGTTTTGTCAAATGATTCCAATCAATAGAAATCATTTGAGTGCTTGAAGGGGGTGTCATTGGGATGGGTAGAGTGACCCCTTGTCCAGGTGAATCGATATTAACGAGGTAGACCTGAGCGACTTCCTCACTCTTTGAATGTGGAGTGGGATCGACCGGTGATGGACTCAAAGTGACCACTTTGGCAACAGTCCTTAAGGGAGGAGTGGGATCGAACGATGATGGAACTAGATCGACCACTTGGGATGCACTCCTCAAGGGAGGATTGGGATTGATCGATGATGGAATTGGATTGACCACTTTGGGTTCACTCTTTAGATGAAGAATGGGTGTGAACGACGACAAAACTGGATCAACTACTTGGGTTAATGGTTCAACTGAAGATGAAACCAGATTTACCACTTGATCAACTAGACTGACCAGGGATGGAACCAGATTGACCAGTCCATCAACTAACGATGAGTTGGGAGAGATCTTATGATAACCAGTTGGAAGTTGAAGCTTTTCTAAAAGATAATAAGCCTCATCCATACAGGGGAAAATGTGAGAGTGATGATCTCTTTCACATAACATACAAGGAAATTTTACAGTTCTATTCTTCTTACCAACCTTAGCATCACTAGTTGATGGGGTGTCACCAGCATGTCTAGCAGGGGATGATGACATGGAAGACCACATTTCTAAGACCTTGGGGAGACCAGGGCAATCCCTCAGAAAGTGGTTACCCTTACAAATCCTACAAGGGAATTTGGGTTGAGGATTCTTCGTTTTAGACTTGTCGACTTTATCAACACCCCCAATACGATTAACAATAGTTGGTTTCTTGGATCCAACATGACCTGATGCGGTTGGAGGCTTGGTCTCTCTCTTATTGTTCTTCTTCTTTTCCTTTTGTTTCTTCTTCTTGTTATCAACTTGGCTGCTTGGCGCTTTAGAGCTTTCACGAGGAGAAGAAGGAGAGATGGAAGGAGACCCGACGTGTGAAGAAGGAGAAAGTTCGACATGAGGTTGATTTGTGGGTGGTGTGCTTACATCCGAAGAATTAGGTGCATTCGAAGCACTAGGAAAAGTCGAGATCACCAGAGTGGTGAACAAGTAAACTGGTAACTCGATGGTGAGTCTTGAAATATTCAATGTGGCAATTCATGGAGGACCAATGTTTCTAAAAGAAGGAAAGACGAGAGGTTCTCCAGGAAAAGGGGTTCCTTCGTTGGTACACCCAGGAACTAATTCCATTAACACTGACTCGACCTAAGGTCCGCTAGGGAAAATAAACAACAAACACTACAAATCTAAGAAGCAAACAATCAAACAAACCTTCCCAAAATGAAACCACTAGTTGGTGATGAAATCCAACATCGTGAGATCAATATAGGAAGGGCTTGGGATAGAGTGGGTGGATCCATTACGTTGGTGACCTGCTTAATGGACTTACACCTTGGTGCAACTTCCCACACGGTTTTACCCGTGGGTTTACCCTCCAAGGAGCTCGAGTGAGTTTGACCAACATCTGACCTAGGGACATTGAAGACTCCCCTTCACCGTCACCTTGTATATCAACCCTACAAATACATGACACTAAGGTTACCAACTCGTAGTCAGCCTTCGGGTGGGTACATTCGACAGTTGCGAACGATCATATGGGCAGGATAACAAGTCTGAAATTCTTCAAGAGAACTGAAGACAAGTGGATTGGAATATTACTGAGGACCCCGAACAGATTCGGGATTCACAAAGTTCTGATACCAAATGAAACCAGTCGTTTCTAAGGAAGAACCCCCAATATACAATTTTTCTGCCATGTGGGTTGAGCTTTAGAGGGGAAATCTCTGTTTCTCTCCCGCATGTTACCTCATGTTTAACCCATGTGTGAGAGGGGGGTCCTGGCTATGCTTATACGAAAAAATTGATTTACCGCTCCCTAGCACAAGATTCTATGTTTGTCTGATGGCTTTGGAAAGTTATCATGACAACCTATTCCAAATCCCTACACTTTAAGCTAATGTAGGTTTGCTACTAGATAATATAAAAGTGTCTGATCAATTTTATAAGCACTTCATTTTAGGGTTGTTGTTTACTCAAGGATGCAAAAGTGAAACTTATGTTGTTCTAGACTCGACTCCAAAAGAATGCAAAATAATGATATGCAAATATTTTTCTTCAATGAATCCTACATACAGGATGGAGAAGAGGTTCAACTTCCTTTAACAAAAACACCCAATTCCCAAATGCATTCTACTACACTACCCAAAAACAAGAATGCAATTATCTTCTTTGCTTGATTCTAATATATAAAGAAAGCAGATGCAAATACTTTAACGCTTCATCAATTTCAATCAAAATGAAAGAGTCAAATGCAGATACAAAATATGTGAAGCAAAAAGGATTTCAAACAAAGCATGCACTCACAGGATAATGAGAACTGAAAGAAACAAGTATGATAACTCACTCAATCAAGGACTCGACAATCGACAAGCATTCAAGGAATACAAGAAAGTTCAAAGAAGAATTCAAAAAATGATAGGGAGGAAGAGAAATCACTCAACTGTCTTGAAAAAACAAGAAACAAGAAAGAGAAAACCAAGCTAGATTGTGGTAACCATAAAGTTTCAAATCATTCAAAGAGGCAAGATTTGAAAAGTAACTTAAGACCAACAAACCTTTGCAGACCTTTTCAATCAATAAGATAACCATAAACTTCACAAGACTCAGACCAAACCAAGAAGAAACAAGGTGAATCAATATCTCAATTTGGAAAAGGTTTCAAGGTCAAAAAAGACAACGAAAAGAGTGATAAGGAGCCATATCCTCAACCTAAACAAAGTCACAATAAAAACTACAGACTATGGGAAAAATACCTCCAACAAAGGGTTGAGCAAAACATGGTAGATTCTCCTGGATCTGCTGAAAATAAGAGAACATTGCTCCCTAAAACAAAGAGACAGAGTGTTGCAGTGCTCCCTAACAGACCATTGAGGAGCACTGATTAGATAACCAATTCCTGGTAGCCACTCTAGGGGAGCGCTAGTCCTATAGATGCTTGACAATAAGCATAAAAAAGAAAAAACTCAGTAGAGACTGGCTTAGTAACTACGACTACTGCTTGATGAAACTAAGGGAAGAAGGAAGACTCAAAAAACAATTGACCAAACAAGATCAAACTAGGCAAAGGTTCAGACGATTCAAGGAAAGACAAGTCAATGTCCTTCCCTAGTGGAGTCACCAATTTCTGTTACGGAAATATTCCCCTGCGGACAAGTGAACTTTCCCTTGGATTATAGACCCTATACCAAGACAAAAACACTACAAATGGACAGTAACATCCCTTTGAATTCAATTCGATCAATCAGAAAGAGAGAAGGAGAAAAAGTGTGATGCACCTTATTTCGAAGTTTGTCCTCACTGCTTCCAATCTGAGCTTTATCTCCAAACTCTTTAGTGCAACTTGATACCTACAACATGCAACAAAGAGAAACAAAGAACTCCTACTCTACAAGATTAGATTAAACAAATTCATCTACAAAGATCGAATGAACAAAAGACAAGCACATGAAAACATACACTTGAAGGAAATAGGCCAAGTATATTAAATGAGAACCAAGAAAACTTATAGACCATGAATGATGTCAGCTGCAACTCCTCCAAGGTCTCCTCGTCCAGACCGTTGCATGAATCCCAAGATCATAAGTTTGATATCTCTGTTTATCTTTGTTTCACCTTGGAAAGCCCTCAATATATAGGCTCGAGAGGCACAACAACCATGAGTATATTTGGGGATTAGTTGAGAATATGATTCCTTTAGGTTAGGATCTGATCCTAGGATAGTGCCATAGGATAACATTCGATCCAAACCAACCTCATCTCCAAGAGTTGGCCCTTAGAAAGTGGCAGGATTGTCCAGATTTTCCTCTAACTAAAAGCAACGCTCCCCTATAGTTAGAGACAGAGCATTGATCCTAGATCAACGCTCCCTAAATAAGGTAAGGGGGGCGCTACCCTTCAAAAATTCCCAAAAAATGGTCGATTTTCAAAGTAAAAGGTGTGTTTCTGGCCTTGAAATGATGGGTTTATTCCTCCAATATGACTTAGGGATCATGGAAAATGTTCTTTGATGGTTTCAAGGGGTTAAAACACATATAAACACATAGAAAAGTGCATGTGACACTTAGTAAGGTGCATACAACACTTGCGACACTTACCAAGGTGGATACGACACTTGCGACACTCAGGGTGAGATACTTAAGTGTGGAATTTTGATGTTGTAACACACAAGAATTAGAGTTATCCAAAAAATAGCTTGGCCAAAAAAGATTCTCCTCATTGAAGTTCCAACATTAGTACATGAAAACTCCAAGAGCCAAAAAGCCCTGAATTAGAGTACAATCACTCTATTTATTGAAATTCACCCTAACTATTGGACTTCTTCCTTCATAACTCTTGACCTTTTGTTTGCAAACTTTTTGTCCATATTCTCTATGGAATGATGAGAAAATACCGACAACATAAATATTCATAATTTACTATGTCCTACGTCATGTACATTCACATTTCAAAATTTCCTTCTAGTGCTTGTGGGCCATCATGGATTTTGATCCTAGTTCGCCTCATATAATGTGGTTGGTAATTTGCACACTATGGGTCCCTTTTGCTTCTGTGATTGGGACTTGCCTATCATGAGATTTGTACTTCATCCTTTGCCATTTGAGCTTGATTCTTGTTTGTTGATCGTTGCTCGTGTGTTGGTATCTCATCCTTTTCTATAGATAACATTTATGGAGACACTGATGTGTACTAACAATCCTTCTTGTCTTGATGCACGACATTCATGTTTCTGCAGTCTACTTCTTCATATATTATGTATTCAAATTCCCGAGTATGGTCCTCTTTTAGTACCAATACCCGGGTACCATTTATCACAAAATAAGTGAGTTGCCAATATAAAACTTCAAAACATACTTTAAAAAGGTGCATTTAAACATAGAGAATTCAATGGGCAATTTAGTAGGAAGTTCAAATATACTTCCCGGAGTTTAATCTTTGGTCCCTCTAATGATGATTTCATAGGCATGCTCATTGAAATGTCATGTTATCAAGTTCTTGAGTTATTATCAGTGTGTTGATTTTCAAATTTGAAAATATGAAACAAATGGTAAGGAATCTCCTGAAATCTATGACAGAGAAGTTGTAGAGCTTGACAAGACCTTTCCAAAGGTATAAAGAGCACATTAAACAAAGTTTGGGGTCAAAAGTTATGGCATAAACAAATCTGGGAGCTAGGTTTTGTCCCGTGCAATGTGTTGTGCCCCTTCCAATGTCCATGGCAATACGCCCTGAGTTTCTTGGCATGCCCACTGAGGCTTTCATCTTCTTCCCACTTCATAGATCTTGGTTGGAATATGAACTTGCAATTTATTCATCCATTCTTAGAGGGATCAGGTCTTAATCTTCTTTTGTTCGTGGGCCGATATATAAGACATAATAAAAAACTAAAAAAAGGTTGAAGTGCGGACATAAAAAGGAATATATCGATGATCGAATGCCTTTGGGAGGTCGATACACTTGGGTGGTTGAATGTATTTACATGGTGATGTATTGACATTCATATGACATTACAATGTATTGATGTTCAAAAGGTTTTACATTGTCGTTCAAATGACTTTATGTGGCCGATACACGTGAAGAGGAGTGGGCGAATGGTTTACGTTAATAAGTGGAGGAGGGTCGATAAAGTAATGGATAAGGGGGGGGGGGGTAGAATGGCTTAAGAGTCCCCCTACCACCTCATGTTTATCCTACATTTCCCTTTTAAACTCCAGTGTTTGTCTTCATATGCCTTTTGAAATTCTAACGAATACCCATTCTTTTTGTTTGTTTGTTAGAAATGCTTGTCACTTGCGGGGCCAAAATTTCAACTGTTGGCTAAGAAACCACAACCTAGGGGCATATAAGCTGTCAAAATCACTCAGGGATCGCATCAAGCCTAGGTAGCACCAACCCTTAACATGGCTGGATTTTTGGGTGTCTCCTCCCAACTAAACACATCGTAAGGGTATTGAACTCGAGTTGCCTAGCAAACAAAACCCACAACTTAACCGTTTGAGCTAGCAAGAATTGACAACGAATACCCATTCTTTATTCAACCATTAAACATATATATTATTACCTTAAAACCATGTTTCACGCCTTTACTTTTATGCCTTATCGAAATTTGAATGACATAAGATCATGGTCAATACGTTGGGGATGAGAAAGATATAAGATGTCCAAGGGGCGTCGATATGTTGAGGATAAGATGTTTAAGGGGCGTCGATATGTCGAGGGATAATGAAGAATATTTAAGAAGCACTAATGTGTCGGGGAGTAAGAAGGATTGTGATCTTCAATATTGTTAGTTGCACAACTAAGGACAAGTTCACATCACCTTAGATGTGAGACTGGTAGGTGCAGGGTACCCAAGGAAATTTGGGAGGAGAGAACTTGCATATTCTGCAATAAGGGTGTGGTGGAGACGGAGTGGGACTTTGTCATGGAATGTGCATCCTACAAGGATATCCACAGTTAGTGTGAAAACAACTTAAAGGTCGACAACATGCACCAACTTTTTGACGGGGATAAGATCAACCATATTGTTAGTCTTCTAGTCAAGATTCACAACATAAGATCTGACAGTGAAAAGAGTGTGAAGATGAGTTAGGGTTGTTATTCCCTTGGTCCCTTAGGTTGTTCAGCCTCGTGGACGTCATTAAAATCAATCAATCAATCAATCAATCAAGGAGTGCCAATATGTTGGGGGAGTAAGAAGGATTGTAATCTTTAAGCAACACCAATATGGAAGAGTGGGGCGAAGGGTGAATAAAACAACGGTTAAGGAAGAGGGGGCTCGAATGTTTTGAGAGGGACCCCTTGCCACATCATTTTGTCTTTATATGTTTTCATAACCATACATATAAAGACAAAGTACCTACAATGGGCCTGCTTCAGAGGTGAAAAGTTCACCTTGACTAGTCCCCAAAATTATGAGCAAGAGCATTTTTTAATAAAAGTTTGGGCCCTGTTCTTTCCATTGCTTTACTCGAATTTAGTTCCATCAATTCATGAGACATCTGTGTTATATAGGATTTTAATATTTCCATTGAAAATGAGGTTATTCATCAGTAACTGAGTGATATTATCTTGTGAAAGCAACCAACTGACATTTGGAGCACTTGATACCAAGCATTTGGCAAGAGTACCAATTCCTTTCTAAGAGGCAATTTAGAACCAACCTATGTCTTGTGGATGCTACAATCAACCCAAGTAATGATATATAACACTTTCATGGTTAGGATTAGTCAAAGGACCAAGGGGCACAAAACACATGTGAATATGACAGGTGCAGTAAAGACTGCTTGCAACACAAACAAACTTGAAAATATTGTTTCCACACTCAATCATGATTATAACATGACATAACTCAAAACAACATGAAATCAAACATCAATAATCCATTCAAACATGAAATGCTCAAGTTAAAACAAATTAAGAGAACCCGACTAATGGGTACAACACTCAAAATATCTGAATTGGAAAAATTTAATAGGGGCCCGAAGCCTTTCAGAGGCAACATATGTCTTGTGGATGCTGCAATCAACCCAAGTAATGATATGTAACACTTTCATGGTCATGGCTAGTTAAAGGACCAAGGGGCACAAAATACATGTGAATATGACAGGTGCAGTAAAGACTACTTGCAACACAAACAAACTTGAAAAGACTATTGCCACACTCAATCATGATTATAACATGACATAATTCAAAACAACATGCAATCAAACATCAATCATCCATTCAAATAGGAAATGCTCAACAATTAAAAAAAATTAAGAGAACCTGGCTATTGGGTGCAACACTCAAAAGATCTAAGTTGGAAAAATTTAGGAGGGGCCCCAAGCCACTGGGCTTGGGGAAGGTGTAGAGGCCTCAACACAACTCTAGGTCATGGCCCATTTCAACAATCTCCTTACACCAAACAACTATTTCTTACTCTTCTCGTTCAATTATCATTGTAGCATGACCTTCCCTCTTCGTATGTGTGAGACCATTTAGCTATTAATGCAATGATGTTGGTGCAATTCCACATTTTCTCACAATGGCTCTTACCAAGTCTCTATTGAATCTAACATTGTCAATTGTCCTCTTTTGTTCAACATTTGATAACATTGATCTTCTTGCTTGATTGATGGAGGAACACTACCTTCAACATTTGCATCATTATGCTCTTCAACATTTGCATGATTTAGCTCCTCATCTTACGTAGATTATTTTAGCTGGGCACCCCTTGTCACTGGGCTCCTTTCCCTCCTTATATGAACAAAAACATTTCCTCTTGCCATCATTGAAAACAACATTAAACATACGAACAATATAGAACAATAAAGGTTGATATAGAGTAGAACAATAGGGAAATGAAGAGCTTAAAGACAAACATAGATGACAATAAGCAGAACTTGAACACAAGATAGTTTATGAAATAGTGTCAATACCCAGACTCTAAGTACAATGTGAGGGAGCCTTGACAATGACCTAGAGAGTAGTATTGTACATTGAGTTGCATAAATGGTGCTTCCATGAATGATAGATTAGATTTACAATACTCCATTGGATACTTTGATTGGTGAATGATAATCAACAGGGATTGCATATGCCAAAAGATGGAATTTGTATATAGGATTGATTTGGTTACAATCATAATGGCTTCAAATTGCTCCTTGTTGATCATTGTGCTTCTAAAATCTTTTATGCTCCGAGTGATTGATTTGATTAATGACAAGTTCAATAGGATTTAATGAGTTATGGTCCTTCTCTAAGTTATAAATTGCACACTTAGAATTGGGTCGTTGAACACATTGGAAGGTGAGACTAACCATTAATGTTTTACCGAATTCGAGGGGGAAAGCAATGTTGGGCTCTTTATGGACTTGATGCTAAGCATATTGGTAAGTCATTCATTGAAGAGATTCTCCAATGCTCAATCTCTCTATCAAATATGATAATGATTGTACATCAAGATTGATTGCATTGACACTAGATACTGGACAATGCTAGATGTTTAAGGATTTATGTAGTCTTTATGTCAATGCATTGGATGATGTGTATAGGATGTGACATTTTGTATGTCAAACCCGTGAGCAATGTACTTTAATGCAATGAAAGCCACTTTATTGATAATGGTGGGGCCAATCAATTTATGAGCTATTTTTGAACTAGTTTTAGACATGATGTGTTGTGTGTAGGTTTTCACAATTAGTCATAAAGTTCCTTGAGCTTTCTGGAGATAAATTGTGTATAAATTTTCTGAGACGTTTCAAAAATTTTATACACAATTTATCTCTGAAAACTCAAACAACATGGTGTGTTGTTTTAATAGAACTTTTATTTGGTTTTATTGGTATAATGTTTATTGATTTGTGTTAGGTTCAACAATCCAATTCTATCTCCACCATTGACCTCCCTCCCCTAATTGTCTTGTTTTTCCTCCATGCTCCACTAATAGGCTCTTTCCCTTAATTGACATTTTTGATTCATGCTTCATGCATAGAGGACCAATGTTTCTAAAAGAAGGAAAGACGAGAGGTTCTCCAGGAAATGGGTTACTTCATTGGTACACCCAGGAATTGATTCCATTAACACTGACTTGACCTAAGGTCCACTAGGGAAAATAAACAACAGACACTACAAATCTAAGAAGCAAACAATCAAACAAACCTTCCCAAAATGAAACCACTAGTTGGTGATGAAATCCAACATCATGAGATCAATATAGGAAGGGCCTAGGATAAAGCGGGTGGATCCGATACATTGGTGACCTGCTTAACAAACTTAAACCTTGGTGCAACTTCCCACACGGTTTTACTCGTGGGTTTACCCTCCAAGGAGCTCGAGTGAGTTTGACCAATGTCTGGCCTAGGGACATTGAAGACTCCCCTTCACCATCACCTTGTATATCAACCCTACAAATACATGCCACTAAGGTTACCAACTCGTAGTCAGCCTTCGGGTGGGTACATTCGACAGTCGAGAACGATCATATGGGAAGGATAACAAGTCTGGAATTCTTCAAGAGAACTGAAGACAAGTGGACTGGAATATTACTAAGGACCTTGAACAGATTCAGGATTCACGAAGTTCTGAGACCAAATGAAACCGGTCGTTTCTAAGGAAGAACCCCCAATATACAATCTTTCTAAGTTTCTGCCATGTGGGTTGAGCTTTAGAGGGGAAATCTCTATTGCTCTCCTGCATGTTACCTCGTGTTTAACCCATGTGTGAGAGGGGGATCCTAGCTATGCTTATACGAAAAATTGGATTTACCGCTCCCTAGCACAAGATTCTATGTTTGTCTGATGGCTTTGGAAATTTATCATGACAACCTATTCCACATCCCTACACTTTAAGCTAATGTAGGTTTGCTACTAGATAATATAAAAGTGTCTGATCAATTTTATAAGCACTTCATTTTAGGGTTGTTGTTTACTCAAGGGTGCGAAAGTGAAACTTATGATGTTCTAGACTCGACTCCAAAAGAATGCAAAATAATGATATGAAAATGTTTTTCTTCAATGAATCCTACATACAGGATGGAGAAGAGGTTCAACTTCCTTTAACAAAAAAACCCAATTCCCAAATGCATTCTACTACACTACCCAAAAGCAAGAATGTAATTATCTTCTTTGCTTGATTCTAATATATAAAGAAATCAGATGAAAATACTTTAACGCTTCATCACTTTCAATCAAAATGAAAGAGTTGAATGCAGATACAAAAGATGTGAAGCAAAAAGGATTTCAAACAAAGCATGTACTCACAGGATAATGAGAACTGAAAGAAACAAGTATGACAACTCACTCAATCAAGGACTCGACAATCGACAAGCATTCAAGGAATACAAGAAAGTTCAAAGAAGAATCCAAAAAATGATAGGGAGGAAGAGAAATCACTCAACTGTCTTGACAAAACAAGAAACAAGAAAGAGAAAACCAAGCTAGATTGTGGTAAGCATAAAGTCTCAAATCGTTCAAAGAAGCAAGATTTGAAAAGTAACTTAAGACCAACAAACCTTTGCAGACCTTTTCAATCAATAAGATAACCAGAAACTTCGCAAGACTCAGACCAAACCAAGAAGAAACAAGGCGAATCAATATCTCAATTTGGAAAAGGTTTCAAGCTCAAACAAGACAATGAAAAGAGTGATAAGGAGCCATATCCTCAACCTAAACAAAGTCACAATAAAAACTACAGACTCTAGGAAAAATACCTCCAACAAAGGGCTGAGCAAAACATGGCAGATTCTCCTGGATCTGTTGAAAACAAGAGAACATTGCTCCCTAAAACAAAGAGACAGAGTGTTGCAATGCTCCTTAACAGACCATTGAGGAGCATTGATTAGATAACCAATTCCCTGGTAGCCACTCTAGGGGAGCGTTATTCATATAGATGCTTGAAAATAAGCATAAAAAGAAAAAAGCTCAACAAAGACTGGCTTAGTAACTATGACTACTGCTTGATGAAACTAAGGGAAGAGGGAAGACTCAAAAAACAATCGACCAAACAAGATCAAACTAGGCAAAGGTTCAGACAATCCAAGGAAAGACAAGTCAATGTCCTTCCCTAGTGGAGTCGCCAATTTCTGTTATGAAAATATTCCCCTGCGGACAAGTGAACTTTCCCTTGGATTATAGACCCCTATACCAAGACAAAAACACTACAAATGGACATTAACATCCCTTTGAATTCAATTCGATCAATTAGAAATAGAGAAGGAGAAAGAGTGTGATGCACCTTATTTCAAAGTTTGTCATCACTGCTTCCAATCTGAGCTTGATCTCCAAACTCTTTAGTGCAACTTGATACCTACAACATGCAACAAAGAGAAACAAAGAACTCCTACTCTACAAGATTAGATTAAACAAATTCATCTACAAATATTGAATGAACAATGGACAAGCACATGAAAACATACACTTGAAGGAAATAGGCCAAGTATATTAAATGAGAACCAAGAAAACTTACAGACCACGAATGATGTCAGCTACAACTCCTCCAAGGTCTCCTCATCCAGACCCTTGCATGAATCCCAAGATCATAAGTTTGATATCTCTGTTTATCTTTGTTTCACCTTGGAAAGCCCTCAATATATAGGCTTGAGAGGCACAATAACCATGAGTATATTTGGGGATTAGTTGAGAATATGATTCCTTTAGGTTAGGATCTGATCCTAGGATAGTGTCATAGGATAACATTCGATCCAAACCAACCTCATCTTCAAGAGTTGGCCCTTAGAAAGTGGCGGGATTGTCCAAATTTTCCTCTAACTAAAAGCAACACTCCCCTATAGTTAGAGACAAAGTGTTGATCCTAGATCAACGCTCCCTAAATAAGGTAAGGGGGGTGCTACCCTATGGGGTAGAACTCCCCCAGCATGGCTAGGGGGGCGCTACCCTTAAAAAATTCCCCAAAAATGGCCGATTTTCAAAGTAAAAAGCGTGTTTCTGGCCTTGAAATGATGGGTTTATTCCTCCAATTTGACTTAGGGATCATGGCAAATGTTCTTTGATGGTTTCAAGGGGTTAAAACACATATAAAAACATAGAAAAGTGCATGCGGCACTTAATAAGGTGCATACAACACTTGCGACACTTACCAAGGTGCATACGACACTTGCGACACTTAGGGTGAGATACTTAAGTGTGGCATTTTGATGTTGTAACACACAAGAATTAGAGTTATCCAAAAAATAGCTTGCCAAAAAAGATTCTCCTCATTGAAGTTCCAACATTAGTACATGAAAACTCCAAGAGCCAAAAAGCCCTGAATTAGAGTACAATCACTCTATTTATTGAAATTCACCCTAACTATTGGACTTCTTCCTTCATAACTCTTGACCTTCCGCTTGCAAACTTTTTGTCCCTATTCTCTATGGAATGATGGAAAAATACTGACAACAGAAATATTCATAATTTACTATGTCATACGTCATGTACATTCACATTTCAAATTTATCTTCTAGTGCTTGTGGGCCATCATGGATTTTGGTCCTAGTTCGCCTCATATAATGTGGTTGGTAATTTGCAGACTATGGGTCCCTTTTGCTTCTATGATTGGGACTTGCCTATCATGAGATCTGTACTTCATCCTTTGCCATTTGAGCTTGATTCTTGTTTGTTGATCGTGTGTTGGTATCTCATCCTTTGCTATAGATAACATTTATGGAGACACTGATGTGTACTAACAATCCTCCTTGTCTTGATGCACGACATTCGTGTTTCTGCAGTCTGCTTCTTCATAGATTATGTATTCAAATTCCCGAGTATGATCCTGTTTTACTACCAATACCTGGGTACCATTTATCACAAAATAAGTGAGTTGCCAATATAAAACTTCAAAACATACTTTAAAAAGGTGCATTTAAACATAGAGAATTCAATGGGCAGTTTACTAAGAAGTTCAAATATACTTCCTAGAGTTTAATCTTTGGTCCCTCTAATGATGATTTCATAGGCATGCTCATTGAAATGTCATGTTATCAAGTTCTCGAGTTATTATCAGTGTGTCGGTTTTCAAATTTGAAAATATGAAAAAAATGGTGAGGAATCTCCTAAAACCTATGACAGAGAAGTTGTAGAGCTCGATAAGACCTTTCCAATGGTATAAAGAGCACATTGAATGAAGTTTGGGGTCAAAAGTTATGGCAAAAACAAATCTGGGAACTAGGTTTTGTCCCGTGTAATGTGTTGTGCCCCTTCCAATGTCCGGGGCAATACGCCCTGAGTTTCTTAGCATGCCCATTGAGGCTTTCATCCTCTTCCCACTTCATAGATCTTGGTTGGAATATGAACTTGCAATTTATTCACCCATGCTTAGAGGGATTGAGTCTTAATCTTCTTTTGTTCGTGGGCCGATATATAAGACATAATAAAAAACTTAAAAAAGGTTGAAGTGCGGATAGAAAAAGGAATATATCGATGATCGAATGTCTTTGGGAGGTCGATAAACTTGGGTGGTTGAATGTATTTACATGGTGATGTATCGACATTCAGATGACATTACAATGTATCGACGTTCAAAAGGTTTTACATTGTCGTTCAAATGACTTCGTGTGGCCGATACACGTGAAGAGGAGGGGGTGAATGGTTTACGTTAATAAGTGGAGGAGGGTCGATAAAGTAATGGATAAGGGGGGGGGGGTAGAATGGCTTAAGAGCCCCCCTACCACCTCATGTTTATCCTACATTCCCCTTTTAAACTCCAATGTTTGTCTTCATATGCCTTTTGAAATTCTAACGAATACCCATTCTTTTTTTTGTTTGTTAGAAATGTTTGTCACTTGCGGGGCCGATATTTCAACTGTTGGCTAAGAAACCACAACCTAGGGGCATATAAGCTGTCAAAATCACTCGGGGATCGCACAGAGCCTGGGCCGCACCAACCCTTAACATGGATGGATTTTTGGGTGTCTCCTCCCAACTAAACACATCGTAAGGGTATTGAACTCGAGTCGCCTAGCAAACGAAACCCACAACTTAACCGTTTGAGCTAGCAAGAATTGACATCGAATACCCATTCTTTATTCAACCATTAAAAATATATATTATTCCCTTAAAACCATGTTTCACACCTTTACTTTTATGCCTTATCGAAATTTGAATGACATAAGATCATGGTCAATACGTTGGGGATGAGAAAGATATAAGATGTCAAAGGGGCGTCGATATGTTGAGGATAAGATGTTTAAGGGGCGTCGATATGTCGAGGGATAATGAAGAATATTTAAGAAGCACTAATGTGTCGGGGAGTAAGAAGGATTGTGATCTTCAAGATTGTTAGTTGCACAACTAAGGACAAGTTCACATCACCTTAGATGTGAGACTGGTAGGTGGAGGGTACCCAAGGAAATTTGGGAGGAGATAACTTGCATATTCTGCAATAAGGGTGTGGTGGAGACGGAGTGGGACTTTGTCATGGAATGTGCATCCTACGAGGATATCCGCAGTCAGTGTGAAAACAACTTAAAGGTCGACAACATGCACCAACTTTTTGACGGGGATAAGATCAACCATATTGCTGGTCTTCTAGTCAAGATTCACAACATAAAATCTGGCATTGAAAAGAGTGTGAAGATGAGTTAGGGTTGTTATTCCCTTGGTCCCTTAGGTTGTTCAGCCTCATGGATGTCATTAAAATCAATCAATCAATCAATCAAGGAGCGCCAATATATTGGGGAGTAAGAAGGATTGTAATATTTAAGCAATGTCAATATGGAAGAGTGGGGCAAAGGGTGAATAAAACAACGGTTAAGGAGGAGGGGGGTCGAATATTTTGAGAGGGACCCCTTTCCACCTCATTTTGTATTTATATGTTTGCATAACCATACATATAAAGACAAAATACCTACAATAGGCCTGCTTCAGAGGTGAAAAGTTCACCTTGACCAGTCCCCAAAATTATGAGCAAGAGCATTTTTTTAATAAAAGTTCGGGCCCTGTTCTTTCCATTGCTTTACTCGAATTTAGTTCCATCAATTCATGAGACATCTGTGTTATATAGGATTTTAATATTTCCATTGAAACTGAGGTTATTCATCAGTAACTGAGAGATATTATCTTGTGAAAACAACCAATTGACATTTGGAGCACTTGATACTGAGCATTTGGCAAGAGTACCAATTCCTTTCTAAGAGGCAATTCAGAGCCAACCTATGTCTTGTGGATGCTACAATCAACCCAAGTAATGATATATAACACTTTCATGTTCAGGGTTAGTCAAAGGACCAAGGGGCACAAAACACATGTGAATATGACAGGTGCAATAAAGACTGCTTGCAATACAAACAAACTTGAAAATACTATTTCCACACTCAATCATGATTAGAACATGACATAACTCAAAACAACATGCAATCAGACATCAATAATCCATTCAAACATGAAATGCTCAATAGTTAAAACAAATTAAGAGAACCTGGCTAATGGGTACAACACTCAAAATATTTGAGTTGGAAAAATTTAAGAGGGGCCCAAAGCCTTTCAGAGGCAACATATGTCTTGTGGATGCTGCAATCAACCCAAGTAATGATATGTAACACTTTCATGGTTAGGGCTAGTTAAAGGACCAAGGGGCACAAAACACATGTGAATATGATAGGTGCAGTAAAGACTGCTTGCAACACAAACAAACTTGAAAAGACTATTGCCATACTCAATCATGATTACAACATGACATAACTCAAAACAACATGTAATCAAACATCAATCATCCATTCAAACAAGAAATGCTCAACAATTAAAAAAAATTAAGAGAACCCGGCTATTGGGTGCAACACTCAAAAGATCTAAGTTGGAAAAATTTAGGAGGGGCCCCAAGCCACTAGGCTTGGGGAAGGTGTAGAGGCCTCAACACAACTCTAGGTCATGGCCCATTTCAACAATCTCCTTACACCAAACAACTATTTCTTACTCTTCTCGTTCAATTATCATTGTAGCAGGACCTTCCCTCTTCGTATGTGTGAGACCATTTAGCTATTAATGCAATGATGTTGGTGCAATTCCACATTTTCTCACAATGGCTCTTACCGAGTCTCTATTGAATCTAACATTGTCAATTGTCCTCTTTTGTTCAACATTTGATAACATTGATCTTCTTGCTTGAAATTGCACCTTACATTGTGATTGATGGAGGAACACTACCTTCAACATTTGCATCATTATGCTCTTCAACATTTGCATGATTTAGCTCCTCATCTTACACAGATTATTTTAGTTGGGCACCCCTTGTCACTGGGCTCCTTTCCCTCCTTATATGAACAAAAACATTTCCTCTTGCCATCATTGAAAAAAACATTAAACATACAAACAATATAGAACAATAAAGGTTGATATAGAGTAGAACAATAGGGAAATGAAGAGCTTGAAGGCAAACATAGATGACAACAAGCATAACTTGAACACAGGATAGTTTATGAAATAGTGTCAATACCTGGACTCTAAGTACAATGTGAGGGAGCCTTGACAATGATCTAGAGAGTAGTATTGTACATTGAGTTGCATAAATGGTGCTTCCATGAATGATAGATTAGATTTACAATACTCCATTGGATACTTTGATTGGTGAATGGTAATCAACATGGATTGCATATGCCAAAAGATGGAATTTGTATATAGGATTGATTTGGTTACAATCCTAATGGCTTCAAATTGCTCCTTGTTGATCATTATGCTTCTAAAATCTTTAATGCTCCGAGTGATTGATTTGATTAATGACAAGTTCAATAGGATTTAATGAGTTATGGTCCTTCTCTAAGTTATAAATTGCACACTTAGAATTGGGTCGTTGAACACATTGGAAGGTGAGACCAACCATTAATGTTTTACCAAATTCGAGGGGGAAAGCAATGTTGGGCTCTTTATGGACTTGATGTTAAGCATATTGGTAAGTCATTCACTGAAAAGATTCTCCAACGCTCAATCTCTCTATCAAATATGATAATGATTGTACATCAAGATTGATTGCATTGGCACTAGATACTGGACAATGCTAGATGTTTAAGGATTTATGTAGTCTTTATGTCAATGCATTGGACGATGTGTATAGGATGTGACGTTTTGTATGACAAACCTGTGAGCAATGTACTTTAATGCAATGAAAGCCACTTTATTGATAATGGTGGGCCCAATCAATTTATGGGCTATTTTTGAACTGGTTTTAGACATGATGTGTTGTGTGTAGGTTTTCACAATTAGTCATAAAGTTCCTTGAGTTGTCTGAAGATAAATTGTGTATAAATTTTCTGAGACGTTTCAAAAATTTTATACACAATTTATCTCTAGAAAACTCAAACAACATGGTGTGTTGTTTTAATAGAACTTTTATTTGGTTTTATCGGTATAATGTTTATTGATTTGTGTTAGGTTCAACAATCCGATTCTATCTCCACCATTGACCTCCCTCCCCTAATTGTCCTGTTTTTCCTCCATGCTCTACTAATAGGCTCTTTCCCTTAATTGACATTTTTGATTCATGCTCCACCATTGACCTCTCTATCTTAATTGGCTTTTTTTTCCCACTCCACCATTAGTGTTTTGTCCATAGTTGACTTTCTTTTTCTCATGGAAATCTCATCCCTTAAGGGGCATATTAGGATATAGTTCACTTTTGTAACTAAGTACAAAGCTCAAGCTAATTCACTTAAAGATAACCAACTCACAAGTAGATGCCCCAGTTAAAGATAAAGTTGTGCCCAACTCACTAGTGGATATCCAAACAGAAAAAAGGAAAATGATTTTAACACCCACTAGACTAACAATAATCGATGCCCAAACAGTGAAACTACTTACTTGACGTAGATCTGCTGGTCGGGCTCGCTTTTTTAATGCCGGGAGACCGTTATCACATAAACACACACGAGTGGTTGAGAGCGTTACACAAAAGCACACTGAAGCACGACGCTCTTTCTCTCGAGGGCAGTTTCGTCTTTAGTCACTCTGTCCCGGCCCATGTCACACACGTGCCAGCTGAAAGGCTCGCACCAGAAATATTAAACGAAAATAAAACAAGTAAATTACAAAATAAAAAACAAGATAAATCACGGGATGCTTAGCTTCGAAGTGCTCAGAGATACAACCCACAATTGTAAGTTTTGCTGTGAGGTTGAATTCAATGGAGGACAAAAGATCCCTAGTCGCTACGTTGCAGGGAGTCAAAGCGATAAATGGTAAGAGCTTCTCCGAAATTGCTGCTGCAACAGGCCTTACCAATGTGTATGTTGCCCAACTCTTCCGACGCCAAGCTCAATTGAAACCGGAAACCGTGGCTTCTTTACGCTCGGCCGTCCCTCAGCTTGACGATGCACAGATCGAAGCCATGATGCGCCCTCCGATGCGCTCATATGATCCCACCCTTTTGCAGGAGCCCGCTGTTTACAGGTAAGAAGGAGATTCCACAATACTCATTTTTTTATTTAATCTAATAAAATATTTATGCAGATGTAAATGCTTTATGTTATGCCCCCCAAACTTGTATGTTCTTGCATCCCTTTGGATTTTAGATTGATGTGGGTTTGCGGAGGAAAACTTAATCTTATTAGTTTCATTTATCTGAAGTCCTCTGTTCTACAAATAATTTCAGTGGGACAAGAGCTTTTTTTTTCTTTTAAGTATTTTCTCGAGAGCTTTTGTTTTTTTTTTGAAGTATTTCCTCGAAACTCAAGAAAAGCATTACAATTAGGCCTCAGGGATTGCAACTTGCCTGAAGGGGTTGGGTGCCATGCACATCCTTATCCAGGGAGGGTGGATGGGTGAGTGATTGATCGGGGGTGTACATGTGCATGTGATGCACAACACATACACATTTTCACCCCATAGGGTAAGGGTGATCGGGGGTGTACATGTGCAAATGATGCACCACATATACATATTTTCACCTCCACAGGGTGAGGGTGTAGATGTGTTTGTTTGTTTTTGCTAGTGGAAGTCCTTGAGGCTGAAACTAATGATCACAATGATCATGGCACTTCCATTCCCTTAATCTTCCATGATGGTTGGTATTATTCCATCAAATTCACCTAGGACTTGTACCTAGCTCCAGCTAATGGGTATTATTCCATTAAATTCACCTAGGACTTGCACCTGGTTCCAACTGTTTATTTGTGTTGCCAATGGAATTGAGCCTGTGGGTGTACATGTGCATGTGAGCACAACACATACACATTTTTACCCTCACAGGGTGAGGGTGTAGATGTGTGTGCTTGTTTTTACTGGTGGAAGTCCTTGAGGCCAAAACTAATGATCACAATCATCACGGCACTTCCATTCCCCTAGCCTTCCATGATGGTTGGTATTATTTCATCAAAATCACTTAGGACTTGTACTTAGCTCCAGCTAGTGGATATTATTCCATTAAATTCACCTAAGACTTGCACCTAGTTCCAACTGCTTATTGGTGTTGCCAATGAAATTGAACCTTTGGGTGGCCTGACATGCCACCCTCTTCACTGTTGAACCATGACCCCAATGTAATTCTCCAATGGAATTGAACATGCCACCCCCTTCACTGTTGAACAATGATCTCAATAAATTATATTTGAACGTTGGTGGGTGGCTTGACATGCCGCCCTCTTCACTATTGAACCTTGAATCCAACTCCTAATTGTGTCTCCGATGCAATCGAACCTTGGTGGGTGGCCTGACGTGTCAATTTCGTCAATGTTGAACCATGACCCCAACTGCTTATTTGTATCTTCAATGTTGAACCATGACCCCAACTGCTTATTTGTATCTTCAATGGAATTGAGGATCTCCTCACATGCCATCCTCTTCACTGTTGAATCATGACTTTGACAAAATTTACAAATAGTATAAGAGTAGAAAAGTAAAAATTTCACTAATAATCCACGGAAGTTTGGGCACATATAGTAACATTAGAAGTCTATTATCTAATTTGTTTTGCTACTCGTTAGAGTAATTTGTCACTTAGACAAATCTATCTAAGACTTTGTTTAATATAGTAGCTCTTAGATGATGAGTAGCCCATAAAAATTTCCCATGATACGCAGACAGACACAAGTAACTACATGAAACAGAACTTGTCAACTTATGAGCTTCAATGCTTATATTTGTCACCAGTATAAATCCATGTTAATTGAGTGGTATTGATTTGGTATTGTGTGTATGGACAGATTACACGAGGCTGTTGTGCATTTTGGAGAGAGCATCAAGGAGATCATCAATGAGGATTTTGGCGATGGCATGTATGTCGGGTCTTGCTTTAAACATTTTTTTCTGTGTTGCTGTCATCTTCCTTACCACAATATATCTTGCATGCTTTCTTTCATATTTTTCTATTCTCTCGAGCAATCATTTCTTGGTTTATAATCTACACTTTGCTTCATCTATTGCGATCATATTGGGTTCAAGTTTAGTAAGCATGCAAAGAAAGATATGATAATCAGTGTTCAGAAATGACCAGCAAGTGTTCAATGAGACTGCTAGATAGGTTAGCATAGATCCATTTTAACTCCAGATCTATTAAGCACCAAAAGGGATAAAAAAAAAAGTAATATGCAAATCCATTAATGTTTAAAAGATCCCGAGTTGAGTTGAATTTAGGCTTGTGTGTTTATGTTGATTAATGCTTGGTATTTTTTTCTTAAATTCTTTTTTAGATTACAGATTTTTTTAATATTTTGATTTATAAGCATGGATGTTGCACATCTCATCCATGCTGGGCTATTAATCATTTATTTTAAAAAAATATTATATTGGGCCGATTTATGCCATGTTTCACGCCAGCATTAGGCAGAAATGTTACAGATATCCCTTGTACTGTGTTGTAAAATGCACCTTGATTCTCTCGGTGCAATCATGTACAGTTCCTCAAGGCAGTGCAAAGATATCTTTGAGATAAATTTAAAATTATAAATAGATGAACACTGTACAGTGTGTTACCACACAATCTCACACCCAAAGATGAAAAGTCCTAACACCTAGATGGAGACATGTGAAACTAGGAGGTTGGCCACTGTCACCTCACCAACACTCCTCTGCACTTTTGACAAAGGGTAGGC
>ML776769.1:1114890-1139677 GCA_009831015.1 Picea engelmannii
CGACTAAGAGGTTTTCCTGTTTGTTTACTGTTAGAAACTCTTTTCTTTTGATGCAAACCAGAGCTGTAGCTCATTTAGCTTATAGCAATGATAGCGGTAGTATAGTAATGAACAGACTAATACTAAGGTTGGCCATGCATCCTGGTTTCCTTCGGGCGGGTGGCAGAGTAACACTTTGAGTTTAGAAGCTAGCATGAAATGGTCAACTATCTCGATTTCCTTTCCAGGCGGGACAAAACTCTGTAATTTTACAATATTAATATAATAGGACCTGCCTTTTTTATTTAAAAATAAAATAAAAATGTAAGATTCACATACTTATTAATGTCATCTTATTTTAATATGAGTTGCTTTACAAAGTAATAACTACAATGCTACTATTAAATTTTCTAATTCACTGTTTAAGTGATTATTTAAAAAAGTTGTTGTCATAAATAATAGTGCAATTGTTTATATAAAGAAATGAATATATAAATAATAATAATTATGCTGAAGACATATCTTAATTATAATTATAGGTTCTATAGAGAACCTGTCTACTGGTTATGTAGAAAACCTGTCCACTGATTGACAGGTTTTCTAAAACCACCTTTTTCGTCTAAGTATACATTACTTTGAAACCACCTCTATCATGGAACTGTCATAGCATCACTGCAAATGTGTACAAACTGTCATATCATCACTGAAAATGTGTAGAGGTGATGATGTCTTCTCTTGCCACATGTTCTGTCCACCGTCTATTTTCCCTATTTCTTTGTTGTCCTATCTCTTTGATGTCCATCGTTCCATATTGATGTCCCTAATGTTATCTATTATCTCCTCCTTCTCCATCACCGTCACAGCAGTTTCCATTGGACGCGAAGCCATGCTCTGGAAATCAACACCTACACTGCACATCGCATCGAATTCGGCCGACAAAACCTGCAGGAACAACCGGCCCAGGAACTCTTTCATAGACAGGTCGTCTGTGAAAAGCGTGCTCCTCTTCAGGTGCTGTGTCGACAGATATTTAAGCACGACCTCCACCAAAATGATGGACGAGCAAAACAAGGTGATCTCTGGATGCTCTTCGCAGAAATCATCCGCATGTCCGAAGAATCGAACCCCTGATCTCGCGACGTCCTCCGTGTAGCCCTTCCTAGAATGGGAGAGCACCGTATGGCCCTGCTTCACCATGGTTTTCACCAGAGATATCAGTTTTCCTCAAAATGCTCCAGCTTATCAAACTTCTATGGTTTCCTTGGACAAAAAGGGCCCTCAAAGGATGCATGTATCCTCAAAGTTATACAACTTGCTATCTGATATGTTTTAGAAGCATATTCATAAATATGAGCAATTTGACAGTATTGCCTCATCCATTTCAATTCAAGGTACAATTCCTCCTCCTTCCTGTCCTCCATTGCCTTTAAATGTAAAAATAGATTTCTTATACCAGCATGAGAAAGACACGACATATATTGATTTTTTCTTAACACAACAACTTGCTATGTTGCATAATAGAGTTCAGGTTGCCTCTAAATGCACGCTGATCCTTTCAGCAAAGCAACTTTCTATGTTTCATAATAGAGTTTGGGCTGCCTCTGAGAAGAACCATCCCAAACCAACGCTCATGCATGCATCTTTGCCAAAGAGAATAAAGTCGGTTCCGCTCACACAACGTAGGACACTTCCCATCCATGCTTCCGTTTGTGACAACACTCATCAATGACCATGCAATACGCTTAGTTGCACCTTTCCTTTAGTTCAATCAAACATAATTCTCAGTGTGTGACCCGAATTGCAATCCATTGTTATTGAGAAGGGATTTTATTTCATGGTGTTAACTTGCTATGCTGCATAATGGAGTTCGGGCTGTCGCTACATGCATGCTTGTTTTGTCAGCAAATGCATCATCTCTGCAAATATTACACAATTATCTCTACAAGACTTACTTAGCGGCTTATAGTGTGCCCAAGAAGCTTGGCGATCAACCATTCAATATAAGATGAGTTTTTGCCAAAGACCTATGTGCATTGATAGACTTACTCTGCCAAAGAGTAAGTCATATAAGATTTGGAGTTTTTGCGAAAGACCTATCTGTCATATATGTTACACAAAAATATGAAAAATATGAAAAGAGGCAAAACATAAATAAATGCAAATTATACCAATAACGGTGGGTTCACTAATTAGGTAATATTCTTCATTTAAATATAAGAGAGGTTTAAAAACTAATCAAAAGTAGTTTGACACATAAATTTATGTTAGAATTTTAAAATGAATGATTCTTTTATTTTAGAAAGAATAAAAAGTTTGACACATTCATTCATATCTTATAGTTTTAACAAGAATGAACAGATTCACACATTCATATATGAAATAGCCCTTCAAATTGAAATATAACCTCGCTCTTCAAATTTGATCCTTTCTCCAAATACTTCCCAGCCAAAATGTTGATTAGTTTTCTACAATTTTTTTAATGGTGTAATAAAGACTTTAATTTTTTTATACAAGAGTTTATTTTTTTTTCCCTCCATATTGTGATTGATATAATAAATAACTAATGAAAATTGGTACCTCAATTATTACTTGAAGATTTCACATTTAAAAAAAAAAAGATGAGAGAAGATTTTATACTTGAAAAAACTATTTCAAACTATTACAAAAGAAATGAATTTGATTGTTATTTCACATACACACTCACATAATATGTTTCACAAAGGAGGTGGGGAAGGGGGAGGCATAACAATAATCCAACTAACCTCACAACCAATATATCATTATGGTAGTTGTAGACACTACTTCCTTATTGTCGTATTCTTTAGTACAATGATCATGGTGCGTTGGGACTTATATGTTGTTGCAAACCAACCCTAACGACCAATAAGGAATAACACACAAGTGGAGAGGATATTTTGTAGTCATAGAAGCTATTTGAAGATGTCACAAGATAAACATATTACCCACAGAACACATCCCACAAAGGAGGTGGGGAAGGTTGTACAAGAAACATACTCACCTCTTAACCAATTAACCATTATGTTAGTGGGAGGCACCCTTCTCTTGTGGTTGCCCTCATTGCCATAAGGATCATCATATGTTGGGACTTATATACTATGGTAGACCAAACGTCACAACCAATAAGGGATAACACACAAGTGAAGAAGATTTTATATTTGTAAAAGCTATTCTAAAATGCCACAAGATACATGTCTTTCACTATTATTTTACACACACACACACCCTCACAACACATCCCACAAATATGAATTTATACTCATAATTTTAATGAATATTCCCACTTTATGCGATAAGGTGGGAAATGCTAATATTAATATCAAAGTGATTAAATATCAAACTCAATACCATCAAAATCTTTATTGAAATTTTCTACTAAAGTTAAAAATTTAACAACCTTCATTCAACATGTGAGATGAACTAAAAAATTGGGAAAGAAGGAAAGCCAACTTATTCACGAGAATTAACTTTAATGAAAAAAATAATTATAAAATACATTTTAACAAATTATATAGAATAACTAAGTCAATAGATTTCCTATAATAATACCGTAATTAATTTTATAAAATCAAATACAATTATATATAGAATATCTAATGTAAAATCTAATAGAATTTAGGTGAGGAAGGTAATACTTCATTCCACAACCACTCAAACAATACCAATTGACAACCAAGTCAATAAATATCCTATAACAATATCTTATATTAACAAACCCTCTTGCATATACCAAATACAACAAACATCAAATTTAACATAAATGATAGTCAATTTAATATATAAAATATTTATAAAACATATTATATAAAGTTCAACCTTGTATTTTCTTTTTCTCATATTTTTAATTTCGTACATAAATCTTATCTTTTCTCCTCTTCTTTTTTATACTTAATTTCCAAGGTCTCCTTCACTACTTTTTTTCACCAATAAATAATATATTAAATCAAATTAAAAACTTAAATAAATTACAATCTATTAAATTGATTTATAAAAGTTATGTGAGATCTATAGATATATGTTTCCATGGCAAATTTTGAAATAAAATAATTTAATTGCAATATTTTTATGATTCTTATTAACAACATTAATATGAAAACTTCCTCAAATTACTTCGGCATTCTCATTCGCTCGCTTAGGGGGTATGCTAGTAATAATCTAATTTTAAGGCCACTACCAAGCCAAACACCAAATTGGTGTATGGGAACCCTTTGTTTGTGGTACAAGGGACCCCCTCCTTGCAACAATTTGATTGCTAAAGTCTATGGAGGTATACATACCCTACCCCCTCTTGATTTGAACTTGTTAATAAAATGCAAAGTGGTTCACAATATCTTTGTATAATCAATAATTTAAATATGAATTTCTCGTAAATGGAAACCACCTAACATATAACTTAATTTCAATTCCATATCGATATCAAAGATACTTTTCTTACATCACATTTTAGCTTATATACGAATTTCATGTTTATGTCGAAGGCATACTATAGGAATAACTTTTGTTGAATACCTGTCAACCAAACTACCTTGTTTTTATACACCTCCAACTATCCAACATTTCGAACTACACCACTTGTATCCACCTTTTTCACCTTTTTTTGTATAACTTTTGTTGGTTGTTTCATACATTGTCCTTGATCTTGACAAGACAATCATATTGCCATCCATGCTTTTGATTGACGTGTTGCCATAAATTGTGAACCTCCTCCATTTTGATAGGATTTATTAAGTAATTGCACACGCCACATGTTATGACTCGCATCACAACATTGATTTCTCCATTCACAGAGATCACTAGAGATCACTGCACCAAAATTGGAAATCGAAGGATACATTGCATTAATAGATAACACATCAAACGATGATACTCCTCAGACCAACTCATGTACTCTCTACACCGCCTCTCATCCTAGCCACTTCCTTCGCCACTTCATTCTGATTTAATTGATTTAAATGGCCATTTCTTTGTTCACAATGACATTGAGCTCTTCGAACACCCCAAAAAACTAGGGGAAACATTTGTCTAGACTGTTCTTAAGAACCTCAAAGAAAAATCTTTTGAGAATGCTATGATTTTCCTTAGAGGGTCCCGGTAGCCTCTGGTGAAAGTAGTGCTGGGCATGTAAATACTGGTGAGCACATTCTTCTTATTCAACAATGGGGCTTAAATCTGACTGTACTTGTTCAGAACAATTGGGCTTAAATACTTGTAGTCTTATTCAACAATGGGGCTTAAATTCGACTGCAGTGTACACATTCTTCTTCTTATTTTAGCATTCCTTAACTAAGTTTTTGCATCCCAGGAAAGTACATTGTTGAATATTCATATCTTTCGATCAACGTTTTCTTTTTGAAAATTCAACATATATTACATTAAAAACCAATAGACATGGCAATCAAAATTGTTAGAACCTGGATCCAAAGAGCAGTTGCACAATATCCTCCTTCCTACACCTAGCACATCCATTTTGGTTCCAACTTGAAGATTTTCGATATCTTTTCTTAAAATGGCATTCCTGATTGAAATTTGGATAGCCAAACCTTATGTAATTGCAAATTTTTTTCCCAATTTAAATGGAGTAGTTGACACATGAAAGTTACTCCCCATACTTTGATGAGACTATCCATATCTTATGTAATTGCAAAATTTTCTCCCAATTTAAATGGAGTAGTTGCCACATGAAAGTTACTCCCCATACTTTGATGAGATTCTTAAGACAAGAGACACCTATCAACCTGATCACATCCTACATACTCATACCTTCCTTTTAGATCATCCATATATCCCTAAACGTGATCTCTTTTCATTGAAGAGGAGATACAAGTAGAGCATTGTTCTCTATCCAGGCCCAAAACATTATAGTGACTTTGTAATCGCACGTGATATGCCTAACTATTTCAGGTGTGTGTCATACCACATAACAACCATCTACAAGCCTAGTGTGACGAAGACGATCTTTTATGGCTAAACTATAATGAAGGAACAACTAGCCAAGTTATATATAATAAAAGTAATCATCGTTTCGCAACATATTTTATAATATTATAATAATAATACTAAAATAATTAACTGGAACAAAGAAATGACCTATATTTTGAAACAGAGTTTGGAAATACCAAAAATATTAATTACAAATTTACCGAGTCCGAAAATATCAAAAACATTAATCACAAATTTATTTATATACTTCGGAAAAAAGTGTAGAGATTGTTCGATGTTCTATGTAATGACTTGTTTTTCATAAATCTGGAGGAACATATTGTTCATATATTTTTAAATATCATATCATATAATATAAATGAAAAAACAACAAGTGGTTGGTTGATATTACAAGAACAATAACTCTAAACTCCATTATTTTATGTAGGAAGTCGGTAAGAGACATTACTATTAAGAAGAATAATTACGAGCATACCTTCTAAATGGGTGAATTGGAATGCATAAATAATGAAAGTACAATAAATGAATCCGGAGTTATCCTTAAACTATAATCCAACTCGCATCTTACAACATATTATAATATGACTAAAAGTCATGTACATGCACTACTCAATCCACAAAAGTCACATTTTAAAAGACAAAGTTTAAGTTTAGACTATCATTTTAATAATTGTTTGTTGTCATTTTAATAATTATATGTAAATGAATAATTGCTTGTTTTTTAATTTTCAATAACACACACATATATATTCATTTTTTCATAATAATTGTCCACTTCTCAAATAAGATAATTTTAATTGCAATATTTTATGGTCCTTATTAACAACATTACTATGAGAATTTTTCTTGATTTATTGCAAACAAGGTAAATTTTGAGCGTTGAATTATTCATCCTCCAATCTCCTGTTCTTGTTTTTAAAATAAATAATTCTATTTCTTTTATAAAGTCCAAAATGTACCAAGTTGGAAGATAATCATCTTTAGTTTTCTTTTATAAAGTTCAAAATGTACCAAGTTGGAAGATAATAATCTTTGGTTTTCATATGCTTACATTTTCAATATTTTTGTACATATCGTGAACATATTCAATATTTTTTACATATCCTTAGCAAATCCCCGCCACTTAAGAAAATCAATTAGATCATTTCGTCCACTTCTTTTTTTTTTCCTAAAAAAAAAAAGAGTATTTTTATTTGTTAAAAGAGACAAAAACACATTTTGTAGGTGCTTTAGAAGCACAACACACCAACTGTGTGTGGATTGTCACAGAATATAGAAAGACCACAAACCATCTCATAAAGTGGTCATTGAGAGAAACTGGATTTTGTGAGCCAAATTTGACATGCCTACCAATGTATCTAAAAATACCTCACCTAGAACAAGGTGGAATAATACTAGCAAAAGATTCCCTGATAATCACATGGTTAAATAAAGATTTTTCATATCAGAAATGATTTCTAGGCACACTTAGAAGGTGCCCAAAAACTTTTCCTTATGTCCTTTCAACTGTGTTACTGCTTAAATGTTTAAAAGTTGTAAATGTTGTACAAAAAAAAGAAAATCATCCACGAAGAAGCTTGAAAAGTTTGAGAACAATATAGTCCCAGAGAGTATTGTCTAAGCAGTGTTGATCAACCTTGTTGTATGTGGTTTGGTTCTTCAATCCTATAGATGGCCGTGTTCCTCTATAAACGGTCGATGAAAAAAAACATTTCTGTCTTCCCTTTTTTTTTTTTTTTTTTCTGTTATGTGCCATTGGCCAAGTGAGAGTAGCAAACCATCTTTGGTCAAAGAATTCGCCACCATGTTATTGTCCCTGTATACATGAGAGATAACCAAAGTATCAAAATGTCTATCAAACGATAACTTTCCTCCAGTATGGGACAAAGAAATATATTTTGACAAATTTGATGCTTTCTTGCCCAATTAATGACGTTCATAGAGTCACCAAAAATATGTATGTGTTGAATTTTCTTTTCTCTGGAAAATAGGAGTAAAAGATTCAGTGCCAATAGTTCGGCATTGTTGTTTTTCCCCTTGCCCAACCCCATTTTTAAATGAAAGCAATGGTTTTCTGATAAATGAAGAACAACTCCCCCCCACAATTGGAGTTCTGTGAGGCTCCATCGAAGTAAGCCCGAGGTTTTGTAATGTCTATATCCTCTTGTTGTATTACCCACAAGGCTGGAGCTTCTTTGTTTTGGGGGAAATGTGACATGATTGATAGACTTTGAGCTGCAATCACTTCTGGAATAGAGGTTTTTTCTTTGAATATCGTTTCATTCTGTGCTAGCTAGATTCCCCAACTGATTATGAGCGGAAGTGATTTTAGTTCCTTATTTCTTGGGTCAGAGGACCAATTTTTCCAAGCCAGATCCAAAGTGTCTTCAGTCCATATGCATCTCTGCCTGAGGCTTGAGGAAGTTTCAATCCAAACTTTCTTGGAGAAGGGACAAGAGATGAGTATATGGAAAGTGGATTCATTTGCATTTTTGCATAGTGAGCATCTACCCAGTCCTTCTATCTGGGTAGATGTGCATTTGATATTCTTTTGAAGTGGATGTCTGGATGACATGCCCTTCTAAAAAATTTGGGTCTTGACAATCACTTGTGCATAGATTGGTCTTCTTGATCCTCCCGGAACCTACAAAAAACTAGCACTTTCCTACAATCAAACATGAGATCATGGAAGAAGAGAGATGTATGGGATCTCTTCATCCAGAACATATGCAAAAAAAATGACAAGTAGTGCTTATGAAACAAATCCAAGGAATAAAACAAATTGCACTTTTTACCTGTTGAGGAGTGGTGGCCACTTAGACCTCCGTGCATTATTTTGGTGATAAATTCTTCATTTGATGTTCAATTTAGGTGATTCAAAAGCCAAATGAAAATAGATTCAGAGAGCTATATCCAATAGAAACAAGTTTTTTAAATTACATGAGATGATATGCCAACTATGCTTAGGAACAACCTGCATGACAGAGTTGTTTTCAAATTTCCACCTAAACCAACAATCACTATTTTGATCATAAATTTTTCGTTAAAGTTCGGATTGAAGTGATTCCACTTGGATATTAAATTAGATTCATGTAGGTATCTCCAATATAAACAGTTTTTGAATACAATAAGAATTGATGGGTCAAATATTCCAAGATTCAACCTAGGAAACAAAGTTTTAAGAATGCAGATTTAGGATAGACAAATAATAGTTTGGGCATAACTTTCTCGTATGATTTCAAAATTGAGTGATTAAAATTGAGTTATAAACTATATTCACACCATAGAATTTTTTTTAAATATCTATCCATTTAGGCATCCAAAAAGTGATTGTCCTAACTATGTTCCTGAGTTGCCTACTCTACATCCAGTCAATGTTTTGGTCATAACTTTTTTGTTTGAGGACTAAATTGAGTGATTCAAATTGGGTTAGAAATTAGATTCCAAGGAATATCTCCTTTAGAAACAGGTTATGAAAAATTCTCAATTTTAGTCCCTAAAATATTGACTGTCCCAACTCTATTTTTAGGAGATTCCTGAAGTCAATTTGCTACAAAATTAAAAAATGACCATTTTCTCCCTAAATGTGATCTAGGTATGTGATATTATTGGTGAGTGTGTCTATGGTGACATTGTTATTTCATCCCCCCCCCAAAAAAAAAATCTAACACCCGACTCCTAGATCTTAAATATGTCCTTTAAACAACTTGTGGCAATTTGTAGCAAAATATTGTACATTGTAAAATTGAAGTAGACATTATATGGCTTTGAGCTCAGTGCCTTGCGGTGGGTAAGATGAACACCTTTTCCAGACTGCATTGGACCTGGACGTTATAAACATGTCCCATGAAGAGATTATGGACTTGGGAATCACAAGCAGATCTAGTTTCTCATAAAACCCTTGCAGGATAAAGACTTATATCCATATTCTGTTTTCTGATCTTCCAGATTGCAACTAAGCACAAGAAAAGAGCATACTCATGAATTTGGCGACTCTCTATATTTTGAAATATGCAACTTTGAAATCATAGCGGGGAAAAATTTCACCTCGTTTGCAAACCTCAAACTTTTAGCTCTTGAAACTCTACTTGTTTTTCCTCCTTCATATGCATCCCTTCTCTTGTAGTTCTTCCTAGCAATGGTTAGTGGATGGGGTGGTTCTTACTGCACCACCAAATGAAATTGAAATAATTGAAAACCACTCTACCATTAATATTCAAAGGAATGAATTAAATCTATGGAAATAAAACACACCTTGCTTAGAAAATTTCAAAGAAAAACTAATCATGTAATTGGACTCCTTCATGCTACTAAGACCCTGATGTCACCAAGTCATCTATTGACATGAGTCAGTTTTTTCCTTTCCATGAATAAAACTAAAATAAAACACATTGTACCAACATACTTTAGACTTAGTGAGATAATGTACTTGCTATAGTGAATGTGCAGGTTCTTACCTCTCATCTTACCGTCACTATCTCACTACATCTAGAATGTTATCACATGCAAAAATCATATGCATAAATAGAAAGGGAAAAAAATGAAAGACTGGAAACCAAATTACCAATGCCTAATATCTTAACATCTCCTTGACAACGACACCAAAAATGTCAGGCAATTTAATTGCTTAATTTTTTTATCATTAAAATATCAATCTGGGAGCTCGTAAACTTGTGAGACACTAACATTGTGTGTGCAGGGCTAGGCAACTAAACTAATCCTACTAAATTCAAAATGCAATTCACTCGATAAATCATTTATAGGAGTCAAGATTAAAAAACTCTCGTAGCTTTACCCAACATAAAACCAATCAAATAAATCTTTTGATATAAAACCTAATCGAGAAATATCATAGTCGTAGGTTCGCGTTTTATGGCTTCGTAGCTCTTTTAAGATCTCAGGGTTAACAACTTCCTAAAATTTTTGGAAATGAACCACACACGATTGTTAACAAACTTGGACATAATTTAAAAGAATGAAAATAAAGTAAAGACATGAGCAAATCAAATCTTCAAAGTAAAAAGAAAGCAATTTAAACCATCACGCCATTTTTACAAAAAACAAACACACCATGCTTGTATTAAATAAAAAAATCTAACTACAAGATAAAATTACATAAATAAAATAAAAAACCACCATGCTCTCATGGAGCGAGCTCTTTCTCCTAATAATTCATGGAGGGGAATTAAACTACAACATTATATAATTTAATCAAATCATAAAACACAATAAAATTGCATACTTACAATCCATATAAGAGAAGATCCTGAAATGTTTTATTCACTTCATCATGAATTGGACATTTGCTCCAAGAGTCCTCCTCTTGGAATGGAGAAGACACTCTTATTTATACATGAGTTTTCTTTGAGAATAGTATAAGCAACGAATAAATTCAGATCCACTTTTCTTTCTCATGGTTACAACCATTTAATAATAAGTAAAAACTAAAAACCAACTAGTAAATGATTACAAGATCTTTGCTAATAATTCAAAACAAATCACATTAATCTTGTCTATGGTCCAACATTCTTTCCACATCCAAAAAATAGTTGATGATGATCCAAATCCATGACAAATCTTTAATGGTTGAAGGCGAAATTCGAATTTGGAGCTAAGTGGCAAAAATCTTCATTATTTGAAACTCAAAATATACCTGTAAACATCACCATTCTCACCCAACTTTCAAGGTTAAGTGAGAACATGTTATTTTTATAATATTTAATCATAAAAATATCAAAATAAATGAATTGGAAAACAATAAGCCTAATCCCTCATAAAAGCATTAAAATGGTCTTAATGCAAGGTTACACGAAAACGGAAAATGGTTAAAAGTCAAGGAAAAAGGGTGTGAAAGATGACATTTTGATGACCCAACATATATTACAATAGAGCTTGGGTTTGTGTGCTATTTCTTGACTTTCATGCATGCTTATTGTGGTTGCTTAATAATGGATTGAGTGTTTTTCTTAATTCCAAGTGTTTGGGTTTGGTTTTATGTATGAGTTTAGGTTTGCTTGCTATTATGTGTCCTCAAATTCAATGTGTTTTTTTATTTTAATGAACATCGAGTTTTGGGTTTGCATTGCATGCAAAATAACCAACATATTCTTTCTTAACTAGACTAGCAACCTTTGCATGCACTCTTGAACAATTTCATTGTTATAATATGATTAACTAGAATTGCAACCCCTTATTAGGAGAATTTTAGTTTTTTGTAGTGCCTTAACATTATTCCTATACAAAAATTGCAATTTTTTTTAGCTATAAAATTTATATTTGTTTCCCCATTGTTTCATGGTAAATATGTTCCATTGCAGTGGCATTTTATTTGTGCATTGTAAGTTTGCTTTAAAGGTGTGTTACATAGAGATCAACACTTTCAATGCACATTGGTTTGAAATGTGAATTGGATGTGTGCATTGGATTGAAATGTGAATTTGATGTTTGAGATATAGAAAACTAAACTTCCATTTATATTAGAGGTATGTGGATATAATGCCTCGAATTAAAGACGAAACAGTGTTTAGGAATAAATTAGAAAAACACCCATGTAGTTTGGGCCTTACTACACACTAATAAAGATTTGTCAAAAATAGATAAAACTAGACAAAAAATTGCCTTTGTAACAAAATCCATGTTATAGGTGGCTAGGATAAACATAAATCTTCTTAATTAGTTAGGTTGATGAGTATATTCATTGCTCGAGTATATCAAGTTTCTTGTATTTGATTGATCCAAGTAAGTTCAATGTCCTACATTTGCTTGATCCAAGATTGGATGCCACTTTGTTGCTTGCATGCAATGCGACATAGGAAAACTATAGCTATGACTTCTGCGCAATTCCCTTGGAAGAATTAGAGGTGTTGTAAAAAAACATATTAGAATGGCCCTTTAACTAGAATAAAGGAAGAGGGAGTGGTGTTGCAATCGAATGATAGTTATGGATCTGAACGTTTATTAGATCTTGGAATAATTGTCTATTCTCTATCATTTGATCCACAAAATTGGTCAACCTTCTCCTCTTCTCAAGCATGTTTGTACTCCTATTAAACTCCTTCATTCGCTCATGGTCCTTTCAAAGTTTCTCTAGCTAATTTCATTGGTCTTTTTCATGGTCGCTAGTGGTTTTTGTTGCTCCTTTTCTTTCCTTCTCCCTTTCACTTTGAATCCTTTCTTACTTTCATTGTTCATTTGAAACAAGCCTTGCAACCTCTTCTCATTTGTGAGATCCTTCTTTTGCTTCAATTCTAACATATCCTTTTTCTTTTCTTCGACATCAACCAAGAGTCCGGTGTAATCCTCCATAGTTAGTAATTGGGAACTCCTACTTAATCAAATAAAATCTTGGGACACTATCCCTAATTTCTCTATCACTCTCTTCATCGACAACCTTCAGAATTGTGACAATGATAGGCCATTACTTTGTTGATTACAAGGATCATTTGGAAACTCTAATTATTCTTCATTGTCTTCTCCATTTGGTTCTTCATCACCTCTAATTCCATTTGTTTGTTTCACACCTCCAACATCCACAAAATAATGGACAATATCATTGTTGTTTATATTTGCAGGCAATGAAGGCATGTTAAGGCTTTATTCATTAGCTCTAGTAACACTATTTCTATTCATATTCATCACAGCTTGTGCTAACCACTCAGGTAAGGTCTCTTGGCTTGGAAATGTAAATTGCTCATTGATATTACTTCCCATCATTTGACCACCTTCAATCATATTCATTTCAACAATGCCATTTTGATTAGCATTTGAAAAATCTAAATGTAGTTCATGTGATCCAACAACTTCCTTATTTTCTTGAATTGCTCCATCATTTTCATGAGTAGCACTGACATGTTCATCGTCATCATATAGATGATGACAATATCCTTGAGAGAGATTGAATGTGCTTACCACATCAATTGCATCTTCCTCTCCATGTATTTTAGAATCTTGGCTACAAGCCATAACATTGGTAAGAGCATCATAATTGAGTGGTAAAATCCTAGTGCACCTAAATCTAGCCTTGATATTGGAGAGTGTAAGAGCACTTTGAAAAGATTTCCTAGCATATTTTTTTATTTCAAACCTTATTACATATATCCCCAAGTTCTTTGCCATCCATTTTGATGTCTCAACTTTGAAGTAATTATTAAACGGACCAAAGACACTCACAACTAGGGGTAACAACATATGAAAAGCGTGTGCATGCAACATCAACAAGTCTGTGCTTATCTTGTTTTCCTCCTTCATGATTTGTGAAGTCATGTCGTTGCCATGGTGATAAAAAATCAACAAGTGTTTATTCGTAGGCAAGACATATTTAGGTAACCTATGAGTAGTGTGTGCATGCAACATCAACAAGTCAATGGTTATCTTGTTTTCCTCCTCCACGATTTGTAAAGCTATGTCGTTGTCATGGCGATAAAAAATCAACAAGTGTTTGTTTGCATGTGAGATATATTTAGGTACAAAAAGCAACAAAATGGTAAATCCCATTCATAAACAATTCCTTAGTCATCTATGCATTGGGATGTGCAACCATGCACGACCCTGGTTCATAATTCTTGATATAGTTCTTTAAATTTTTCTCCCCCTGGAAAAATAGAACCAAGGGACTGACAGAGTGATTGCATTCACAAAACACAATATAGTTATCAACTCTTTACACTTAGGGTAAGTGCATCTTCGAATGGATTATGCCTTGACTAATAGATTTAAGTAACATTGGCCTTTAGGTCTATCAACTTGTTGATGCAGTCTGTGTGACCTGGATCAACAACAGGGGTTACCCATGGTGAGAAGTCCCAATTAGACCTCACACCTTTTGGAATAGGGAACCCATCTAGATTTTGAACCAATAACCATTACTAGTTTTGGGGGTTTACCAGTTGTGACTCGATCTACCAATGATGGTTTCTAAGCTAAAGAATGAAATGAAACTAATTTAGGATGCAATTGCATGCATCTAGATGAACTAAAGGTAACTAGAAAGCAAACATAGAACCAGACACTCTCCTATCAATGACTCGATAAATAGTTCACATAGAGCAAAGACAAGAATATGGGTAAATGACTACAAACCCATAATAGTCTAGCATTGAGACAATCATTTACAATCCCATGTTCATAGATTTAAACAAATATTTAATGAAGAACATAAATAAAAATGCAACATTCACACATACGCATAGTCTACAATGTGAGATACATTCTTACACAACTCCCATGCTGAGAAAAAGTAGTGGAATAGTCCACGACAAGTGCAACACAATGTTACAGAAATATTCCCCTATAGATGGGTGAACTTTCCCTTGGATTATAGACCCCTATACCAAGACAAAAACACTACAAATGGAGACTAACATCCCTTTGAATTCAATTCGATCAATCAAAAAGATTGTGATGCACCTTATTTTGAAGTTTGTCCTCGCTAATTCCAATCCGAGCTTGATCTCCAAACTCCTTAGCGCAACTTGATACCTACAACAGGCAGCAAAGAGAAACAAAGAACTCCTACTCTACAAGATTAGATCAAACAAATTCATCTACAAAGATCGAAGGAAAGGTAGACAGGCACATGAAAACATACATTTGAAGGAAATATGCCAAGTATATTAAATGAGAACTAAGAAAACTTACATACCATGAATGATGTCAGCTACAACTCCTCCAAGATCTCCTCATCCAGACCCTTGCATGAACCCCAAGATCATAAGTTTGATATCTCTATTTGTCTCTATTTCACCTTGGAAAGCCCTCAATATATAGGATTGAGAGGCACAAAAACCATGAGTAGATTTGGGGATTAGTTGAGGATATGACTCCTTTAGGTTAGGATATGATCCTAGGATAGTGCCATAGGATAAAATTCGATCCAAACCAACCTCATCTCCAAATTAGGATAAATTGCCCCCTAGAAAGAGGTAGGATTCTCCAAATTTTCCTCTAACCAAAAGAAACGCTCCCCTATAGTTAGAGACAGAGTGTTGATCCTAGATTAACGCTCCCTAAATAAGGTAAGGGGGGCACTACCCTATGAGGTAGAACTCTCCCAACATGGCCAGGGGGCGCTACCCTTAAAAAATACTCGAAAAATGGTCGATTTTCCAAGTAAAAAGTGTGTTTCTGGCCTTGAAATGATGGGTTTCTTCCTCCAATGTGACTTAGGGATCATGGAAAATGTTCTTTGATGGTTTCAAGTGGTTAAAACACATAGAAACGTGCATGTGACACTTAGTAAGGTGCATACAACACTTGACAACACTTGCGACACTTACTAAGGTGCATATGACACTTGCGACACTTAGGGTGATATAATTAAGTGTGGAATTTTGATGTGTAACAGATGACCCCTAAAGTGTGAGGTCAGAAGAGAAACTGATGGTCAAAACACTTTAAAAATTCTTCGATGCAAGGGTGTTGGAGCGGGAGAACCTAGTAGAAGCTACAAACAACCATAAAACAATATTGATTTATGTTTCATCCCTGAGGTAGGCATACCTATGCTCATAATAAAAATGACTCGAAGCATGGTTGTCGACCAACACACTGCAAATCCATGAGAATATTGACGAAGGATATGGCCACCAAACATAAAATGTGGATCCATATGACTCGATCAGGTTGCAGCCACGATATTTTACACAATGGAGCTACAATATGACAAAACAACATATCCATGGACCAATACAAAGTGGATATATGCAACACTGTATATCAGTAAGTTTCAAACTCCATCGCAACCTGGGTTAGTCAGATAACATTTGGTAGATGCCAAATATATGCCCATGGTCTTCATCTCGATCCCAAACTAGTATGAAACTAACCATGTGAATACATGTGTTGATGTCAAACATGGTAGAAACCACTTGATTATCAGTCATTGATGTATAACATTAACAAGAGTGAGAGAGATCACCATTGATGTCAATGAATCTCAAGGTACATTAGTACAATCCAACGGGTGTGAATTTTGTGAGTTGCAGTCAAACATTCGTGGAATCATTCGATCAAAGGCCAATGAAGTTAACCCATTATCGAAAGCGAGGAGACCTGCCATTGAGGCATGTAGGTTCCAAGGTAATAATTGGTTCCTAAGTCTAATTCTTGGATGATGTGCTAAATTCAATAGGAAAAGACTCGTCAAAGGAGGGTCTTGATGTATCCCCCATCTTCGACACTAAACTGACACATGATAGTGATTTAATATGAAAGATCAGATGTGAACAGACTGACAAAGGTATGAATACTGCAGAGTGGTTTATACTTCCCTTGAACATTGCATGGCACAAAAATTGACTTGGCAACATTGACTCAACGAGGCAAGGATCCAAACATAATGTGATGATCTCCATAGTGTAACTACAACCAAAGGTTCTCTTTGAAAGAAAAGAGTATGATAGCATAGAGTGTGACAACAACCAAAGGTTTTCTTTGAATAAGAAGAGTATGACGGCACATGGACTTCTAATGACTCAGAGACAAATGGATTACCTAACTGTACGACATAATGTAGACATGTTCAATGTTTAAGGGCGACAACAAAGAGCTGCCATAACAATTTTAAAGACTTGACCCACTTCCCAATTTCCCCCCCATCTAGATAGATGAGTACCTCTTTCATTTTTAACGAGCTCAAGGAGGATAACAGGTGCTCGGTATAAGCTCATCCTTCGAATGAGTCCCTCGACATGTGTTTAAAGAACTTGAGGAAGGAGGGGTTCAACCCTATATGGTTCCTAGAGATTGGACTCACATAGTTCCTTCGATGCATAGTTTTACAAGCCCAAAGAAGGTAAACTCCATGGTTTTTCATGTTTAGAGAGTCTGAAAATAACTTAAAGGCGACTCCATGGATTATTTTTTCATATAATTAGTCTCCTAAGCCCGAAAAAAGTGTAAAACAATACAGGGGAGAACTCTTCTAATCATGCTTGATTAGAGTGTTCCTTTTTCATAAATAGTCTTGCGAGGCCGAAAAAGTGATAAACTACCACTCGAAAGACACCCTTTCAAACCTTTTAATGAGTGTGAAAGGAAGTAAGATCACTCGACAATATTTTCATAGTTAGAGACTCTAAAAAGAGCTTAAAGGAAACTCGGTCACATTCTCATGTATTTACGATCACAAGAAAGAATAAAGACTAAGCTCAGAATTGGTTTCATTTTTACACAAGCTTGCAACAAAATTAAACTATGCTTGTAACTCCAAGTTCAATCCCCAGATTTTTGTTTCATTTTTTAACGAGCTTTCCATAGAGAGGAGAAACTATGCTCGTGACCTCTGTTACATTTTTTAACGATCTTGCTACAGAGAAGCGAAACTATGCTCGTAACCTTCCCTTGATCGTGGCTTCCAAGAGGACAATGCTTTGGAAGGAATACATGACAAGGGACAAATGTTAGCCATGGCTTCCAGGGAATCTTCGCTAGATGGCAGAAAAACACTCTGGAAGGAATATATGTCGACGACCTCGATAAGGGTAGGGAGATCTGGTTCTAATATCCCTATCGAAGAGATGACCACATCAACTACCAGATCTAAGTTAGGTGAAGGGAGAGATTCCCTCTCATTCAGAGTTGAATGCATGGGACAAGTCATTACATATTTGACCTGCAACGGGGCCGAGATCGCTGGCATGTATGGATCGTTCAAGGAAAGCAGATGGTTGACCATCAGATGAGGGTCAATGAATGAAAGTTGGCCGATCATTACTATGTTTCCACTGTTTGGGAAACATATCACTCAAAAGAGAGTGGACACAAAAGCTCTCATAATGTAGACATAGTCTCGCCCGAGGAGAAGCTTAAAGTCCAAGGGGTCATGAACTACCATCACATTGACGTAGATCGTTTTTCCTCCCAAAGTAACTGAAAACTAAGGAAGGATACCTAAATTTTGACTAACTCTTTTGTCAAAGGTCAACATATTATGAGTCACGGGCGTAAGCTGCGGGGAACTAAAAGCTTGCCAAGCATTCGCGAATAAGACACTAACAGAAGCACCTTTGTCTATTATAGTGATAGGAATATTCCCATCACAAACCTGCATGGTGATTTGAAAAGGTACATAAGAAGGAAGACAAGGTTCTATCAAATGATTCCAATCAATAAAAATCATCTGAGTGCTTGAAGGGGGTGTCATTCGGACGGGCAGAGTGATCCCTTGTCCAGGTGAAACAATATTAACGAGGTAGACCTGAGTGACATCCTCACTCTTTGAATGTGGAGTGGGATAGACCGATGATGGACTCAAAGTGACCACTTTGGCAGCAGTCCTTGAGGGAGGAGTGGGATCGATCGATGATGGAACTAGATCGACCACTTGGGATGCACTCCTTAAGGGAGGATTGGGATCGATCGATGATGGAATTGGATTGACCACTTTGGGTTCACTCTTTAGATGAAGAATGGGTGTGAACAACGACAAAACTGGATCAACTACTTGGGTTACTGGTTCAACTAAAGATGAAACTAGATTTACCACTTGATCAACCAGACTGACCAAGGATGGAACCGGATTGACCAATGCATCAACTAACGACGAGTTGGGAGATATCTTACGATAACCAGTTGGAAGTTGAAGCTTTTCCAAAAGATAATAAGCCTCATCCATACAAGGGAAAATGTGAGAGTGATGATCTCTTTCACATAACATACAAGGAAATTTGACGATTCTATTCTTCTTACCAACCTTAACGTCACTAGTTGATGGGGTGTCACCAGCATGTCTAGCAGGGGATGATGACATGGAATACCACATTTCTAAGACCTTGGGGAGACCAGAGAAAACCCTCAAAAAGTGGTTACCCTTACAAATCCTACAAGGGTATTTGGGTTGAGGATTCTTCGTTTTAGACTTGTCGACTTTATCAACACCCCCAGTACGATTAACAATAGTTGGTTTCTTGGATCCAACATGACCTGATGCGGTTGGAGGCTTGGTCTCTTTCTTATTGTTCTTCTTCTTTTCCTTTTGTTTCTTCTTCTTCTTATCAACCTGGCTGCTCGCTTTAGAGTTTTCACTAGGAGAAGAAGGAGAGATGGAAGGAGAACCGACGTGTGAAGAAGGAGAAAGGTCGACATGAGGTTGATTTGTGGGTGGTGTGCTTACATCCGAAGCATTAGGTGCATTCGAAGCACTGGGAAAAATCGAGATCACCAGAGTGGTGAACAAGCAAACTGGTAACTCAATGGTGAGTCCCGAAAGATTCAATGTGGCAATGCATGGAGGACCAATGTTTCTAAAAGAAGGAAAGACAAGAGGTTCTCCAGGAAAAGGGGTTCCTTCGTTGGTACACCCAAGAATTGATTCCATTAACACTGACTTGACCTAAGGTTCACTAGGGAAAATAAACAACAGACACTACAAATCTAAGAAGCAAACAATCAAACAAACCTTCCCAGAATGAAACCACTAGTTGGTGATGAAATCCAACATCGTGATATCAATATAGGAAGGGTATGGGATAGAGCGGGTGGATCCATTACGTTGGTGACCTGCTTAACGGACTTACATCTTGGTGCAACTTCCCACACGGTTTTACCCATGGGTTTACCCTCTAAGGAGCTCGAGTGAGTTTGACCAACGTTTGACCTAGGGACATTGAAGACTCCCCTTCACCATCACCTTGTATATCAACCCTACAAATACATGCCACTAAGGTTACCAACTCGTAGTCAGCCTTTGGGTGGGTACATTTGACAGTCGGGAACGATCATATGGGTAGGATAACAAGTTTGAAATTCTTCAAGAGAACTGAAGACAAGTGGACAGGAATATCATTGAGGACCTTGAACATATTCAGGATTCATGAAGTTCTGAGACCAAATGAAACCAATTGTTTCTAAGGAAGAACCCCCAATATACAATCTTTCTGTCATGTGGGTTGAGCTTTAGAGGGGAAATATCTGTTGCTCTCACGCACGTTACCTTTTGTTTAACCCATGTGTGAGAGGGGGATCCTGGCTATGCTTATACGAAAAATTGGATTTACCGCTCCCTAGCACAAGATTCTATGTTTGTCTGATGGCTTTGGAAAGATATCATGACAACCCATTCCAAATCCCTACACTTTAAGCTAATGTAGGTTTTCTACTAGATAATATAAAAGTGTTTGATCAATTTTATAAGCACTTCATTTTAGGGTTGTTGTTTACTCAAGGGTGCGAAAGTGAAACTTATGATGTTCTAGACTTGACTCCAAAAGAATGCAAAATAATGATATGCAAATATTTTTCTTCAATGAATCCTACATACAGGATGGAGAAGAGGTTCAACTTCCTTTAACAAAAACACCCAATTCCCAAATGCATTCTAATACACTACCCAAAAGCAAGAATGTAATTATCTTCTTTGCTTGATTCTAATATATAAAGAAAGCAGATGCAAATACTTTAACGCTTCATCACTTTCAATCAAAATGAAAGAGTCGAATGCAGACACAAAAGATGTGAAGCAAAAAGGATTTCAAACAAAGCATGCACTCACAGGATAACGAGAGATGAAAGAAACAAGTATGATAACTCACTCAATCAAGGACTCGACAATCGACAAGCATTCAAGGAATATAAGAAAGTTCAAAGAAGAATCCAAAAAATGATAGGGAGAAAGAGAAATCACTCAACTGTCTTGACAAAACAAGAAACAAGAAAGAGAAAACCAAGCTATATTGTGGTAAGCATAAAGTCTCAAATCATTCAAAGAAGCAAGATTTGAAAAGTAAATTAAGACCAACAAACCTTTGCAGACCTTTTCGATCAATAATATAACCAGAACTTCGCAAGACTCAGACCAAACCAAGAAGAAACAAGGCGAATCAATATCTCAATTTGGAAAAGGTTTCAAGCTCAAACAAGACAACAAAAAGAGTGATAAGGAGCCATATCCTCAACCTAAACAAAGTCACAATAAAAACTACAGACTCTGGGAAAAGTACCTCCAACAAAGGGCTGAGCAAAACATGGCAGATTCTCCTGGATCTGCTGAAAACAAGAGAACATTGCCCCCTAAAACAAAGAGATAGAGTGTTGCAATGCTCCCTAACAGACCATTGAGGAGCACTGATTAGATAACCAATTCCCTAGTAGCCACTCTAGGGGAGCGATAGTCCTATAGATGCTTGAAAATAAGCATAAAAAAGAAAAAACTCAGCAGACACTGGCTTAGTAACTACGACTACTGCTTGATGAAACTAAGGGAAGAGGGAAGACTCAAAAAACAATCGACCAAACAAGATCAAACTAGGAAAAGGTTCAGACGATCCAAGGAAAGACAAGTCAATGTCCTTCCCTAGTGGAGTCACCAATTTCTGTTACGAAAATATTCCCATGCGGACAAGTGAACTTTCCCTTGGATTATAGGCCCCTATACCAAGACAAAAACACTACAAATGGACACTAACATCCCTTTGAATTCAATTCGACCAATCAGAAAGAGAGAAGGAGAAAGAGTGTGATGCACCTTATTTCGAAGTTTGTCCTCACTGCTTCCAATTTGAGCTTGATCTCCAAACTCTTTAGTGCAACTTGATACCTACAACATGCAACAAAGAGAAACAAAGAACTCCTACTCTACAAGATTAGATTAAACAAATTCATCTACAAAGATCGAATGAACAATAGACAAGCACATGAAAACATACACTTGAAGGAAACAGACCAAGTATATTAAATGAGAACCAAGAAAACTTACATACCATGAATGATGTCAGTTGCAACTCCTCCAAGGTCTCCTCATCCAGACCCTTGCATGAATCCCAAGATCATAAGTTTGATATCTTTGTTTATCTTTGTTTCACCTTGGAAAGCCCTCAATATATAGGCTTGAGAGGCACAACAACCATGAGTATATTTGGGGATTATTTGAGAATATGATTCTTTAGGTTAGGATCTAATCCTAGGATAGTGTCATAGGATAACATTCGATCCAAACCAACCTCATCTCCAAGAGTTGGCCCTTAAAAAGTGGTAGGATTGTCCAAATTTTTCTCTAACTAAAAGCAACGCTCCCCTATAGTTAGAGATAGAGCGTTGATCATAGATCAGTGCTCCCTAAATAAGGTAAGGGGGGCGCTACCCTATGGGGTAGCACTCCCCCAGCATGGCTAGGGGGGCGCTACCCTTAAAAAATTCCCCCAAAATGGTCGATTTTCAAAGTAAAAAGTGTGTTTCTGGCCTTGAAATGATGGGTTTATTCCTCCAATATGACTTAGGGATCATGGAAAAATGTTCTTTGATGGTTTTAAGGGGTTAAAACACATATAAACACATAGAAAAGTGCATGCAACACTTAGTAAGGTGCATACAACACTTGTGACACTTACCAAGGTGCATACGACACTTGCGACACTTAGGTTGAGATACTTAAGTGTGGCATTTTGATGTTGTAACACACAAGAATTAGAGTTATCCAAAAAATAGCTTGGCCAAAAAATATTCTCCTCATTGAAGTTCCAACATTAGTACATGAAAACTCCAAGAGCCAAAAAGCCCTGAATTAGAGTACAATCACTCTATTTATTGAAATTCACCCTAACTATTGGACTTCTTCCTTCATAACTCTTGACCTTCTGTTTGCAAACTTTTTGTCCTTATTCTCTATGGAATGATGAAAAAATACTGACAACATAAATATTCATAATTTACTATGTCCTACGTCATGTACATTCACATTTCAAATTTGTCTTCTAGTGCTTGTGGGCCATCATGGATTTTGGTCCTAGTTCGCCTCATATAATGTGGTTGGTAATTTGCACACTATGGGTCGCTTTTGCTTCTATGATTGGGACTTGCCTATCATCAGATTTGTACTTCATCCTTTGCCATTTGAGCTTGATTCTTGTTTGTTGATCATTGCTCATGTGTTGGTATCTCATCCTTTGCTATAGATAACATTTATGGAGACACTGATGTGTACTAACAATCCTCCTTGTCTTGATGCACGACATTCGTGTTTCTGCAGTCTGCTTCTTCATACATTATGTATTCAAATTCCCAAGTATGATCCTCTTTTAGTACCAATACCTGGGTACCATTTATCACAAAATAAGTGAGTTGCCAATATAAAACTTCAAAACATACTTTAAAAAGGTGCATTTAAACATAGAGAATTCAATGGGCAGTTTAGTAAGAAGTTCAAATATACTTCCCAGAGTTTAATCTTTGGTCCCTCTAATGATGATTTCATAGGCATGCTCATTGAAATGTCATGTTATCAAGTTCTCGAGTTATTATCAGTGTGTCGGTTTTCAAATTTGAAAATATGAAACAAACGATGAGGAATCTCCTGAAACCTATGATAGAGAAGTTGTAGAGCTCGACAAGACCTTTCCAAAGGTATAAGGAGCACATTGAACGAAGCTTGGGGGTCAAAAGTTATGGCAAAAACAAATATGGGAGCTAGGTTTTGTCCCGTGCAATGTGTTGTGCCCCTTCCAATGTCCGGGGCAATACGCCCTGAGTTTCTTAGCATGCCCACTGAGGCTTTCATCCTCTTCCCACTTCATAGATCTTGGTTGGAATATGAACTTGCAATTTATTCACCCATGCTTAGAGGGATCGGGTCTTAATCTTCTTTTGTTTGTGGGCCGATATATAAGACATAATAAAAAACTAAAAAAAGGTTGAAGTGCGGACATAAAAAGGAATATATCGATGATCGAATGCCTTTGGGAGGTCAATACACTTGGGTGGTTGAATGTATTTACATGGTGATGTATCGACATTCAGATGACATTACAATGTATCGACGTTCAAATGACTTTATGTGGCCAATACACGTGAAGAGGAGGGGGCAAATGGTTTACGTTAATAAGTGGAGGAGGGTCGATAAAGTAATGGATAGGGGGGGGGG
>ML776769.1:1144164-1156874 GCA_009831015.1 Picea engelmannii
ATGATGGATGAAAGAGGATCTAGTGCCTTATTCATTTGGCTATGGAGGTTATGGACGCAACTTAGGAGGGTGTTCTACTCGAGGATTAGTAACAAAAGATAACAAGATATAGAAGGGAAGGGACTCAATAGGAGCTCCACAACCAAACTTAGTCTAGGATGCATTAAGCATTCACTCACCTAGGAGGTCTAGGGCTTTAAACTCCAAGATATAGAAGGGAAGGGACTCAATAGGAGCTCCACAACCAAACTTAGTCTAGAATGCATTAAGCATTCACTCACCTAGGAGGTCTAGGGCTTTAAACTCCTTTCCTCTTGGACAAGGTGTAAGCATGCACTCACAATAAGAGATATAGGGCTTTAACTCCTTTCCAAGAGACAATGCACTTCTAGCTTTGGATTTGACAATCTAACCTGCAATCAAAAGTATACTAGAGGTGCGCCTAGAACATATGCCACACATAAAAGATTGTACAAATATGAAAAACCATAAATTACAAGAAATAATACCTTAGCCCAATACTTGGAGCTAGCTTGCTCACAAGTTTCTTCATTCCAAAATTTCCCATATCAAAATGGAGAGAGCAAACCTTTATATAGCTTTTAGCTCAATTCTCCTCTATAATAAAATATTATTTTTCTAAGAAAATATTAAAATATTTACAATAACTACCTATGAGGGCGAATTAGGTCAAAATCCCATAGAAAGGTTTGGATACAATGTTTTAGATGATTTTAGTGCCACATTTCACCTTTCTCCATCTTCATCTTTATGCAAAGGCAAAATCTGGATGCCATTTGTCCTCATGTGCGAGGCACTCTCCAAGAGATAACTACCTCAATAAGATAAGTTAATTGCCAAGTCAAATGAGGTTGAGTGCTTTCCCAAATGTGTGCATGGATGCCAAGTGTTCAAGCCTTTTGATGAGGGTTCTTTCCAACAAATAACCACCTCCAAACATGTCACCTTCCTCCATCTTCATCTCCATGCAAAGGCAAAATCTGGATGCCATTTTCCCTCCTCATGTGGAAGGTGCTCTCCAAGAGATAACTACCTCAATAAAATAAGATAATTTCCAAATCAAATGAGGTTGAGTGCTTTCCCAAATGCGTGCATGGATGCCAAGTGTACAAGCCTTTTAATGAGAGCTCTTTCCAACAAATAACCACCTCCAAACAATAATATTACTTGGTCAAATGAGTAGGGCGAATTTCCAAATGGATGAGCAATTTGCCAAGTGTATAAACTTCATTTATGACTATGCTCTTCTAGAAATGTATGCCAATGCCAAGTGTAATGCTTGAGTGCTTCTACAAGCCTTTAGACCAAGAAATAATATAAAATACCTTCATTAAAATTCTGCTACCATTAGCTAATTTATAAGAATTCTGTGGCAGAAGCTCCCACCGCCAGGATATGCCACTTGCTACCGAGGCATAAAAGTTGCGTCCTATCGCTGTTGTTCACTTCACTCGAAGATTAACCACGGTTTAGTTATTGTAAGTTAACCACGGTGCAAAAGATCTACCATTTTTAAGGTGATATTTAAGTTCAAGATAAAAAGGATAATTATTTAATATGCGGTTTTTTTAAAATACACTTCAATGTATTAAGATTCATCCAACAAAGGGGTAAGTTATAAGGTTAAAAAAGAGAAGTTATAAATAATCCCCATGTTATATCAAAGTTAAAGTATTAAGGTATTTTTTTTAAGATATAAAAATTAAAAAAAAAGGTGATTAAAGTGAATATAAATTATCCCATTAAGTACTAGTGGAAGTACTTTTAATATTTTATGAGGAAAAAAATGTTAATTTCTTAAACCTAACACCCAATAGTTAATTCCAAATAAATCACTTATTGAATAAAAACATAGCTGAGTTATTTAACCAAACATTACGTTGGAAGCATAATAATAAATCATACACATTACCTTCGGAAAAACCTTGAAGGGAAAATCAGTTCGGAGTTGATTTTATTAAATAAAATTTGGGCTCCTGTCCTAGGATAATGGCTCACCTGAGGAATAATACAATGCAACAAATAGCCTAGCCTATCATACATGGATGTTGTCTCCCTTCTTGCCCCTTTGTTTCGTTCCTTGGCCCCTGCCCCCGCACATTTGGATGGAATTCCTTCTCCACCCAATCAATGAGATCTTACTTGCTCATTCTGTGTGTGTCTCATCCTCTCACTTAGGCTACCTTTTATAATGCTGAGTTAACCCTAAATCCAAAACCCTAGATCATCTCCAAAGTGATCAAAGGCCTAGATTAGATCTCACCGTCACTCTAGATCTAATGGCTAGGATTTAGTTAACTCACTTAAGTTACTAATTCCAAAAACTTAGATATTTAACTTAATTAAACTCACATTAATTATAAAAGTACATTCACTTTATTAATCACTTTAATAATGTGAATCTCGTTCGTAAGTTCTTAGACATTTAACTTAATTAAACTCACATTAATTCTAAAAGTACATTCACTTTATTAATCACTTTAATAAAGTGAATCTCGTAAGTTCTGAGAGGTATTAATGACGACTTCCACATGCTAGACACAAAGCCAATGTGGAAGTACCTATTTGATGCTAAATACATCAACACTTCCTCTTAGCGAGGAAGACACTTCTACCACTCGGAGGTGGCTTTGTTTTCGCTATCACATCTGCTACCATGGTTGCTCTCCAATCCACCTGATCGACTGTTCCCTCTGAAATGAAAGCTATCCTTGCCATCTCATTTGGACCCTTCTTCGAAGACTTGCTGCCTTTGAGCATGCGCCTAGAAGCCTCTTGCTCCTGAGCATCCTGCATGTTCATCTCGTGCCTTGACTTCTTCGTTCCTTCCCACCTGAACCTGAAGGCCGACTCCCTTTGAAGCTGCTCAACCTTCAGAGCTACCTACTCCTAGTTCTCTACCATTCTGCTGCTTGCCATGTCTCACATAGGCTGGCCCTTTAGCCTATACAAGTTGCTCTCTCTAACTCCAGGAACAACTATTGTGTCTGAGCTAGATCCTTTGGGCTTGACCAACGCCTGTCCATCCTGGAATAGTACATCAAAGCCCTTCTTCTCAATCGTTGAGACTGAGAGCACACTCTGGCACCCATAGCACGTCCATCACTCTCAACACGCCTCTTGAATCCATCTAGAATGGCACTGTCCTAGATCCCTTTACTGCATGCTTGGTCCCCACACCAAGTTCCACATACACGTCAGAGTCTGACTGTGAAGTTCTTGAACACCTGCTGTGCTCCTATCATATGAAATGTGGCTTTGCTATCTAGTAGCCATGCACAAATTGATGTATAAAAATCAGACCTGCAAAACTTCAGTCATATTGTTAGAAAAACAAGAATTTAAAGGAAAATTTGAAAGAAATTTATGGCTGAAAATGAAAAGACCAGTGCCTAAACTATCCTAGGGCTATGGGGTCTAACGTCTGNTGATGTATAAAAATCAGACCTGCAAAACTTCAGTCATATTGTTAGAAAAACAAGAATTTAAAGGAAAATTTGAAAGAAATTTATGGCTGAAAATGAAAAGACCAGTGCCTAAACTATCCTAGGGCTATGGGGTCTAACGTCTGCAACCAAAGAAGGGTTTTTTCTTCTATTTAAAAGACCAAATGCAGAAAATGAGGTGTAGAATCACCCAAGAGCGCCACAAATTAACAAGCTAGGAGAAAAGTTAACTTTAAAAGGAAAAATTGTGCCATAACTTGCTTAAACATTTTAAGCATGCAATTTCAACTTAAAAAGACAATTATAAAGGAAATTTACCTCCCTTAAGTGGCTAACAATCAATTAGGCTCCCAGCTTGAGGCTCTCCAAAATCCTACAAGAGATCCCTCCTATATGCTCCAAGAAACTCAATGCCCACACATACATGGTTGAACAAAACACTAAAACACTTATACATTAGCAAGTAGAAGCAAAGGTTCTATTCCATTGATATCCAACCAAAGACAATGAAGGGAGGGCCTCCTTATATAGATGAGGTACCCTACCAAAACCATGGGTGAGAAACCATGTGCTTTCTCAAAACCATGGGAAAAACAATGAGTTGCCACAAAACAAGGGGCCAAAATCATGAGCTCCCTCAAAACCATGGGCAAAAACAACCCAAGGAGGGGGGCCCTCACAAACCATGTGTAAAAACCATGAGCTGCTCTTAAAACAACCCATCACAAGTGGAAAAGGGCCCCCAAAAGAGGTGTGCCCCACTAGAAATCAACATGAGTGGAAAATGGGTCCCACAAAGGGGGTCTAGAGAGAAAATTCGCCCTCAAGGAGTTAGATAAAGGGGCCCCACATGAGAATGCACCGAACCAAGGTAGCAATAGTGGAAATGGGTCCCGCAAAGGGGGTGTGCCCCAGTAGAAGTTGTCGTGAGTGGAATGAGGGGCCCATAAGATAATGCGTCCTACTCCAAAGGTGGCTTTACCTGAATGAGTGTGGAAAGGGCCCACAAAAGGGGTGAGCTGTCACCAAGATGCCAAGTAACCATGCCATGTTTGAAGTGGGTCCAAGAGGTGCACCCCTTCACTAAGAGTGCAAAAATACGCCAAGTAAGCATGGTCCATGTTTTGAAAATGTGCTAATGATGTGGATAGTCTCTGTAAGGGTTGCCTAATGCAAGCTTCCAAGTCATACTGATGAGTCAAGCTTATTCATAAGTAAATTAGTGGTTAGCATAAGTGGTATCTTCTAGAAACAAAGTAACATTGGGTTAATTTTTTAACTTGCCCAAGTTTAACCATAGTGGGAAAACCTTTAGGCCTTGTTACAAGTGTCAACCCCTAAGATCAAAGTGTATTTCCTAGGTTATCGAGTCAGAAGTAGGTGCTAAGGTGGTTGATAGCGAAAAGGGGAAAAGGGGACTTCATGTACTAACCATATAGTTAGATATTGGTGCAGAGTTCTTCTTTTGCTAGCTTTCAAGAGCTAGAAGTCTTCATTTACTCCACATGTGAGCCTTCGAGAGGAAGCGTTTGGCCTTGTTTTAACATTTATTCTCCCCTTTTAATTTTTTCCTTATTTTCTTGGTCCCTTTCTTTAGATATACCCTTTTTAGGCATGGGACTAGGGGTACATGGCTTTTTATATTTGTCATTCTTTCCTTTAGCCTTTTTTTGACTTTCTTTGACTTTGGGCTTCTAAACATGGGGTCTTCTTTTGCTTTGCTTGGACTTTGCTGAGTGATACACAACAAGTCAATCATGAACGGGAAGTATGATGAATGGAATGGAATGAAAATGTGAAGGATGGAAAAGGTGTCAAGCATGGTTTGGGATTTGTGACACGCTACATCAACCTAATTCCCAATGGTACAACTTTCCCTAAGGGATGACACACTTATCCAAAGAATCTATGTCCCACCATGGTACAACAAGGAAAAAGATTAAATTTGTGACTGTTACAAAGTGTTTTTAGATTCCACTCAGTGTTCACCATAGTTATGACTAAGTTAAAGCTATCACACCATGTCTAAGTAGGAAACCATACATGAAACCACAATGAAGTAATTGAAATGATGCAACCGAACCAGAGTACCAAGTTATGGAAGCGTAGAGCACTAACTGCATGTGCATCAATTCGAGGCATGAATGCGACGAACTGTAGTACTGTCGAATGATCAAAGTTGAAGTTGGTTGGAAAGCCTATGGTGTGTTGATGATGTAGCTCGGACAAGAACTTTCACACAGGTTTTGTGTCAAATGTGCGTGAAGTTGTCCAAGTCAAATCTATTTTGTAATTTAGTTTATTTATAAAGTGAAAGTCTTTTAATTAGTTGTTGAGTCTAATAAAGTGCATTTTTTATGCATTAGTGATTTAGACTAATGTCAGCCATAGATCTCAAAGTGAGATTAGTTTTTTGGTAGATTAGGGTTTCAACTAAAGTATAAAGGAAATCCAAGGTAGAGGGTAAAGACACACTTTTGTACACCAAGAAGACTCAAGAGATGAGAGAGAGATCATTTGAGCAGATTTAGAGCACAAGAGAGGGTCCAGTAGGTAGATCTAGTGTAGATATGAGTGACCAACAAACAAATCTAGTAGATCTGAGGTCCAACAAGTAGATGTAGTGCATATTTGAGTGACCAACAAACCAATCTAGCAGACCTGAGGACCAATAGGAAGATCTAGTGTAGATCTGAGTAACGAGCAAACAAATCTAGAAGATATGAGCTACAACAGGAAGATCTAGTGCATATCTGAGTGCTCAACGGGTAGATCTATCAGATATGAGTGACTAACAGGTAGATCTAGTAGATCTGAGTGACCAACAGGTAGATCTAGTAGATCTGAGTGACCAACAGACAAATCTAATGCAGATTTGAGTGTTCAACAGACAGATCTAGCAGATTTGAGTGTTTAACAGGCAGATCTAGCAGATCTGAGTGACCAACAGACAATTCTAGTGTAGATATGAGTGTTCAACAAGTTGAAAACCTTAGTTTTGAGGTGTCCTTGTAAGTTTTGATCATTAATGATAAACTGATTTGAATGATAGAAATTCTTGTGTACTTGAAAAGTTATTTTGCTTCCATTGTTTATATTTTCCAGCCATTTGTGTGATTGATGCATGCTCAGATTTTTATTTTGTTATTGAGTAAATTCGAGATATGATTTATTCAATAAAGAAGCATAGGACAATAGTCATCTAGGGTTTGGAAAATTTCACATGGTGAGCCCAAGACATTATGTAGCAAAGGTTGGAGGATATCATGGAATCCGTGATTTGACTGACTAAGTAGGATGCTTTACATCAGATGTGAACTTGAATGTGCCACTGGAAGAGTGGCTTTGGAAAAGTATTAGTTGCCCAAGTGTGATCAAGGTTTCCTCATGTCAAATGAGGGGGCAACATTGCCTAATATTGAAATGGTCTATTTCAATCTTAGCCCAAGATGTATTTATATTTTTGTATTTATATATTTAGTATATCTCTCTTATCTCAACTATATCATGGGAGACTCGGTGAAAGATGATGTCTCATCTAGTGCTGCATAAAATATTCTCTCACTAATTTTGTACCCCTATATATACCTAATGAAATATAGAGTGTACAATGTGTACAGTATGACAATTTCTCTCTTATGTGAGCACCTCATTATTTGTTAAAATCTGTTGATATATCAATTAGCATAGGAGCCTCGATTAGGGATTTTGGGGAGTTTTGTAACTCTGGCTTCATCTGTGTTTCTCCTACTCGAAACTCTCCACGAACTCATGTTATCAATCTAATTTGTAGGTTTCTCAATTGATTCACAACTTGCCGATGCCTTCTCCCACTGTTTTAAGATTGCTAGCACCCAGGTAACACCTTATTGCTCGAGTTCTTTGTCATTTTTATAAAACTTTCTGCAATTTTCTCAAAACTATAGTGTGCATTTATGATCTGTCTGTCATATTGTGATTTTCCAGTCCTTATCTTGTGGAGTTAGAAGAGGTTTCCTATTGCAGACTAAACTTGTAGTGTACCCCAAATTTTGACATCCTTGACTCAACATGATATTACCAACTGAGATGATTTCAAAGTAGTCATTAGAAATTGGTTTTACCAATTAGGGTACAAGGATCAACTCCGATATTTTCTTGTTCAAATTGTCATATAGTTTGTTGAGGTCTTCAACTCTTTGCCAAACTCGAGGTACAAGATTTTGAGGATACCCTCCATATCAAATTTATTTCATGTCTGTTTCCAAATATTAGAAAAGAGTTGTCCTAAACTTAGAAAAGAGATGGAATTATTCCCATCTTCTACAATGGAGCTTGCTTTTCAACTAGATTCCAAGATTGCAATGAAGTTTTTGAAGGCTAATCAATCCACTCAAAAGAAAACCACTTCTTCTTCTCCTTCCCCTTCCACTACTAAGGCTTAGCCTAATAATAGTGGACAAAATAAAAGAGATGCTAGATTCACACTTTTTGTTGGCAAGGGCAATAAGAAGTTCTGTCCCTATCACAATACAAACTACCATTCCAAGATGAATGTCACACCTTGCATGCCAAAGAAGCCAAGAAGGGCAAGGCCTTATCGAGTAGCAACAATAAACTAGAGATTCAGAGGTTGATGTTAGCAATCTAACATATTGATGGCCAAAGATTAGTCCAATGACAACAGGGAAGCTCACACAAAACTATTATATAAAAATAGACTGACTTACATATTCTTGGATATGGCAGCCAAAATGACTTTGTATCCCAACAATTGGTAGAGGGGCTCAAACTACCAACCTCAACTTATTTTCGGCCATACAAACTTTAATGATTCAAGGGCATTGAGAAACTCACTTTGATCCTATCTTGCACAAGCTTTCAGAATGGGGGAATAGAGGGATGGGGGAAGGTGTTGAATTTTCGTCTTAAGCAGTTAACTAGATTAGTGTTCTTTTACTTTTAAATAATTAGCACAATAACTGCATATATCAGATCACTGAAAGAATAACATCCACAACATACACACGATTTACCCTAGGAAAACCCTCTAGGGGAAAAACCTATGAAACTTCCTCAATATAGATTCACCAACCAAGAACAATGCCTCTCTCAAAGGGAGAACTAACAAAGCTGAAGATCCTCCTCAAACCCTTGACTAGGGAAGAGTAGCACACCACATAACCAAGATGTAACTGAGAAGTAGACTAAGATTCTCCACAACGTCACCTTCTAGCTGCAATAGTATCTCTCTCTAAGACTTGCACACTTTCTCTTCTTAGCTACAGAGCTTGTGTGTTGTATCTTCATATGAGGCGCTAGCCTCCCTTATAAATAGTAGTTTGGCCAGCCTAAAATTAGGTCTGGGCTGACCTGTCACCTTACCCTTTTATTTTTCATTTTACTTGTCAAGGCACAATAGGGTCGAATTTTACAAAGGCACTATAGGGCCGTCTTAACAAATATAATATAATAATATTCTTTAGGGTTTTGTCTTGGTCAAATACAATAAGGATATCTTTCGAAGCTACTCAAACTTCAACACTCCCTCTTAGCAAGGAAGGTATTCTTCTCGTCACGATCATCATCATTGCTTCTGCGCTTTTGTGCACCTGGTCATTGTCTTGTTGTCATTCACGGATCTATATGTCATAGGAAGTTCTTCACTTTCATTGGAGTAGCGTATCAGCCTTCATTGGAGTAGCATACCAACATGCGCTGGGGTAATATACCAGCCTGTGTTGGAATAACATACCAACCTGCTCTGGGGTAGCATACCAGCCTACTTTGGAGTACCAACCTGCGTTGGGGTAGCATACCAGCCTGCGCTGGAGTACCAACTTGCGCTGGGGTAGCATGCCAGTCTGCGTTGGAGTACCAACCTGCCTGGGTTAGCTCCTACTACTGGGGACCTCATCACTTCTCGCTACTGGGGAACACATCACTTCTCGCTACTGGGGAACACATCATTCTCTCTCATGAAGAAAATCCTTCTGGATCACACCAAGCTTGTCTCTGAAGTATTTGAACTTCACTCTTGACAGAGGCTTAGTCAACACGTTTGCCACCTGCTCGTCAGTAGGAACATATTGGAGCTTTACTGCTCCCTTCTGTATCATCTCTCGAATATAATTGTACTTGATCTCGATATGCTTGGACTTGTCATGACACACTGGGCTCTTTGACAACTTTATGCAACTTTGGTTGTCATAAAAGATACAGGTCTCCTCCAACTCAAGATCAAACAATTCTGCAATCAAGTTCCGAAGCTACACTGCTTCGCCACAAGCTGACCATGCTGCCACATACTCTGCCTCTGTGGAACTGAGTATCATACAAGTTTTCTTCCTAAAGAGCCACGAGATCACAACTAATCCCAAACTAAAGTAACATCCGGATGTACTTTTCCAGTCTGTGACATTGCCTACCCAATTTGAATCTGTGTAGCCCTTGCAGTCTTATCTTGTAATCTGATATATATCTAAGTCCATAATCAATTGTACCTTTTAGGTACCTTATCACATGTTTTGCCACAATTAGGTGAACATGTCTAGGCTCAATCATGTATCGACTCAATGTGTTCACTGCAAAACATATATCTGTCCTTGTGTTCGTCAAATATATCAACGAACCAAATTTTCACATCAAATTGTACCAAACTAGTACACTTGCTCAACCACAACTCAATTTGCTCAATCATGTGCTGGCTCTATGTTTGCAAAGCACTATCTGTCTCACTGTCTGAGAGTATGTCCCCTACTCTTTGCAATTGTTCCTTCTGGAACTGGGACTCCGCACCTGCAACTTCTTTTTTTGAAACTGAGAATGACTGCTCTATTCTCACTATAGCTGCTGAACTCTAAGAGTAGCTCCTATACTCTATCACAGTAACAGATTCATTTGCTCCCTTTGAATCTCATATTGCATCGACCTCTTTTAATGGATCATGGTTGTTCTATAGTTGATCTAACTGGCCGAATTTACGAGCGTTGGAACTATTTCTTTGATTTTGGTAATTATCCGTCCTAGAGGTGTACTGCTCCCTGCATGAGTAAACTGGCTCCCTCTGAGCCTTGACTTCCTCTGAGTCTACAATATCCTTAGAGTCTCTGTAAGATATACTTGGTGTTGGTTACCAAGTCTTAATATGAAAAACTGAGTCAGACTTCAAACGAATTCTGCTTCCTGTCAAGGTGGCCTCACAGTCCACTGATTAAGTCTTCTCATTGGGAAACTGCAGGACACTGTGAGCCATACATGATGCTAATGCATGACATTGATGAGCTCCCGTACCAGGGACATTAGCTTTTAGAATTTTAATGTGCTCGTTTCACCATAGACAATATTGCATTATTGTCACCCAACCATATGCACACATGCGACTTTCGAGCACATAAACTATTTCTTGACTTTAAATGAGACCTTGTTGGATTCTCGTACCAGGGATAATGATCCAACAAACTAAGATAAAATGCATAAAGTCTATGTTATAAAACTTAAAAACTGAAATCAATTATGGAGGGTACATACCTGGAGCGTGCATTGTCAGACTGCTTGCTTGATCTGTATGATGTCTGGATGAATAATGATACTTCTTCACAATTTGCACTTGGCTCTCATGATATAGGAATTTACACAAAAATTCTCCAGCTCTTTTACTACTTGAGGTCTAATGTGGGAAGAAAAGAGATACTGCTATTAATATCACTTGATATGGATCAAGTGCTTCTCCTATATCATAGAAGATATAGTTCATTTGAATCATCTTCTTTTGTTCTTTTTCGATCAGGTTCATCTTTTTCTGCGAAATGAACATGATGTCTTTTAAACTTCCTGTTTCTATTCTGGTCTTTTGCTTGGGGACAATTTCTTGCAATATGTCCCATCTTCTGACAAATGAAGCATCTGAAGCTTGAGAGATCTTTATGAGAATCTTGTCCTTTATGAGGCTTCTGAAACTTCTTGTGAGAATGAACTTCTTTCTTGTTCTTTCCTTTTCTTGTGTGAGCTGTTAGCGCTTGCTCTTCATTGCTTTCTATCTTTTCTTTTCTTGCCTCTAATTTGGCTTCTTCTTGAGTACAATCTTCCCATAATCTGCTGAACTTAGTTAACTTCCTTCTAGAGCAGATTCCTTGGATGAAGGATTCCCAAGAATTTGGGAGACCATTCAATGTGGTCATCGTTAACTCAACTTCTTCAACTGAGTCTCCAATAGCTTCAAGTTGTTCTTTAATCCGGGACACCTTTGTGAAGTAGAATTGTATGGTTTTTGAATTTTGTATCTTCACATTCTTGAGTTGTGTCCTCAAGGTCATTTTCCAATTGATGTTCTTGCCTTCAAACAGACGGGATAAGGCATCCATCATTTGCTTTGGGTTTTTAATGCTGAAACATGAGGAATCAAGTGGTTCTTGATGGCGTCGGTAACGATACTCTTCGCTTTGATCAAATCCTTCTTATATTTGGCTTTGGCCTCATCTCCCTCTGGCTCTTCAATATCTTTTTCAACAAAACTTACAAGGTCATTCTCTTCTAGAATGAGCATTACTCTGTACTTCCATGCTCGGAAGTCATCGGCTCCTTCAAGCTTTTCGTCAAGCTTGGTGCTGGTAGTCATCCTGCCCGGAATAAGTAAAATAACAAATAACTTTTCAAGATGTGGATCTTAGACCTTACGAGAGAGATTGCTGAGCCAAGGTTGAGTTCTGTCACAAAATTTGCAGCAGCTGCAACCAGACCTAGGGTTTATGAGGAAACCCTAATTTTTCAACTTGTAAAATTTTGAATTATGGTCTAGGGAATAGATTCGCCCTGCCTAGGCGAGTTCCTAAGTGTGCTCACTTTCTCCAGCGGCCTCCTTAAACAGGGAAAACGTCACACCTAGGGTTTATGCAGTTGCAGTAGCTGCGACAACAGTTGCAATTTACAAAATTTCGTCAAACTGAGAATTTATGCACAGGAAGAGGTGCGCTAGGGTTAGGAGAGTCTTCCTAAGCCCTTAACTTCTTCAACGAGTTCTTCTATGCTGTGAAAATGCCTTCTTTCAGGCCCGCTTTGATACCATGTTGAATTTTCGTCTTAAGCAGTTAACTAGATTAGTGTTCTTTTACTTTTAAACAATTAGCACAATAACCGCATATACAGGATCACTGAAAGAATAACATCGACAACATACACAAGATTTGTTAATGTTTATGCCATTATTATAGTTCTTTGCATTTCATAAGATAAGAGCATAATAAGAACAAGATCACTGAGAAATAC
>ML776769.1:1167926-1186225 GCA_009831015.1 Picea engelmannii
ATATCTTTTACAACTTTTACAAGTCTACATAATTTAGTTTGAAAAATATTGTCTAAACACCTTTTAAAAATCATCAATGATATACTTGATTTTCAAGCAATTACGATTATTGGAAATGGTCAACACCATGTTTTTAGGCACAATTAGAAGCATGCTATGTCCATACTTGCAATATTTTATTAATTGTGAGTTTGGCTTGATAAGCTCAACATATGCTTGATTTGAAGGGGGGGCAACCATAGAGGAACAACACTCCCTCCTTAGCAGGATTAACGACTAGAGGTTAAGGAGTGACCAAGGACAAGGGGAGTTGATGAGAGTAGTAGTGCAACATCAGTTGTATCCCTAGTGGGATAGGCTCACTCTTGAGGGACCTTTTCCCATTCTTGAAGCTGCATAGGTAGAGGTCGTATTTAGAGTGCCAGACTAAGACATGGAAATGGTCCACGCCAGGTGGACTATTGGACTTGTGGAGGGTCTCATTATTAGAGGTATTTCCCTAAGTTGCAGTTTGGGCAAGGACAAAGAGAGGGGAAGGCCAAGGTCGACGAGCCTCGGGCCAACCACTGAATCATGTTGCAGTGAATAACCCCTAGGTCGAGCATCATACCACAATATTAAATCCCTCTGGTATGATTAATGGCATTCATCTATTTATTTTGATTCATTTGGGTGCTACATATAGTTTCATTTCCTCTTCTGCTTTAGTTAGATGTGGATTGGCTACCAGTGAGCATGATGATTTTACATTGGGTGAAATGGCCGTTGGGGTGGAGTAGTGTGTAGGTCCTCCTTGCCCTATAGACCTCCAGGTTTGCTTAACCAATATGAATTTGTATAGCACAACCTTGGAAACCTATGTCTTGATAGCGAGCATGGATTGGTTGGAACCCCACATGGCTTTGTTTGATTGTTATCAAAAGAAAGTTCATTGCCTTAATGACTTGGGATAATAAGTTGTAATTAAAGGAATTAAATGAAAGATATCCCTACATTTTATCTTAGCAATGAAAGTGAAGAAGTGTACGAGGAAAGGATGTAGGATTTATGCTATTGAAGTAGTTAGTGAGGGCAGTGACTCTTCTTTGAAGAAACATCCAGTGATTTCCAAGTTCAAAGATGTATTTCCACCCGAGTTGCCCAGACTGCCTTTGGCAAGGGAAATTGACTTTATTACAACTTTGAAACTAGGGGCAATAACTATATCTAAGACAACTTATTGGATGACTTCTTCTGAGCTTAATGAGTTAAGCATCCAAGTTACAGAGCTTCTTGATTAGGGGATGATTAGGCCTAGTGTAATCCCATGGGGTGCACTGGTGATCTTTGTAAGAGATAAGGGCGGTACCCTTCGGCTTTGTATTGACTACCATTATGTCAACAAGGCTTCCATCAAGAACATGTATATGATTCCTTGGATAGATGCCCTATTTGATCAATTAAAGGGGGATTTGGTGTTTTCTAAGATCAACTTGTAGTTAGGGTATCACAAGTGTAGGATCAAAGTGGAAGACATTCCTAAGAATGCTTTCAGAACAAGATTTGAACATTATGAATTTATTGTGGTACTTTTTGGATTGACTAACACTCCCACATTGTTCATGAATATGATGAATAATGCGTTTTATACGTACTTAGACCATTTTGTGTAGAGCTTCTTGGATGACATCCTCATTTATTCTTGTAATGAGAGGGACCATTAGGAGCATATAAGACTCGTACTTTAGTGCCTTAGAGAGCATAAATTATATGAAAAGTTGTCACAATTTACCTTCTTCTAGAAGTAGATTTATCATCTGGGATATGTGATCAATGGGAAAGGAATTGCAATAGATCCTACTAAGACTAAGGCCATAATGGGTTGGCCAACACCAAGGAATGTTTAAAAGGTATGTAGCTTTATGGGATTGGCTGGTTACTAGACACGATTCGTGGAAGCTTTCTCTTGGTTGCTAATTCCATCGCCTCCTTGCCGTAGAAAGGGAAAAAAGTTTGAGTGGACAGACAAGTGTGAATTATTATTTGTGGGGTTGAAGCAATGCTTGACCAACACTCCAATCATTATGGTGCCTAATATGGAGAAGGATTTTTATGTTTGTATGGATGCATTCTTAGAATCTTTGGGCGTAGTGTTTATGCAAGAAGGTGGAGTCATAGCTTACAACTCAAGTTGAAGGATCATGAGCTCAATTATGTCACTCATGATTTGGAGTTAATAACTATGGTGATGGCTCTGAAATTATGGGGCCATTACCTTATAGGGCACACATTTGAGCTTAAGATGGATAATTAGAGTCTTTAGTTTATCTTTACTCAAAGGGACCTCGATGCTCGTCAACGACGTTGGTCCAATGAGTTTCTCAGCGAGTATGATTTTGTGATCTTTTATAGGAGAATTGGGTTGTTGATCCCCCAAACATGAGGCCAAGGATTCATTCCCTAAGGTGGACTCCTTAAAGGAAGATGGGATTTTGCAATTCATGGACAAGATGTACATCTCTAAGAATATGGGTCTTTAGATGTTGATCTTGATATGGAATCATCAAGCACCCTCTTTTGTCGATCCAAACGTGAAAAATATGCACACAGATACGAAAAAGGTGTTCTTCTGCGTTGGTATGATGTAGGATTTACTGTAGTTTGTTAACCAATGTCTAGAGTGTCAGTAGGTGAAGGTGGAGCACTGTCACCCAACATGTCTTTTCCAACCTCATGACATGCCTGAGAGTAAATGGGAAGTCATTTCAATGGACTTTGTGTTAGGATCCATGACTCTTAAGAGGCATGATTGCATAATGGTGGTGGTTGATCTATTGACTAAGAGTGATCACTTTAAGAGCACCTTTGGTGCAATGACTATTTCCTAGGTTTTCCTTGGAGAAATAGTTCAGTTGCATGGAATGACCCAAAATATAATCTCAGATTGAGATTCTCAGTTCACTTTTGGATTTTGGATCCATCTCTAGTCTTCTTTGGGTATTCAGTTAAATTTTAGTATGATCCAGGAGGATCTTGGTGGCCACCCACCTATTCCAACTGGCTCGAAACATTTTTTTGGCAACTTACTATTTTTAGTAGTTTTTTGTGTCTCAAACTTCTGGGGCCATTTTGAGGGCCTAAACGATATTTTTTCACGATCGAGAAATGCTAGTCAAAGGCTTTGATTGAGCCCCCTAAATGAAGCTCCTCGTCAAGACCTTTCCAAAGAGCTATCGTGCGTCCTAAACGAAGATCGTATGCAAAAGTTACGACCTCGAGAAGTTGATGTACTAACTTACCCCAACTAGGCCCACATGAATTTTGGAGCTTCATCTCCTAGGTTTAGGTTTTTGGATGTCTAGGGTTTTGGCATTCATGTTTATTGTAAAAAGGCCTTCAAAGCTTCATTGTACTCATCTTCTTGCGAATGAGCGTAGCCATCACATCTCTTCTCAGAGATAAGCTGCCACCATTCTAGCAAGCTTGTTTTCAATCAACATTTTACAGTTTTCAGCATATTTCTTATTTAATAGAAGTCAAGTTTTACTATATCTCTGTTATTGTCCACCGTGTCTTTGTGTTAATATTATAAATTTTTGTTTTCATTTCATTCTGCTCATAAATCCGGATCAGTGGCATCAGAGCGGTCTGCTTCTTGTCATTTTTTAGTGCATGTCCCCAACGCGATCAGGGTATAAAGAGTTGGGTCTTGAGCTTGTTTCTCTTGAGGAGAACTGCTCTCACACACCCAAGAAATCGTCCATGACGGGTGAAAATAAAGATGACGGGACATGATATCCTTTCAAAATGTTGCTCAAGGAAGCCCTTGAGCGACAGAGGAACGAGATGATGGACAACTTTACACAAATCCTTCGACGACTACCGACAAGCGACACATCCACTTCAAGCGGAGGTGCTACCCCTTCAAGGTACAGATCAATTTTGGTATTCCTATATTTGAAGGTCAAATAGATGCGGATGCCGTAGATAAATGGTTAAACCTTCTAGAAGGGTATTTTTCTTACCACCACAACTTTCTCGATAGAGAAAATATTACATTTGTGCTCCTCAAGGCCGTCCCCCATGTCAAATATTGGTGGGAGAATTTTTGTGAGCAAAAGGAAATAGATAGATCAACATTATTTGCAGTTGCACCCACTTGGGGTTCCTTCAGGGATGCTATTAAGGAACAATACTACCTTGTTGGAAGTTATGACGACTTGTATACAAGATTAACCACACTGCAACAAGAAAGAGACCAAACAATGCCAGAGTTCACCAATGTCTTCCATACCTTGCACATCAAGCTGGGTATCAAAGATTCTGAGTGACATCTGGTGCTCAAGTATCGCGATGGTTTGCATAGATACATCTAAACAAAAATGGAGTTTTTGGACATCTCATCCTTGGGCGCAACTTATCAATATGTCGTCAAAATCGAGCATAAGCTTAAACAAAAGACACGACAATTTGGGTATGGGAACCCCTCACAGCAGAAGCATGGCAATGGTAGCCCCAACCCGCAGAACAAAGGACAGAGCAAAGATGGGCAACCTCAGGACAACCAGTCCAAGCCGCAAGCAAAGAAGGACAATGGGAAGACAAAGAAAGATACCGGGAAGTGGTGTGACTTCCAAAAGAGCCCTTGGCATAAAACTGTTGATTTCCGTTCAAAGCAGTCAATGGTGGTTGAGTTGAAAGCCTCTAAATTAGATGTGGGTTCTGATTCTGAGTCAGAACCAGAAAAGGGGAGACATATCATTGATGCTGAACCTAGTGCCACCATTGCTACCACCAAGATCCAGCCCGGTGAACCCGATGAGTCAGAGGAAGGCGAACGCCTCTTTCATTCACATATGTGAGTGAAAGACACTCTGCCAGACTTCATCATTGATAGCGGTATCCAAAATAATCTCATCTTAGTAGAGGTCGTCGAGCGGCTATCCCTACCGACAACACCGCACCCGCAACCCTACACCATCGGATGGCTCCGTCAAGGAAGCGATCTTCGCGTCAACCAACAGTGCCTCCTGTCGTGCGACATCAAACCATTCAAAGATGATGTATTGTGTGACGTTTCCCCCCTTGAAGTTTGTGATGTTTTTTTTGGGCCAACCTTATTTATGGAAACATCATGCTGTATATGAGTCTAGGCCTCACAGTGTTATTATTATTTTGAACATGAAATTGTATAGGATCCCCTAGGTAGTCCCACCTAGTGCTATTTCCTTGATCTCTTCCAAGCAATGCAAGAAGGTCATTTCTCAGACCAGGAAGTTTGTCTTCTTCGTGATTTGCTCTCAGAGCGAGAGAAAGGTTGCGACCACATCCATGGCCTCCGCGACTGACCTCCCCACGCAACAAAAGAAAGTGGATATGGTCGCGGAAGAATACAAATAAATCTTCTCATCAACTACTGGGATACCTCTGCACTGTCAAGTCAAGCATCCCATCGATCTGACCCCTGATGCACCACTACCCAATGGGCCAGTCTATCGCTGCTCTCTGCTAGAAAATGAAGAGATCAAGCGTCAGATCTAAGAATTTATCCACAAGGGGCACATCCGACCCAACTCATCACCTTGTGGAAGACTAATCGTGCTGGTGCAGAAGAAAGAAGGGACTTGACGACTCTGTATTGATTACCGGGCCCTAAATAAAATCACAGTCAGGAACCGGTACTCGATTCCCCGAATCGATGATCTCTTTGATCAACTCAAGTGGGCCAAATACTTCAGTAAGATTGATCTGTACTCTGACTACCATCAAGTCTCAATAGAGCAGACAGATGTATGGAAAACTGCCTTCAAGTCAAAAGAAGATCTTTTTGAATGGTTGGTCATGCCCTTTGGTTTGACAAATTCCCCAATAACTTTCATGAGGATGATGGATGATATGTTGCAACCTTTCACTAATTCTTTTGTGGTGGTGTATCTGGATGACATCCTCATCTACAACAAGACTCAGACATAACACTTGCAACATATTCAACATGTTCTTCACACTCTGCAGAAGCACGAGCTATATGTCAACTTAGAAAAATGCTCCTTCGACATGGACAAGGTCCAATGCCTAGGCTAGATTGTCGATGTGCATGGTGTGCATGTTGATCCAGAAAAGATCCAAGTCATCCGTGATTGGCTAGCCCCAACCACGCTTACTAAGCTTTAGAGATTCTTAGGCCTTGCCAATTTCTATCATAGGTTCATGTTGAGATTTTCCCATATTACATGGCCCCTCAACCAAATAACCAGGGGTGGTGGTAAGGAATTTTTTTTGTGGGGGCATGTTCTAACAGAAAGTGTTCGATGATCTGAAGTAGCACTTGTGCTCAGCCCCAATGCTTTCATTACCTGACTTACAACAACCCTTTGAGATCGAGACAGATGCTTCAGACTATGCTATGGGCACAATCCTCACTCAACATGGCCACCCCCTAGCCTATCATAGTGAGACACTATCAGATTCCGTTTGTAAGTACCCTACTTACGACAAAGAAATGTACTCCATTGTGCAAGCCTGTTGCTAGTGGAGACTTTACATTCTCGGGAAGGAGACAATCATCCACATTGATCATAAGCCACTACAGTTCATGCATACACAAGGCAAATTGCATAATGATTGCCATCAGAAGTGGTCCATATATTTGCAGCAGTTCCATCTCAACATTAAGTATAGAATAAGAAGTACCAATCGAGTTGTTGATTGCTTCAGCTGACCTCCAGCCGTGACACTCACCACAGTGCTAGACTCTTGCGTTCACGAGACCTCTGGATGGCCCCACCTCTATGAGACAGATCTTGACTTCACCAACACCTACCAGATGTTTGGGGAAAACACAACTGTCACTAATTTCCATCTTTAGGACGGGCTACTATGCCATTTGGGCCATCTCTGCGTTCCATCAAGCGAGCGAGCGAAGTTGATTTGGGAATCCCACTACAGTCGGGTGGCAGGACACTTCGGCGTGGAAAAGACAGTGACAATGTTGCAACAACATTTCTACTGGTCAAAACTTCGACAGGATGTCAGCAAGTATATCCGGTCTTGCACTGCCTGCGCTATTGCCTAACCAACCACTAAGAAACAAGGCATGTACACTCCTCTGCCTACTCCTGACAGGCCCGTGAAATCCATCTCAATGGACTACATGTCGGGCCTTCCGTCCACCAAGCGGGAAAATGTCTATGTTTTTGTGGTTGTTGATTGCTTTTCCAAGATGGCGATTCTGGCTGCCTGCGCGAAGAGCATCATAGCGGAGGCCACTGCCACGCTCTTCGTTGAACGAGTGTGGGCACACTTTGGGATCCCACAAACCATTATCTCAGATCGGGATAGTCGGTTCCTCAACACATTCTGGTTGAGCCTCTGGTCATTGCTGGACACCAAGCTCAACAAATGCATTGCCTTCCACCCCTAGATGGATGGCCAAATCGACATCGTCAACTCGATGATCATGCACATCCTACGGATGTACAATTCCAAGCACCCCTGCACCTGGGAGAGAGTCTTCCCTATATTCAACACAACTACAATAGAGCCATACATAGCTCAATCGACCACAACCCCTTTCAGGTGGGGTTGGGATTTCAACCATTGGGTCCCATGGATGTTGCCACCCCTTGCGACCACCCAGGTAGACTCGTCTCATGCTCCAACTGAAGCTGACAAAGCCACCTGATTCATTAAGCAGATCCAACACATCCGCCAACAGGTTCAATATATTTTACAGAAGTCCAATGCAAAGTACAAACAACGCCATGATCAACACTGGGTGCCACACCAATTTCAGGTGGGAGACAAAGTTTGGTTGCACTTGCAGAAAGAACGCTTTACAGGGCCTCATTGGAAGCTTCGTCCATTCCGTTATGGACCTTACACCATCACCAAGGTTGTGGGTGACAATGATTTTGAGCTCAACCTTCCCCCCTTCCTTGGCTTACACCCAGTGTTCAATGTGGACCTCCTTCAACCTTATTTTCCACCATTATTGGACACCTCAGAGATAGTAGAACAGTTGACACCAACATATATCAACCCTGATTGCATGGAACATGCATACAATGTTCATATCGTGGACACATAGGTCAAGGGCACTCACCAACAGAGGATCTAGCTTTATCAGGTTGTCAAAGTAGGGCAACACCTGCACCAAGGCAAGTGGTTCACCCGGGGCCAAATTCAACAGAAATTTCCTCATTTGATGGGGGAACTCAACGCAATGGAGACCATTGCTTCCTAATGGGGGAGGATTGATCCAAGAGTATCTCGGTGTCCACCCACATATTCCAATTGGCTCAAAACAATTTTTTGGCATCTTACCATTTTTAGCAGCTTTTCGGGTCCCAAACTTCTGGGACCATTTTGAGGGCCTAAACAACGTTTTTTCACGATCAGACACCTCAATGATAGCCAAAGGATAAGATTGATCCCCCTAAATGAATCTCCTCATCAAGACCTTTCCAACGAGCTATCGTGTGCCCTAAACAAAGATTGTATGCAAAAATTATGACCCCAGGAAGTTGATGTACTAACTTACCCCAACGGGGCCCGCATGAATTTTGGTGCTTCATCTCCTAGGGTTAGGTTTTTGGATTTCTAGAGTTTTGGCATTCATGTTTATTTTAAAAATTCCTTCAGAGCCTCATTGTACTCATCTTCTTGCGAATGAGCATAGCCGTCACATCTCTTCTTAGAGATAAGCTGCCACCATTCTAGCAAACCCATTTTCAGTCTGCATTTTACAGTTTTCAACATATTTCTTATTTAATAGAAGTCAAGTTTCACTGTATCTCTATTATTGTTCATTGTGTCTCTGTGTTAATATTATAAATTCGTGTTTTCATTTCATTCCGCTCATAAATCAAGATCATAGTACCACTTATCTAGACACTGATGCCTAGACCGAGAGAGTTAATTAGGGGTTGAAAGATATGTTGAGAATGTATGTGGGATCAATAAAAGTAGTGGGAAAATTATCTTTCTTTGATGGAGTTTGCCTATAATAACAATAATCACATCTCCATCGTCATGCCTTCTTATGAGTTGCTTTATGAGAAACTTTGCAGTGCTTTGTTGAGTTGAGATAGGTCGGAGGATCAAAAATTGATGGGACTCAGAATGATCCAAGAGATGGAAGAGTAGATGATTCTGATTGAGAAAACGCCAAGGAAGCTAAAGACCATTAGAAGATTTAGTTTGATGTTAAGCAGATGGATATAAGCTATAAGGTTGGTGACCAAGTGTTTGTTAGGGTTAGATCTTCAAGGCTTGGAAAAGAAACAACATTGTCACCTTAGTTTGTTAGGCCATTTAGGATTCTTGAGAGAATTGGGCCGATTGCATACTGCCTCAAGATGCCACCCTATTTGAGGAGAACCCATAATTGATTTCCTAGCTCTACTCCTAGATGTTATGTTCCATATGCCTCGTGTATTAAAGCGGGGTGAATTGTGGGTTTTTGATCCATATTGGATCATTATATATTTTTTCATCTATCTTGGCACTTTTTGGGTGGAAAAATTGGAGGAATTGGCTTGTAGGGCCTATTCTAGCGATAGGTGACAGTTCAAAGATTTGGGGTTTGGAACCTTCCAGATCAATTTTGAGGTATCAAACAACAATTTTTGGGGTCAAAACTTTTTGAGCATAACACTTAGCCCCTTGATGTTTTTCTACACATCGAGACCTTTCCAATGGTGCAAAAATCACCTCAATTGGAACTCGTATGTGGAAGTTATGCCTCTCGCAAGTTGACCTACCTTGTTGACCACCATGGTATGAATGGATGCCACATCAATCCCCATTACTCACACATGTGGGGCTAGCCACGTGTGGAATTTCAAGAATATTATAGAAGATCCAAAACCTTATCACTAAATGAGGGTTGAGAATGTAAAAACCTAACCCTAGACGACTATTGAGCTATGTTAAATACTAAACCGCTAGGAGGAGAAAGGGTTTTATTCTTTAGCATTGTACTTGTTCCATAATTGAGCATAACATATAGGAGTGGATTTGAGAGCATAATAGAGTAGGAAAATATTCTCTAGCGACCATTCAGGCGATAATGTCAAAGACAACTCTGTAGTGTCTCTTTCTTTGTATTTACATTTCATAACTGAAGAAAAGAGAGTAGAGTATATGCCTAACCTTCAAGCTAGGTTTTCTCCCATATTGGGTTTCCCAGGATATATTTTGTGTTCATTTGTGTGGATGGTGTGTTCTTTTTCCTATTCTTTCATTTTTGTGTTTAGTTATTTTTCATAATCAGAGCAATAAGTTAGTGATTATAAATATGAGATCTAAGGAAATAACCCCGTGTTAATAAAATATTTCAGTGTAATACAAGATCTGTTGTGACGAATTGTTCCAGTGGAATATCCACAACACTTTACAGATCATATTGGTATGAGAGCGATTTTCTTTATGGTATTTGTGAAAGTTGCAGGATCTAGGAATTGGCTAAAGAAGGAAGTTGCATAACCCTAGTCGTAGCAGATGAGTTTGTTCATAAAAATCCTCATGATGCAATGGAAGAGATATTTTCTAGGTTGGAATAGCAAATTGTTGATATCTCTCGCAACATGGCCCTCCTCATGACAACCCTAGCAAACATGTTCAGACCTTTCGGGGAGGTTGGTGGCTCTAACTCATAAGTTGGATTTGATGAGAAACCAAGAGATAGTGAAGACGCAAAAAATGAATCAAGAAAAGAGCTCTAGAAAGAGCAACCAAGTTCCAGTGCCATCACTCCTTCACAACCTTTGTTTAAAATGGAAGCCGAAGTGGACATCAAACCCTACCAAGGTGAGATTGATGCTGTTAAGTTGAATCATTGGTTGCAATATTTAGAAGTGTATTTAAGTGTCCATAATATAGATGAAGCGAAGAAAATTTCATTTTCCCAATTGAAACTAGAAGGCCATGCACTAACCTGGTGGGGAATCCAAATGGGGACACTAAGGCTGGAGGCTGATCCACCAGTAACTAAGTGGGAGGATTTTAAAACCCTCTTCAAGTCCCAGTTCTATCCTATTGGGTATGTAKAAGACAAATGGATCCGTTGGCATGATTTTAGGTAGAGGCGAGGGCAAAGTGTGCAAGGGTACACCATTGAATTTAGAAAGATGACGATCATGTTAGATATCTCTCCCAAGAAMCAAGAGGTACTTCTCAAGTATCTAGGGGGTTTACATAGCCATTTGTGAAAGCAAGTGATGCTCTTCAAACCTAGGAYTGTTGATGAGGCCTATGTGTAAGCACTATATCTGGAGAACATAGGCCATAAGAAAGGATATCCAAGTGGTTCTAAATAGAAAGGCCACCAAGATGATTCTAAGGAGGGGAGGAAGAAATGGAAAGGAGAAGACAAGAAGACGAMAATGACTGCACATCAATGCAAGGATCCAAACAACCATTGAAACCATTGCAATATAGATGGTCRCATCGAAGACAAGTGTGTCAATTTTCACATGCAACTCTATGTGACTAATTTCAGATMTGAAAATTGCTTCCTAGTGATCTAACTATCAGTGAACAACTTTACAATGAAATGATTGACTAAAAACATACGCAGCGAAAACAACAAGATCAAAGATGAATCATCAATACACAAGACACAATATTTCCGTTCTGTAAATTTATCCAATCCTTCAAATCCAAGGACAAAAAAACCAATCCTCTCAACCAATACAATATCACCAAATATGAGGACAACCTTGTATTTCCAATACAAAACAGAAAACCAAACCTCAACTATATTATGGAAATCTCCTCTGCCCAAAAATATACCGCAGATCACTTGTACAGCCTGCTGAGGTCACCTGACATCAACCTGTACAGACTTGCCCCTACCCAGAAGAGCTTGTATGGATGTACGCGACTGTTCTTACAACAACCCGTGTACGTACGCGACTGTCCCTATTGCAACTCGTGTACATGCGAAAAATTGTACGGATACTTTGTACGTCTCGCTCCACTTTGTACAATATCTTCCTTTTGCGGTTTCCTATCTCTTCCACATGTGCGATGTGCTTTTCCTTATGATAGCTCCATCATGTCTCCACACACTCTACATGATATCCACAATATGATACAATAATATGTCACAATGACCTCTCTCCTTTATATAAATCTTTGGGGGTCACCATAGAAGCCCCTCCATAGGTCAACATCAAATTAGGATTTCCTTGTGGGTGTGAAGCCCCAACACAAGCCCACAAATCCCATCACCAAGCTCATGAATCCCCCACTCAAATCCAAGGGGGTTTTCACCAAAATGAAAGGCTAATCTGGTGCCAACAAAGATTCCCACATGCCCGACACCTTGGCCTCTTGTGGGAATACCTCCTGAAGCTACAAAATCAACACTCCCTCTTCGCGAGGGAGGTATTCTCTACCATTCCTAGCTTGTCTATGAAGTAGACAAACTTCCCCTTCATTAGAGGTTTGGTGAGATTATCTGCAATCTGTTCGTCTGTGGAAATGTGTTATAGATTCACAACTCCCTTCTGCACCTTGTCTCTGATGAAGTGGTATTTGATCTCAATTTGTTTCGACTTATCATGAAACACCGGGTTCTTCGAGAGTTTGATACAACTCTGATTGTCACAGTGAATCATAGTAGGCTCCAACTCTTGTCCAAATAACCTCGCAAGAAGCTTGCGAAGCCAAATAACTTCACAACTTGCCAAACCGGCTTCCATATACTCTGCCTCTGTTGAACTGAGTGCTACATACGTATTCTTCTTACTAAACCAAGAAACTACTACTGATCCCAAACTGAAGCAAGCACTAGAAGTACTCTTCCTCTCAATTGCACTATCAACCTAGTGTGAATCTAAGTATCTATGAAGCCTCACTCCATCAATCCCGACATATCTCCGACCAAATGAAATTGTACCCTGGAGTTACCTGAGCACATGTTTTGTTGCCACCCAATGCACCTGCCTCGACTCAACCATGAACTGACTCAAGGTGTTAACAACAAAAGAAATATACGGTCTGGTGTTAACTAGGTACATCAATGAACCGATCAACTTCCTATACATTGTGGGATCCACCAAGTCTAAATCTGAAGCTCCCATAATTCTCAGATTGGTGGTCATAGGTGTAGACATGGACTTATAGTCCATCATCCGAATCTCTTCAATATTTCAACTTCATACTTCCCTTGTCCAAGGAATATCTTGCTTGGCTGCTGCCACACCTCTAATCCTAGGAAGTAATGCATCAACCCAATGTCTTTCATCTCGAACTCCAAAGCCAAATCCTTCTTGAATTTGGCAATGAGTTCCTCATTCCCCGTGAGGAATAGATCATTGACATATAATACCAATATAAGAAGACTCTTACCAACCTGTAAGAGATATAGGTTGGGGTTTGCTTCACTCTTAGTGAAGCTCAAGCTCTGCAAATACTCGTCAATCCTTGAGTACCATGCCCAAGGTGCCTGTTTGAGTCTATACAAGGATTTATTTAATATTCAAACATGAGATTCCTTACCATGTGCCTCAAATCCTCGAGGTTTCTCTATGTACACCTCCTCCTCAATTACACCATTAAGGAAAGTTGTCTTCACATCCATTTGATGAATCTTCCATTCCATGACTGAAGCAAGAAAACTAACCGTCTTGATAGAAGTATACCTAGCCATTGGAGAAAAACTCTCCTCATAGTCTACTCCCTTTTTCTAGGAGAACCCTCTTGCTACGAAACTTGCCTTATACTTCTCGATATTGCCATCTACAGTATGATTGATCTTGTAGATCCATTTGGAAGTTACTACCAACTTCACTTTTGGTCTCAAAACTATATCCCATACATCATTATTCATGATGGACTAGTACTCCTCCATCATGGCATCCTTCCAAACCTGCTGGCCTGCTGCTTCCTTAAAACTGGAAGGCTCAAAATCAATAATGTTACTCATAAGAGCCATAGATGAACCAAATCTCTCCGGTGGTATTCTATATTTGCGGGTGTTTCTAGGGGTTGTATGTCTCTTGTCAACCTTTAGGGTCTCTCAAATCCATTTAGGTCTCGTGTCCTGGCTACTTGGAGGATCTACTGGATCCTCCTCCTCTGACTCCTCCTCATGATCTGAGGGCTTCTCCCCTGTACTAAATGGGACTATACTCTCCTCAACCTTTGGAGACTCTTTCTCCTCACCACCTATTGGGATCTCTTGAGACCTCCTGGAAGCCAAATCCTCCTCAAATATGACATATCGACCGACCTCAACATACCACTGTCTTGGACTGTAGATATGGTAGGCCTTCGAAGTCATGCTGCATCCCACAAACGTACCCTTCCTCCTAGAAGGTTCTAACTTTGTCCTCTTCTCCTTAGGAACATTGATATATACTAGAAAACCAAAGACCCTCAAATTCCCTATGTCCGGTCTCACTCCTGTAAATGCCTCCTCAAGAGTCTTGTCCTCGAAGATCGTATGAGGACTCCTGTTTTGAACATAAATTGTCGTGTTGCATGCCTCTCTCCAGAACTCTAATGGTAGATCCTGGTCATGAAACATTTCCCTGGCAGCCTCAAGTATGGTCCGATTCTTCCTCTCGACAACCCCATTCTACTGAGGTTTGTAAGGGACTGAAGTCTCCCTCTTAATCCTTGCATTCTTACAAAATTTCATGAATTCATTGGAGGTATACTCGCCCCCATTGTCTGACCTCAGGACCTTGATCCTCTTCCCTGTCCGATTTTCCACCAGAGCCTTGAACTCCCTGAATCGACTGAAGACTTCATCCTTAGACTTCATGAAGTAGATCCATTTCCTCCTAGAATAATCATCAATGAAAATCACATAATAATGACGACCACCCATAGATGGAATTGACATTGCTCCACTCACATCTGAATGTAATAGGTCCAAGATCCTCTTGGACCTACTATCACTGCTTTGAAAAGCATCCTTGACATTCTTTCCAAGTGCACAACCTCTGCATGTTCCTTGATGCTCAGATCTTGGACCTACTATCACTTGTTTGAAAATCATCCTTGACATTCTTGCCAAGTGCACAAGCTTTGCATGTTCCTTGATGCTCAGATCCGAACTTTGGGAGACCTGTGACCATCTTTCTTAATATTGGTAGATATTGGTGATGCAAGTGTCCCAATCTCCTGGGACAAAGTTCGCATGGGTTATCATTATCATGCACTAGGGCCTGAGTTGGCTGACCCGTTAGCTTGTAAAGATTGCCATCACGAGTTCCAATGAATTTTGTTGAATCAAGACTCAAACTCTTTTTCCAGGCAAGAACCTTTCCATCAATGAATGCCATTGTATACCCTCTGTCCTCCAAGGCAGAGATAGAGAGTATATTCTTCTTCAGTTCATGTACATACAATACTTCACTCATCTTGAGAGGCTTTCCAGACTTTAGCTGAAACAAAGATGTTCCAACTCCCTTGATTGCATACTTGGCCGCATTGTCTCCAAATTGCACCTGCAATCGTGAGTTTTGCTTTGTTACATTGGTGAGTGATTTCTATGACCCTGTCTTATGATGAGAAGCTTCACTATCCACTAGCCAAGTTTCCATGGTGAGCTTCCTGGAACAAGAACAATAACAAGTACAACACTCTTCTAGTGTTGTATCCAAAAATGTGTCTCAAGATGATCCCCTTCTCTTCAGATCCCAAGCTTTGATACAATGTCAATTTTCACATGCAACTCTATGTGACTAATTTTAGATCTGAAAATTGCTTCCTAGTGATCTAACTATCACTGAACAACTTTACACTGAAATTATTACTAAACACATATGCAGCAGAAACAACAGGATCAAAGATGAATCATCAATACACAAGAGACACAATATTTATGTTCTGTAACTTTATCCAATCCTTCAAATCCGAGGACAAAAAAACTAGTCCTCTCAACCAATACAATATCACCAAATATGAGGACAACCTTGTCCTTCCAATACAAAAGAAAAAACCAAACCTAAACTATATTATGGAAATATCCTTTGCCCACAAATCTGTTGCAGACCACCTGTACAACCTGTTGAGGTCACCTAACATTAGCCTATACAGATCTTCCCCTGGCCAAAATACCTTGTACGTAGGTATGCGACTGTTCTTACAACAACTTGTGTACGTACACGACTGTTCCCACTGCAACCCACGTACATGCGAAAAAATGTACGAATACTTCGTATGGCTCACTCCACTTCATACAATATCTTTCTATTGTGGTTGCCTCTCTCTCCCACATGTGCGGTGTGATTTTCCTTATGCTAGCTCCATCATGTCTCTACACACTACATGATATCCATAATATGATACAATAATATGTCACAATGAACTCTCTCCTTTATATACAATCCTTGGGGGTCACCATAGAAGCCCCTCCACAAGTCAACATCAAATTAGACTTCCCTTGTGGGTGTGAAGCCTCAACACAAGCCAACAAAGCCCATCACCAAACCCATGAAGCCCCCACTCAAATCCAAGGGGTTTTCACCAAACCGAAAGGATAATCTAGTGCCAATGAATATTCCCACATGCTTGACACCTTGGCCTCTTGTGGGAATACCTCTCAAAGCTACAAAATCAACAAAGTGTTGGAAGCTACATCTAGAGTTGAATCCAAAGAAATGTAAGAAGGATGCCAAGAAGAAGAACCTGCTAGGAAATGATTCATGCAACTAGGTAGAGAGCAAATCAGATGTGGATGATAAGATTTTTTGCATTTTAGTGCAGAAGGAGGTGAATCTAAGTAGCCTTCATCACAAGGAAAAGAAGGAAATGAAAAAACTCTTCCATATTAAGATCTAGGTCAAAAAGACCAAGGAGAATGCTCTATTCGATTCTGGTTCAACAACCAATCTCATAGCAAATGATCCGGTCAATAATTTTGGGTTGGAGGTTCATGATCATCCGAGTCCATATTCATTGGGATGGGTGAATAAGGATGTATCTATCAAAGTCACTAAACAATGTAAGATTAAGTTTGCTACAAGTGCATATTTTATTGATGAAGTGGAGTTAGATGTATTACCCCTTGATGTGTGTGGTGTAGTGCTAAGAAGCCCCTACATGCATATGAGGGATGCCCCCTAATCAAGGATGGGAAGTCTTGCATAATTCATTATAGTAAGTAGCATGTATTTATTTTCTTAAGAGAAAATCAATTAGTGGAGGAATCAATAAGAGTAAAGACATCCTTGGAGAGATGTACCAAAGAGAAAAAACAACATTTGGAGGATTTGTTGTAGGCATAAAAATGAGTGTTCCGGGAGCCTAAAGGACTGTCACCTAAGAGGGAAGTGGAGCATGATATACAATTGTTGTTTGACTCGCCATTACCAAATCTTGGGTTGTATAGGCACTTTGTTCTCTAAGGAGTTGAAGTGAAGAAACAGTTGCAACATCTGTTGGAGCAGGGAGTTATTCGACCAAGCACCTCACCTTATGGGTCACCTATCATCTTAGTACCCAAGAAGGATGGGACTTGGTGAATGTGTATCGACTGCAGATATTTGAACAATATCACACTCAAGAATCAATACCATTTACCTAGGATTGATGGTTTGTTAGATCAATTTCCACAAGCGAAGTACTTTACCAAGTTTGTTGTTGGATAAATCGGTAAATGCAGACATGAACTGATCCCCCTAGATCCACCTGGATCTAGAACAAAATGAGACAGAACAAGACGCTTTCCCTAAGTTTCAATCATTGAGTTTACTATCCAAAGAGGAATAGATAACATACCTTATGAATCGCTTCCTTATATCTTTGTTTTTCCTGCTTCACTCCAGTGCTCTTGTAGAATCAGATCTGCGATAACACAAACCAACCGATGTGAAAGAAATAATAGTAGAACTCAATGAAAACCTAAACATGTGATCACAGAATCATGTACTAAAATAAAGATAATTCTATGGGAAAGAAGCATGCCACTGTATTATATTAATAATAGGAAGAGAGATTACAACCGGATGCCTTGATGTCGCCAGGTTCCTTCCAACGATTCCTTGCTTCCCACACACTTCTTGCTCCAAGGATTCTGAGACCATGGATCTGATAGCTACTCACAATCTATCTTAACAAAGCCAATCTTAAAACCACACTGACCAAGCTAACAATCTCAAGCCAAATTCAACTCAATCAAGCTAACTTTCTCCATGAGAGATCCTCTCCTTTTATAAGTTGAAGAGGATAAGGTGAGGAGGTTAGGATGATCCCACTAAATCATGAAAGTGAGTAAGATCCAAACCATTCAGAGGTCACCTCACCATAGAAGCTTCTCCTTTTAGAAGCATCGAGAAAATGCTCGTTTTTTCCCACGTACG
>ML776769.1:1207613-1221886 GCA_009831015.1 Picea engelmannii
GAGACATAACCCTAGCACCTATCAGATAGTATAAATAATAAAACATGGTGCATCATTCTCTCACTCACTTAGCCACTCATATAGTGCGCATCTTTTGAAGGTTGCTGTAGTTACAAGAAGGAGGAGAGAGAGGCACATGCTCAATCTTGGATTTTATTGGTGGTTGTTGAGGAAAAGATATGAAATGATCTTACACAAGCATTTTCAGACTTTACTTGGCTAAAGAAAAGTAGACGGGAATATCACCCTATGTTTATAGCCAACAAAAATAACATCCTAACTCACAAGTATTAATTACAATTGCTTAGGCTAGTTCTTTTATCAACAAAAAACTTGTTGGAAATTCACTTTTTATGTAATTTTCTGAATATAACAGTTGCTGAAATAAGTGTAAGGACATAAGTAAAGACACCAAAATGATAATCAAGACATATGAGACATAAAACAATCCTTTATTTCATTCCAATTCACCAAAGAGTCATTTTATTTACAAAATCTCATACAAAAATCTTGGACCAAAGTCAAACTTAGACATCCTCGATGGAACATACAAAAGGACCTCTGACAGAAAACCAAAACTGAACTCTAAAAGATGGATTAACTTGCCATAGATTGTTTCCCACTCAACTCTGCACAATAGCCTTTATCAGTCATGAAAATTAATTCACAAACATACAAGTCTACACAGACTATCAAATATAGATCAACACCTCTGAAAAACAAGTGTCTGAATGATTTGATTCAGCCCTGAATATTTCTGTCTACAATAAGACCCTGCTATCACAAAAGAGGATTAGGCTTTGATGAATATATGAATGAATGAAAAGATGACCAGGATTGAATGAATTAGGCTCTGATGAATGAATGAAAGATGACCGAGAATTTGGGAATAATTCATGAAAAGTGTTAAGTATGAGGGGTTTTACCACTGTATGCATAATCATTTGACTAGAATCTGCTCTCTAACTTTAAGGAGGAAATTTTTTTAGACTTGCTCTTAAAATCTCGATGGATGAAGAAATGGCAAGAAGAAGCGGGAGATAGTCAATTCTTTATAAGACAACAATGGAAAAATGTAACAATTTCAAGGGTCCTTCAGAGGAGCATCATAACATCTGTGTAAGCTTGATTGTTATTAACTAACAATTCTTTGAAGGAGTGTCATTGTGGAAAAATTGATCCAACATCCTATTTGACCAAATTGATTAAAAGATAAAGAAGAAACCAAATCATGACAGAAGTAAAAATGCAGAACTAAACAATAACAATAAAAGACAGAAATGAATCACAACAGAAAAAAAAAAACTTAACTTAGAAAGCAACAATCAAAGTACTGTAAAGAAGAGAAAAGAAGCAACAAATTTGAAAGCAGAGCTAGGCTACTATTATAAAACAAAAACTAGACAACATTAGAACTTCTCACGTTGGTTCCTCACAATATTTCAAGCGAGGGTTGTTAGTGCTATAGGGAAACCATTACTCTTGTAATTCTTTTGAGATATAATAATTTGTATCCAAGGAAAAATCAATTGGGAAGGGACAGATCACTTAGAAATATTATGAAATCATCAGTCCCTTGTCACACACAATTAGATCATCAAGATAGAGATGAATACTGACCAATTCATCGAGAGTTATGCGCGTAGTTTTCTTAAAAGCAGTACTTGTATCAAGTAATCTAAAAAGTCGACATTTGTAAGGCATAGTATCACAATTAGCAATGAAAGTGGTTTTGTGAACATTTTCCCCTTCTACTTTGATTCTGTTGTAACCAAACAAACTGTCAAGAAAGGGTCTTAACTGTGACTCTACAACCTGTTGCAAAAATATTTCCATATTGGGAGGGGAAAAGGGATTTCTTAGAATTGCTTGCTTGAAAGTTTGAAGACTAATACAAGTTCTGATATTATTAGGGTCCTCGAGGCCAATTTCCAAATTGAGACCCATTCAGGGTGGGATGAAAAAAACATTCCATCCCTTAAGAAAAATATCAAATCCCTTTGAAAGGGTGCTTCTGGTGCAGAGTCAACAAGTTCTTGTTTTTTCCTAGTTAGTTTCAAAATATGCTGAACAAGACCAGGATCAAAACCACAAAGATCCTCATAAAACCAAGCAAAAACCTTTTGGGGTTCACTGAGTAACCTGGTGAACCTCATCTCTTCCTTACCAAAACATTGGACATTTATTTTAACGTCTGTTGAAGATTCATATGTCCAAATGTTCAGAATGATGGTTTCAATCAACCTCTTCCATAACTCCTCTTCTCCTTGTTTTTCTTTATTGCCTACAACAATGAAAGAAAATGAACTCTCAAGAGGATTCAAGCCCTCAGGAATCTTATTATTTTCTACAGATATAATCTCCTTGGGCTCAAGAGGTTCATTTTGAATGACAACACAAATTCTCTCATCGTTAGGGATGGCCTGCTAAGATCCTTCATTTTCAGAAATGTATGGATGATGTAGAGATTGGAAAGCACAATCAGGCCTGGGAGGCAAGAGTTGCTGAGTAGGAGAGGTTGCAAAGACAACTAACTGATCAACTATTGAATTCAACTCCTTCTTAACACGAGTGATGTTGAAAGATAGAAGGTTCAAGACAAGTGCCCAAATAGTTTGGGAGTATTGTTCCATTAACTTGTTGCTAGGAGAGCATGTCTTACATATCAAGTTCACAACAAGCTCAGAATTTCCAAAAATTGAAAGGTGACCACAACCAATATTAAGGGTGCTCTCAATGCCTAACAACAAAGCTTCTAATTCAACGACATTTATTGAACAAGCAAACTCCAACCTGTATGACAGATTATGAATTTTTCCTTTAGGAGAAACCAAGATAATACTAACCCCRTTACCTTCGTTAGAGTGTGAACCATCAAAGTGAATACACCATAATTCATCATCTGAATCAATTCCTTCCAGAGGAATATTATCCTCTTCAACAAAGATGGAATACACTCCTACATCTTCTTCGATACAGTTTACACTAGATTGCATAACACTCTCTATGTAGGGTGAAATTATTCCTTCTCTAAGGACTATAATATTCTTACCATTCCGAGGAACGAATAAATGTGTGCCGTCGAGTGAGAGGTATCCACCTATTAGGGCTTGCCAATCTCTCCCCAAGATAATTGAATAATTGCTCACAGGCATATCAATCACCTGAATGCTGAGGGTTGTCCTTATCTCAAGATGAGCGCATAAAACCAATGTTACATATTTAATATTGCCTATGGTTGTTTGTTGTAGAATATTATAGGAGAGAATGCTTCTGGCATTTTCATTTGTACATGAAAATCCTAGCTCTTCCATAATAATCTTCGACATGACAATTGGGCCTGAACCACCATCAATGAGGCAACAATGGGAAATCTTATCCATTATATTTACAAAAATATAAAAAGGTTTTTTTTTTTACAGGGTATCTAAAGTTATGTACACATACTTTATTTACAGAAGAATCCTCTTCGTCTACCTCTTCAGAAATATTGTCTACAACATAAGATTTTCCTTCCATGAATTGTTTCAAATGCATCTGTTGTTTAGGGACGACAACCATGTCTAGGAGGGTTGCATCTGCTTCTATGTTGGCCAATTGATTCAAGATATTGTATTTAGAAGAGGGAGGAAGGGGAGTGATTCTTTGACTCTCAGGAATTTTAGGAAGCTGGGGTGTAGCAGTGGTTGAAGATGAGCCCCGGCTTGAAGAATTGCGAGGAGGGTCAAATTTACCCTTGGGATCATAGGCTTTGTTCCTAGTATTAATAACCATGAGATCCTCTAGCTCCGCAAAGTCTAGGACAATGATAGTAGCTTCCAGTCTCTTACCAAAGATTTGATCTCTGACACTCTTCTTTACCTCACATGTGGCTTCTTCATGGTGCTCCTCGAAAAAGTTGCACCAACTCCGAGGCAGGGTAGACTTAGGCTGAAAATTGTTTTCAACTAGATTTCCAAAGGGGGGTGCAGAAGAGGATGAAACTCTGAGAGTGAGAGGGGAGACAATACCCTTTCACTCGAATGCTATCATACGTTTTTTCATATCTTGTACTAGCTGTAAGAGAGAGAACATGTCTGTCTGTCTAATTGATTCTCCCTGGGGAAGACTAGTTCTTTCAAGTTGTTCTTCATACTCTGAGAAAGTATGCAGAGCAGAACCGAGATTATCGATGGCCTTTTCTTCAAGCCTATGACGGTAGGGAGAAGGAAATGCATTGTAGTAATGCATGAAAGAGGCTTGGTTCTGAGGGCGAATAAGTTCGGGGATTTGATTGTACAACTTGGTGAAACGCAAGTTTAAAGACTTGATGGTCTCACCATCTTTATAAGTGACGTTATTGTATTCCCTTAACTTCTCGGCAGGGCTTTTGGATTTACCGTAAGTGGATCGGAACCAATATATTAATTCCTCCCAAGTAGACATGATCTTAGGAGGAAGGTCAAAGAAGTCGGCCGCAACCTTTCCTTCCAAGGAATTGACAAACAAGCACATGGAAGTGTCATTGTCGTTAGCCCCTATGTTATGAAAAGCATTAGAAAATTCCACTAGGTGTTCATTGGTACTAACAATGTTATTTCCTGAAAACTTAGGAAAATTCTCTTTAAACTTTGGAAGTGGGCGAGTAGCAGGTGCTAGGTTGAGAGGAGAAGACACATGCCACGATGTGGTTGTGGCATATTCTTCGAACTGAAAATGTCCATACTTTTTAATGACTTTGGTGGGCTTTGTAGTATATTGGACAGGGATATGGTAGCTATACAAGCTACAAATCATTGATGATGATGAAGATTGAGAAGATGGAGCACTTCCAGTGCCACCAGAGCCACCACTAGATGACATCTTGTGGATGATAGATGAGGGAAAGAAAGACGAGCTGGAAGAATTAGATAAAGTTCTCCTTAGAGAAATTTGTTGGGCGGATAACACAACGTTTCTTCTTCCTATTTCAACAATAGGACTGATTTCGGGTGACAGGCCTCTTCTTCTTCTAGAAGCACGAGAGTCTAAGGACATTAAAAGAAAGGCAAAATATGAAGAAACAAAAGCTTATTGCTGATTTCTAGGCTGTCTACGTCTAGCCTCCAATTGTTATTGAGCACTAATATCTCGTTTAATTGCTGCCAAAGAACGGTTAAGCTCGGCACAGGTCCTGGCAGTGTCTAAAATAGTCTGAAACAAGTTCAAAGCAATGTTGGTCTGGCCTTGGAGACCGGACTCGATATTGGTCTGCCTTGCAATAGGAACAATCATGAATAGCAAAAAAATGAAAGAATCAAATTCAAAAAATAAATATGTATCGATGAAAATCGAATATAAAAATTAACCGGAGAGATATCGAAGATCTCCCCAGTATGGTCACCAAATAAATGTTGAGGAAAATATATGAAATGATCTTACTCAAGCATTTTCAGACTTTACTTGTCTAAATAAAAGTAGACGGGGATATCACCCTATGTTTATAGCCAACAAAAATAACATCCTAACTCACAACTATTAATTACAAGTTCTTAAGCTAGTTCTTTTATCAACAAAAAGCTTGTTGGAAATTCACTTTTTATGTAATTTTTTGAATATAAAAGTTGCTGAAATAAGTGTAAGAAGAAAAGTAAAGACACCAAGATGATAATAAAGACAGATGAGACATAAAGCAATCCTTTATTTCATTCCAATTCACCAAAGAGTCATTTTATTTACAAAATCTCATATATAAATCTCGGACCAAAGTCAAACTTAGACATCCTCGATGGAACATACAAAAGGACCTCTGACTGAAAACCAAAACCGAACTCTAAAAGATGGATCAACCTGCCACAGATTGCTGCCCACTCGACTCTGCACAATAGCCTTTATCAGTCATGAAAATTAATTCACAAACAGACAAGTCTACACAGACTATCAAAGATAGATCAACACCTTTGAAAAACAAGTGTCTGAATGATTTGATTCAGCCCTGAATATTGCTGTCTACAATAAGACCCTGTTATCACAAAAGAGAATTAGGCTTTGATGAATATATGAATGAATTAAAACTGAACTATCTCAACATAACTCAAAGAGAAAACCTTAGCATGCTTCTGCTTCTATCCTCCCCTTGTTCCTCCCTTTCTTCTTTCTTTTAACAAATTAGAATTGGTTGAAGTAGTTGAACCAAATCATTAGTTAAGTTAATTAAAAGACTCAACTAACTTTAGTTAGGGGGAAGAGTAATAATTATAATTAAGGGTCATAATTAAATAATAACTAGTATGTGGGACCCCTTGTGACTCCCTTTAGTTCATAACAATCATAATATAACCATTAGTTAAGAAAAACACACCTCCTTGTGTCTCCCATCAACATATTCACTTTTGGTAATTTCAACTCATGAAATTTGAAATTATTTCAAAAATAATACTCGTATATCCAAAAATAAACATGCTGTCCAAAAATCCCTGAGTCAACTGTCATAAAACAATATATATAATAAAAAATCAAAAGCCATATTTCCCAGTCTGTGATGCAACCCTTCCTTGGTTGCTGCTTTTGCCTCTTGATTTTCCTGAATTTTCCTTTGGTTGTGTAGATCCTTTAGGCCTAATATCGCTGATTACATGGGAACAATCATCCCTCAAATGCATTCGGGAAGACACGAATTTGTCAGAGCCATTGGAGGGTGAGGAGGGGGAATCAATGACTTTTCCTTTATCAAAGGCATGGTGGGCTTCAATTTTTAATCTCTTGCTAGCATGGGAGGATTTCACTGGCGAGTGGTCAGGGGCAGCTTGGGAAATGGGGTTAACTGGCGGAGGAGCGGGCAAAGACAAGTTGGGCCAGCCACGATGTTGGGAGACTGCCGGGTGGACAATCTTCTGCCCTCCATCATTTTTAGGGACCTCGGGTTGTAATGAGACACGAGGAGGTACAGGGATACTGGGTTCTTGCGGGGCTTGGAAAGGAGGCCTTTCGGGCCTAGGTTGGACTATTCCCTGCCCAATCCAATTGAAGAATCCAACATGAAACAATTAGCCAAGCTCTTGTGAATCAACGTCAAAATGTATGGAGAACTTGGGCCTTCTCGGGCCTCGGTTGCAGTTAACTCTACCTTTGTTTCCTCGACCATGGCTTCCTTGACTGAAAAAACTCATCCTGTAGGCGTGATCGATTAGCAAATAGTCTTTTAAATAACCATACATGACAACTCTTAAAAATATGAAACAAATTTGGATCAGAATGTATCAGACTCATGCAATCCAATCCATACAAATTGTTTTACTGTTAATCAATGAGCAGGGGGGTGAAAAAGGTCCTGGGATATGTGAGGGGTTTGTATTGAGTGAAAATATGATGTAATGAAAAGGGAGAAGACATGGTCACTGCTCAATGACAACAACAATCAGCTGTAAAGAAAACCAATAAAACCTCACTGCAATCCACACAAGACACTGCCACTTTCATCCATTTTAGCACATAAATTCTCTTGACTGTAATCAATCTCAGAACAAGGAGTGAAAAATGATTATGGGAGGTGACGAGGTTTGTAATTAGCGAAAAGTGAAATAATGGAAGGGAGAAGGACGATTACTGTTCATGGAATTGATTAAGTGATCCATAAAACATTCTGTGAAAGGAGATGCGTTAACCGTCAATCACTTGACTAAATAATAATTTCTGTGTATTTAACTAGTTTACTATTCATAATCAAATATCCAACACAGTGCCATCACAAAACAATAGGCATCCTATACAATCTGTAAAAAGGATTTTGTTCCCTTATTTTCCTCCTATAACAATTTCCAAACAGTAGCCATCCCACTCTTTTAACCATCGAAAACAACCACTTCCCATGTGTTTCTTCAATCCACAACCATACTCAAAAGTCATGTTTTCAAAATAATAATGAAGTCATTATTACTGCAATAAAGCCCATCAAAAGCAATGATATTTGTTAACATATATATAGGTAGAAACCAACGAACCAATATCAAACTGCAACCCGAATTGATATTCAAATATAAAACCAACAATTACCGTTTAGACACTAGCTATGCACAGGGTAACTTTCCCAGGCAATGTAATTATGCCACTGTAAAAAAAAAACAATTCAGTATGGCTTAAAGACCTAGGCCATCTATCCAACATGAAAAATCCTCGACAACATGCCCTTCATAAAAAATGATTGATAAACATGATTAAAAATCTGTGAAACCCAAGCTATCCATACTATACACAGTGCAGAGCCACCCAAAAAACATGATGCAATAATTCCATTTTACCAAACCAAACACACAGTCATGACAGTAGCTCAATTCATTGTTGGGTCAACAACCCAACACAATATTACTTCTATTTATCCCAAATGTAATCAACCATGCCATGAAATTTCAGGCTTAAACAATCAAACAATCATAAGGATATAGTTCCCAAAATCATCCGGTTTAATAATCGTTCGGCCCCAAGAGAAAACCCCAGTTACCATGACCATTATTTATTTTGCAAACACACAACGCGACATGAGAAACGTCAAGCATTTTCACCAATGCTAGCTAAACATTCAAATAATCATTAGTGCAAATACCAGTGACTGTGTATATACCAAACAACTCGTCATTGTCTTAAAAAATCAACAACCTAACAAGCTATAGAAATGACGCATACCCACACATCCAATCGAATCGAGGCAGAGGCCCTTTCCATTAACAATACTGAGCTATCAACATAAGGAGAGTAATTGTGTGCTTTGAAAGTGAAATTGGTAATGTAGGGTTTACCACTATTATAACCGAGCCAGTGACTATATACCAACCAACATGACTGTCATACAACCAACTGGGTGAGCCTGTTCTCAAAATAGTCGACAATTATACAACCATCCAACAACAACCGAGTTGTAAAACAACATGCCAGGTTGGTCTTCTTGAACAATTTCTAGACTGGAAGGCCAAGGTTGTTTCGTAGTCAACATGGGGAGAGTAGATCCACTGTTTGTAATGGAAAAAACTCCAAGGCCACGATGTATACAGGACGAACCACGACTCATTCGTGGTTGGGCACAAATCCATTACAGGGGCCATAACCGAAAGGTAGGGCTCTAGTTTGGCCTGGAAAATGTTACTTAATGCATGCAGGGTATAACCTTCGTGCCCTTCGGTCAACAATCACAAAACAGAGGTGAAGACAGGGCGAAGGAAGAACATGAACCTCATTTCGTGACCCCTGGTGGTGCAATCAACCAATGCCGAAGTGAACAAAAAATAGTGACGCAGAAAAACTCCGACCATTAAACACATGAAAGCCCGAGATTGGATTTAGTGACAATGCGTGAAGATAGCTATCCACCCAAGACTAAACAAAAACCATCCAACCAAACAATAGTGATAACAAGGAGACATCACCCATGAAGACCAATAACCTCGACGGACTCGAAGTTGTTACAGAAAGAATCATCCACTCTTCATTCCAAGAACCCAAATTTCACATAGTTGCAACACTTAGGAAAACACAAACCCATACACCTGAGCCAATAATAATTTCATAACCAGAGAAGAATCACGAATGGCCAAAAAAGACATACCTGTAATCAAATTTCCTTAAAACAAGAGCTGGACGAGCTGTTCTTCCCTGCTAAAATTCCGGATCATAACCACAACAACAAGATCAAACAATACCCTGATTAGGGTGGTGTCTAATAGGAGGGGTAAAGGTGACGTGCAGTAAATGCACATCGCCTCCACCCACAATTCATTTAATCACCAGTACATGCCAACCAACTTCCAATTAACGCCATTAATTTAACTCTGCGTTGGAATCTGCATAGGTTACTTGCCAAATGCGCTTTCCATATCATATATCCAATTTCTTAATATATAACTAAAAAAAAATTGCATAACCATTAACATTCACCAACTTGTCAAATGATCCACCGACATTCAATCTATCCAAATATACCATATGGGGATCGGCCACATAATTCAATTAACCATTACATAACCATTATCACTATCACCTTGCCAAGTGCGCCACCAACATTTCACACCATATGCATATTAAACATGTAATTTAATCACAATTTTATAACCAATGGTTTAACAATAATCATCAAGTAGTTTCATGCATGTAGTATAGTTAGGATAGCTTTAGAATCTTCCCCTTGCAATTGTTTCTCATTTCCTTTAAGTTATTCACATGTGATATTGTAGAACTAGGCCCCCTTCCCTTGCATTTGTTCTAGTATTTTGCCTCTCTCAAAACTGCCCTTCATGTAATTTTACTAACATGTTTGTTATGCAGGTGCGATAAGAACATACATCAATGACATTAATGAATAGCATAGGCTATAGTAACATAAGGAATCAACACTTCATAAGCACAATTCATAACCAATAACAACAATATCTTCATCAACCATGCGAGCCATGTCGCACATCATTTCAACATAAAAAATGAACAAATCTGCTCTCCAATAGTTCAAGGGGGTCCCACCTACTAGTATTATTTAGTTTTTATAATAATAGGATTTAGCAACAATTTGCAGGCAAAAATTCTTTGACGTTTTCAATCGTCAATAGTGGTATTCTATTTAGTCTTGGCATTGTATTGGAAATCTATATTAAGGAAGTTTTTGCTAGGTTTTCTCCTCCATGAGGGCTTCCCAGGATAAAATGTTGTGTACCTTGTGATTGTGTTTCTCTCAATGATCCTTGTTATGCTGCTATTTTGGAAATGCATTCAATGCTCTAGTAAATTGAAGAGAACCTAATAGCAACTCTAAATTTAACACTTCCCTATATTTCTTCACCAACAACCATGTCACCAATTCTGTTAATGTAGCAACGTTTTACTCCAACCAAGAAAATCTGACCATCGAGTCTTCCTTGTCGTTTTCTTCATGATGATTCCCCACCATTGATGGTCTTATGCTTCTTTGTAGACCCGAAAATAATGCTTGTCCACTACTTTTGTATTGGCCGTGGGTGTTTACCATGCATGTGTTCTCCAAGTCTCAAAACCTACTATGATATTATCATATCCGTAAATGGTAGGACTATGGCCTGTCCATCTCACTAACATGGATGCTTCTACAAAATAAACTTCTTTGAATGGTTGCAAGGCTTGGAATATGCCATCCAAGAAACAAATCAACTAACTAATGAACAAGTCGACCAATAATTGGTAAGTCAACCAACTAAGTTAACCAGGGTGTAAACAAGTCGACTCGGAAATGGAAATTCAACTAGCCGTGTGTCTAGTCGACCAAAGAAGAGGAATCGACCAAGAAGAATCCAAATCGACTAGAGAGAAATTTAAGTCGACTAGTAAGTAAAATTCAATGGATAAAGAAGGGGAAAAATAGCCTGGGTGGAACGAGTCGACCAACAGTGAAGAAAAATGCTTAACATATGAGTTGGGTTTACCAACAATGAAGATAAATTCTCAAAGGGTGAATTGAGAACCAATAGTGAAGAAAAAGGTCCTATGGATGGATTTAGTCGCTTAGTGGTGGAGAAAACACTCAAGTATCATTAGAACACTTAGTATGGTTTGTGTATGGCCTATGGAAAATGAAAAAATACCAAGGAAGTATGAAAACGATGTGTATGGATTATGGGAAAAGAACAAACGCCCAAGGGGTTTTAAATCAACACCATTTAATTAAAGAGGAACCAAAGCTCTGGGTTCAACTATCGATCCGCATAAACTAGAAATCACTGTAGCTATAGGTGATTTGGAAAGAACTAATGATGTTTTCATTTACTAAATAGAAAAAAGAATTCAAACAATTACACACACCATATACTCAACAATGATTAAATGCATCCACACTAGCCATGAGATCAACACATTTACATATAGATTTCAACATTTGATAGGGATTTTTATTAGGTTAAGGAGGAAATTACAAAGGGGTGAGATATAGACATACTTTGTGTATTGTTACTCCCTATCAACACCCAAATTGCAGATGGCCATGGCTCAAAGACACCTTCGCTTAGAGTGGATAGGCTTCTTGGTTCCTTCATCCATCAAACTTTGAGCATGTTTCCTTCTTTGAGCTTCCATTTTTTCCATTTTTCTCCCATAATCCTCCTTCCCTTTCCTTTGTTCCTATAACATTCATTTATTTTAATGGGATGCCTTTGGAAGGTCAACCATCACAATGGTTCATTTTTGTTGAATTTCTGGTAAAATTGGCACCTGGATAATAATTCCAATAAATTGAAGTTATTATTTAAAAGCACAACAAGGTTATCAATGATAAAAATAGCGGAAGCAAAATCAGAAACCAAACACACATTGCCCAAGATATTTCGGATAAACACCCCTGGAAATTTTTTTGCAGGAAAACCAGTTATGAGTTTGATTTTATTAAATAAAATCCTGGGCTCCCATTGTTAAGCCCTAATATTGGCTCATTACCCCTTAATTGGGGCATATTATATTAGTAATGTTATTTTATTTATGTCGGCTTTAGGCCATTAGTTGTAATTATACCTCCCAGTCTCCTATATATACCAAGGAGACATTTTCATTTTGAATCATATTGTACTTGAACATTTAAGTGGGGTAAAAGGAGGTTTCCCCCTTGAAGAGGCTTATTATCTGAAATTGTCTCTTTTTCAAGGCGCTGAGTACTTTTTCTCAGGTTTTTCTATGCTATATTGATATTTGGTTCTTAACATATGGTATGAGAGCTCAAGGTCTTGGGGTTTTGCTGCTACATCTGAGACACCTTGGCATTTTCGCTATAAATTTTTTTCTACAATGTTTCAGAAGGAACGACTTGAAGGATATTTAGTAGATAGATCAAGGTACGTTGTGTTCAAATTTAATCTCCTGATGCCTTATACTTTCGGAGATACATCTTGTACAAGATAGGGTTCTGGAATCATCTTGAACTGAGTCATTGCAGAATTTTCGCTATACAATTTTTTCTGTAACGTTTCAGAACCTGACCTATAGAGGCTATTCACATAAATTAGTAAGGTATATGTGGAAAAAATTTCATCTTCTGGGTCATCTTAAATTTGTAGATACACCCTGTGTAAGATAGGGTATCTGACTAGTCCTATTGACTAGTCTCAAGAAGGTGTTCCAAGTAAAAAAATCATAACTTCTTCCTAGAGTATCCAAATTGAGTGGGATTGGTTTCATTGGATCGTGGACAGTCTGTAGTATTTCTGGTATGAGTTTCAAAATTTTATATCAATTATTTTGTGCGGGGAACTCTATACAAGTGAGATCTCTTGGAAAGGCCAAAAATCGGCAAGTTGTGGGGAAGTTACCATAAATTACACTTGGCACATCCAATTTTGATTAGACCTCTAGCATTGCAGAGAAGAAATATTAGAGAACTACATAAAATAAAGTTTCATACCCAGAAGGGCCGAAACATGGGATATACAAGAGAAGAAATATTGTCTAGCAGAACCACCTCAAAATCAAGGTTCAAAAGTGATACCTGGCCAACATGCCACCCAAAAAGGGAACTTCTACACCAAATAGGCCTCCAAACAATCCTACTTGGACTCTTTATGAAGGTGAAGAAATGCGTAGGGACATAAATGATTTGCAAAAGAAGATAGTAACAAAATATGAACTACAAGAGATGATGGAGGGTTTAAAAGGGGAGATCATGGAAGTATTGAAAAAATTTGTAACAGAGAAGACACCTGAAAGTGAAAATGCATCCCATGAAATTCATGGCGAGGACATAAGGAAGGTGAATCAAGAATGGAGAAACTCCAACTTTGGTTTGAAGACCAACCACATTCCTAAGATCGATATGAGGAAGTTTGATGGCAAGGACCCAATCACATGGATACTTCAGGTGGAGAAATTCTTTGATCTCCATAATGTGCCACATACATGAAAGGTATGAATTGCTTCTTTATATTTAGAACCTAATCAATTTGTATGGTATCGATGGATTTTTTCTCTCATATCATTCGTCACTTGGACAATTTTCAGGGAATAAATGATAGCACACTATGAGGATACAAGGAGCAATACCTTCTTTAGCCAATTGATAAATCTCAAGAAAAAGGGTTCAGTTACTGAGCACATTCAGAACTTCCAAAGATTGAATATAAAGGTAACCGATATTCCAGATGAGAACTTGATTGATGTATTAATAGGAACTTTAAAGGATAACATTCAACATGAGGTTTGCCTTTGGGAGCCCAAATCATTGGAGAATGTATTTAAGGTGGCAAGAAATGTTGAAAGTAAAAATATGGCTATGGCTACTAGAAGGACCAATCCTAACATATATAGAGAGAACAATGCTCCTTCTT
>ML776769.1:1241676-1310356 GCA_009831015.1 Picea engelmannii
AATTTGACAGTCTTTGGGAAGAATGCATTCAAGAAGAAGCAAGAGTAGCTAATCGAAAAGCAGTTCTTTTAAGGGATGAAGATAAATCCCTAGATTCTCATGATAAAGAAGGAAACAAAAGGTCTCACTTCAATAAGGAGACCCACCTACATAAGGAATCTCACCCTCCAAGGAGATTCCAGAAGTTTCAGAAAGGTCAAAGAAGAGAAGGATTTCTCCTCTTATCAATGTTACCATTGTGACAAGATGGGACATATTTCTAAGAATTGTCCAGCCAGAAGAGAATAATACAAGAAGATAAATAACAAAAGACACCATGCCCATGCAGTTTAAGATGATGAGCAACCCACGAAGATTATTAAAATAAAATATTGAAAGCTATGTCTTATTCTCTGCCCTCTCAGGATCAGTGTCACCTGGAGAGGATACTTGGCTCATAGATAGTGGTGCTTCTAAGCACATGACAAGCTAGAGGGACATTCTCTCTAGCCTTAAAGAAAATAACTTTCCCCATAAATTTACACTTGGAGATGATTACCAATACCCTATCAAAAGAGTGGGAGAATCCACCTACAAACTTGATTCAAGGACCCCAATGAAGATGAAGGATGTACTATATGTACCAAGTTTGATGAATAATTTTCTTTCTATCTCAAATTTAGAGAAGAAATTCTTCAGGGTTTCATTCATAGATGGTGAAGTCCTCATGTGGCCTAAAGGAAAAACCATAGAAGATGCAATTGTTATTGGAATAAAAGAAGGTGGCATGTATAAATTAAAATGTCACTCATATGCATATTTGACTCACTCCACTAACAGTCCATGTAAACTTTTGCATATAAGACTAGCTCACATAAACTACAAAGAATTACCATATGTGAGCAAGGTAGTTATAGGTCTACCATAATTAAAGGTTGACCATGAAGGTGTGTGCAAGGGATGTGCACAAGGAAAGAACATAAAGAATCCTTTCCGGAAGAGCAATAGTAAAGCATAAAGAACATTAGAGCTCATCCACTCATATGTATGTGGCCCAATGCCATCAACCTCTCTTAGTGGGTATGTATAATATGTGTCATTTATTGATGACTATTCTCGCAAGACTTGGGTTTACTTCTTGAAATCAAAAGATGAAGTGTTTGGAAATTCAAGGAATTCAAAGCCTTGATAGAGAATCTCTCTAAAAGAAAAATCAAAGTACTTAGGTTAGATAATGGAGGAGAATACACCTCAAAATAATTTTTAAGATTTTGCAGAGATGCCAGGATTAAGAGGGAGCTCACCACTCCCTACAATCCTAAAAAAAAATGGTGTAGCAGAAAGAAAGAACATAACTATAATGGAAGCAATGAAAACTATGATCCATGATCAAGATATTCCAATGCACTTATGGGATGAAGCAACAAGAACAACAATGTATGTCATAACTAGATTATCCCATAGTGCACTTGGGTTCAAAACCCCCGAAGAAATGTTCTCTAGAAAGAAGCCAAAAGTAATTCATCTCAAGATATTTGGTTGTCTAGTGTTTGTACACATTCCGAAGGAAAGAAGAACTAAGCTGGACCCTTCATGAAAGAAGGGAATGCTTGTTGTATACTATGAGGTCTCTAAGGACTTCAGAATTTACATATCAGGTTACCACAATATTGATATAAACATAGATGTAACCTTTGATGAAGACACAACACTCAATAAATCAAGGAGATGCCAGCTTGAATAAGTATATGAAGAAGAGCCTATAGCTCCCAGAGTTGTAGAACGAGTGAGGGAAGTCACAACTTCCCCTGATGATGAGATTCAAGAAGATCATGATATGACAATCTCTCACAAGAGAAAGCTAGCTTGGGCAAGGGAAATTATTCACTCATAGAAAATGAGCCTACTTTCTTTGAAGAAGCCATTCAGAAGAAAGAATGGGCAGATGCCATGACAGAAGAATACCAATCCATTATAAAGAATGATGTATGAGAAATAGTTCCCAGACCAAAGAACAAATATGTGGTATCTTCCAAATGGTTATACAAAATAAAACATGTTGTTGATGGAAGTATTGAAAAACATAAAGCAAGGTTTGTAGTTCGTGGATTTTCTCAAAAGGAAGGCATTGATCATGAAGAGACGTTTTCTCCTATAGACAGATACACTTCTATTATAACCATCATAGCTCTTGCAACAAATATTAAGTGGAAGTTACACCAGATGGATGTGAAAATAAACTTCTTAAATGGTGTCATTGAAGAAGAAGTGTATATAGAACAACCTCAAGGGTTTGAAGTTGAAGATAGAAAGACTCATGTCTGCAGATTGAAGAAGGTTCTATACGGATTGAAGAAATCTCCTAGAGATTGGTATGGGAGAATTGATAGTTTCCTGACGAGCTTGGGATTTACCAAGAGTAAATCTGATTCTAACCTTTACTTCAAGGTTATGAATGATGAGCCAATTATATTGCCGCTGTATGTGGATGACTTATTCTTAAATGGAGAAGAAAATCTCATCACTGGTTGTAAGAAGAAGATCGTTGCAGAATTTGAGATGAAAGACCTAGGTTCGATGCACTATTTCTTAGGTCTTGAGGTTTGGCAGAGCCCAGAGAACATATTCCTTAACCAATGGAAGTATGCAGTTGAAATACTGAAGAGGTTTGATATATTGGAGTGTAAATCCATGAACACACCCATGGAAACAAAGTTGAAGCTCCTGGTTGATAATTCATTTGATTCTATGCTATACAAACAGATCATTGGATCGTTGATGTATCTGACGAATACCAAGCCATATATATGTTTTTCTGTGAACACCTTGAGTCAGTATCTAGTAGAGCCCAGACGTGTTCACCTTGTTGCTGCAAAACACGTGATGAGATACCTTAAGGGTACATTGGACTTTGGTATTCGTTATAATGGAGATCTTTACTTCATATTGGTTGGTTATACCGATTCATATTAGGATGGAAGTATTTCTGATAGAAAGAGCACTTCATGATGTTGTTTCATTTTGGGGTCATCCATGAATTCATGGCAGAGTAGGAAGCAATCCAATATTTCTCTCAGCATAGCAGAAGCATAATACATTGCTGCATGTTCCGCCAGTTGTGAATCCATATGGCTTTGGAAGTTGTTGAGAGGTATATTTGATTTGGATATGGAAGCAACAATGATTCTATGTGATAACAAGATTTGCATAAAGATGACAGAGAACCCTGTGTTCTATGACAAGTCAAAGCACATAGAAATCCGATATCACTACATTCATGATATGGTGCAGAGGGGAGCTATAAAGCTCTAATATGTTGGCACAAATGAGTAGGTTGTAGATGTGTTGACCAAGCCTTTGTCTCACGTAAAGTTTGAGCACTTTCGAGACAAGCTTGGTATAGTCCAAAATGACCTCCCTCAAAAGGGAGAGTGATTTTGATGATACTATGGTATCTTGACCAACAACGGGTAGCTCTTTTAAGATTTTATATCATAGGGGACTGATCATCCCTGGACAGATCCCAAAGGTTCGGTAAGGATGGTCTATCAGAGTACCTGTGCATGTATATGCTAGTTGTGGTCAATAGTGGTAGTTCCGTTAGGATTTTTATAATCCTAGGGAATCTTATGATTCCTAGGAAGATCCCGAAGGTCTGGTAAGGACAGTTTGTTAGAGTACCACGTGGTAGCTCTTTTAGGATTTTATATCCCAGGGAATCTTATGATTCCTGGGCATATCCCTAGGGACTGTCAGAGTACCATACAATGTTGTTACACTTGCCTCATTCTGTTGCTCTATGATGATGATGATGATGATGTTGGTCTAGCCTCATGTTGTTGATGATGTGTTTTTATTATAGATTTTATGCTAATTGATGTTGATGTTTCAAGTTCTAGCTCCATGCTGTGAACGATGATGATGATTCTATTCCATCTCCATGCTGTGAATGATGATGATACTCCAACTCCATGGTGTGAATGATGAGAAAAACTTCCGATGATTTATAGATTTTCAGTCAGTGTTCCATATGCTAGTTTTTAGCACTTGGTAATTTATTTGGGCTGCATCAAAGAAATGCCAAGGTAACCTACAAACCAACTTTAGGTTGGATTTTGAACCTTCCAAACAAAGAGGGCTCTCTCAAACATGTAAAGACTGAAAATACGCGAAAGAATTTGGCAATGAGCACACAGAGGTCAGATTATGCAATAGGACATGTTTGTTTAGTTTTTTAGAAGGGTTGGTAGGACAAACAAGAGGAATAAAACATTGGGCAATGGGGTCAAATCCTGAGATATACTATGAATATTAATACAACTAATGTATTCCTGATGCAACAGAGGCAAAATAAGCATATCCTTAAAAAATAAACAGTATTAAGATGATGTTAAGACAGAAAATAAAAATTCCCATTACAAATGAGAGCATCAAACAAAGATGAATTCTCAATTGTAACTTTAGAAGAAATAACATAAGGCTGACTACAATGAACATAACACTTAACATAGAGTGAAGTCTGGACCTGTAATCATTAAAAACACCAATTGCATTAACCATATGTAAGGAGCATCTATCAAGGATGAATTCCAATCATGTACTCTTATCTATGCTTAGAAGAAATAACAGAAGTGAAATGAACGTGAACTAGAGGAAAACACACTAAAGAATACACCGTGATGAATCTCGACTATCAGAGAGCACTGTACTACTGTATTAATTCATAAGGACATTCTGATAAATTTACACACAGTCTCTCTACTCTTTTACAATGAAATATATAGCACTAAGGCCCCTTTCATCTCACAACTTCGAACTCCAACCCCTTTCCCAAAATAGAAACAATTACAAACATAACATGACACATTTTAACTGATCTCCTGCTTTTCAGGAGAAACAATAGGCTTCAAAACACCACCTTTAATTCTCAAACTGTAACATTTGTATAAAATATGTGAGCAGTTTTTGTAGATAAGCTCATTATGAAGAAAAACCTCTCTCAGTTTCTTGAAATTCATCTCCAGCTGGACGAAATATGTGTCACAAAAACATGTCTCAAACAGGAAATCATAACTGAAAAATATGGCTCCAAGATTCCTTCGAATCTCCCAACCTGTGACACCTGTGTGAAAAATGAACAATGTTAATGTTCTTGGGTCCGTGCTTGACAATAACCTCCTTTTAATTTTGAAAATTCATTTTGGTTCACCCATAAATTGTCCTGTAAGTCTCAACTGTTGCGGAAACTGACTGCCACATCCTCTTTGAAATGTCACTTGTACTCTTTCAAATCTAATTTCATTTATCCATATTCTCCTTAAATATTTGGGAATAATGTATTTGAATAAAAATAATTCCCAAATATTTTTTATCCTATAGAATTAAATTTCCATATTTTAATTCATGCCCGTGGTTTTGAAAAACCATTTATTGCTTGCTTCCCGTGGTTTTGAAAACCATGTCTTGTTTTTCCCAATAAATATTTACCATTTCACTGTGAAAACTATTTACTAGTTTGCTTCTCGTGGTTTTGAAAACCATGTCTTGGAAACCATCTTGGTAAAATATGAAAATATCCTTTGATCTTCCCCTTTTACTTCTGTAAAAACTTTGGATAAACAATTATCCAAATCTTTAGTTTACGTACATTTTCCCATTCAAAAACATTTATTTCTCTTCTGTAAAATTTAATTTTCACCTTTGTGAAATTCTTCCACTAGGAGGAAACATTTATCATAAAAATTTCATAGTTCAGATTTAGAGCACGCATATTCATGAAATAATCTTATTTTATTATGGGGAATAGGAAATAATCTAAATTCAAAGTAAGGAAATTTCGGAGCTTGTGGAAAGTCGTTTTAATCCACACCACTCCCTCTCCTGAAATGCATCATGTAATAACACGTACCCCAACGTAAAACATAGTGGTTTAGATTTTGGGATCACTTTAAAAAATTAACCCCTGTTCACTTTCAACCCCTAAAATGGATATGTGCCCTCCATCCACCCTTTGACTTTTCCACTTAGTTTGAGATTCGTTCCCATGATTTGACGTGAATTATATATTGGATTAAATATTAATATTAATATTTTAATATAAAATATTTATATTAATAGTTATAAACTTTTTCCCATTTTTCTAAGGACTTTGGGCATATGAGGCTCATCACATGACTTTGTGGATAGGATAAGGGAGCTTAAGCTTAATAAAAATAATATTTTTAATTTTCAACGGGAATATGATAATAAGAGTAAAAATGAATGAAGTGATGGGACCAAGGAATTTAGATAAGCATTAAGGATAGATATAGGTTTTGGATATTTGCTAATTTTGACTAATGGAGGACATGACTATTTTGGATGATTAGTTGAGTGAAGGATTTAGGTGATGGGAGCTTGACAGAGCTGGTGAAAAAGTTTTAAAATCTGAGTGGAAAGATAGCACAATGACAAGATGCTTTGGAAAAAATAATACAAATTAGCATGTGATAACACTGTTGATGTTGTTGCCCTCTCTCTCTCCTGATGATGTTGTAGAGTACCCTTCTTGTTAAGGGGGAGTGTTGAAATATTTTAACTGCAAAGAATATTCTACTTTTATTGAGTTATTATCTTATAGATCAATCCCCTCTTGTGGATTGATCATGTCAGGACTCTTGTATGACCAAATCCCCTTTTGTGGATTGGTCAAACCCTAATTATATGATGCTAATTGAGAAGTCAACCCCTAGGGATAATTAAAGTGGCTTTAGCCACTAAGTGAAGAAGTCGACCCTGCTTGATGAAGATAAACCACCCTAGCACTCCTCAGCTAGTATAAATAATAGAGGCTAGCGCCTCATTCACTCACTCACTCAAGTAAATCATCTGGTGTGCAATTTTGAGGGAAGCTCTCGTTGCTGGAAGAAGAAAGAGAGAGGCACATCGCTCAATGTTGGATATTCTCTTGTGTTTGGTATTTTATCTTGGCATTGTATTGACAATCTATATTAAGGAAGTTTTTGTTGGGTTTTCTCCCCCATGAGGGTTTCCCATGATAAGTGTTGTGTACCTTGTGATTGTATCTTTCAGTGATCCTACTTATTCTATTATTGTCTAGTAAATTGAAAAGAACTTAATAACATCTCTAAATTTAAAAAAATCCACTTTACTGATTTTTCATATACATGCTCACAACTCCCACTGCATGTGCAATATCGTTTCTTGTGCAAACCATCACATACATCAAGCTGCTAAATGTTGATGAATAAGGGACCCTGGTCATGTATTCTATCTCCTCCTATGTCTTGGGACACATTTCCTTAGTTAATTTGAAATGACTGGCCAAATATTTACTAACTAGTTTTGCATTCTGCATTCTTAACCTCTCCAACACCTTCTTTATGTACTCACCCTGAGACAATGTCAATTTGCAATTTTTCCCGTCTCTTGTTATTCTCATACCAATGATTTTCTTTGCAGCACCCAAATCCTTCATCACAAATGAGTTAGCTAATTTCTTTTTGAGCACATTTATATCCTGCATATTAGACCCTGCAACAAGCATGCCATCTACATACAATATCATGGTAATATAGCTTCCATTATCTAGCCTTTTAAAATAAACACAGTGATTAGAATGACATCTACTATAACCTTGTTTTGTCATAAACCAGCCAAACTTCAAATACCACTGCCTTGGAGCTTTCTTTAGGCCATACAATCTCTTCTTCAACATGCATACCAAATTATCCTTCCCTTTGACCTCATATCCCTGTGGTTGCTACATATAAATCTCTTCCTCCAAATCCCCATGGAGAAAAACTATTTTTACATCTAATTGTTCAAGATGAAAATCTTCTACTACCACAAGACTTAAAATAGTCCTAATTGAAGTCATATTAACAACAAGAGAAAACATTTCATCAAAATCCATACCTTTCTTTTGTGCAAAATCCTTTACTACAAGTCTAGCCTTGTGATGCTTTTTTCCTCGATATTCTTCCTTCAACCTGTAAACCCATTTATTTTGCAATGCTCTCTTTCCTGTAGGAAACTGAACCAAGTGCCAAGTTTGTTTATTTACCTAGGAATCCATTTCCTCTTTTGTGCCTTTCTCCCACTTCTTTTTAGTGTCTACCTACATTGCATGTTCATAACATTTTGGTTCACCATAATTAGTCAACAAGAAATAATACAATGAAGGAGAGGATCGTTTATGGGGTCTACTTAACCTTGTAGATATTCTAACAACACTTGCAGGAGTTTGAGGTACCTGCTGCTCCTATTGTTGTACATTTTGATTTTCTGGTACCTTTGGAATTTCTTTTATAGTGATCTCATCAAGCACTGTATATTCTGGTTTTTCTTTTTCCTGTTTATTTCCCAACAACTGATCTTTGTACATGGCCTTCTCATTGAATATGGCATCTCTATTCCTAGTGATTTTGTGATTTTCATAATCCCATAAGCGATAACCAAAATCATTAACACCGTGTCCAATAAAGGTACACTTCTTGGATTTTGCCTCAAGATTTGTTCTATTTTCTTTATCAATATGGACAAATGCTTCATAACTGAAACTCTTAAAAAATGAATAGTTTACCTTTTTACCTGTTCATGCCTCCTCTAGAATTCCACCATCTAAAGAACTTGAAGGTCCTCTGTTCATCAAGTAAACAACAATGTCTACAACATCCGCCCAAAACTGTAATGCAAACTCTACATGAAATGTCATACTCCTTGCACACTCCATAATTGTCTTGTTCATCCTTTTCGACACACCATTTTCTTGTGGTGTTGCTATAACTGTCCCCTCTCTACGAATCCCGTGATATGAACAATACTCATCAAACTCCTAGCTGCAATATTCACCTCCATTGTCTGATCTGAGACACTTCAACCTTTTTCCTGTCTCATTCTCAACCTAATATTTCCATTTCTTAAAAGTGTCAAAAGTATCATATTTTTGTTGAGTGATAAACCCAAGTTTTTCTAGTTGCATCATCAATAAAAGGAACATAATAACGAGAGACACCAAAAGATGATACCTGATATGGTCCCCATACATATGTATGCACAAGCTCTAACCTTTCACTCTTCTTTTCTTTTCCAACTCTGATAAATATGACTCTTCTATTTTCCATAAACGCAGTGCTCACAGAAATCCAAATCAATTTGTTTAAGATCTTGCAACAAATTCCTTTTGTGAAGTATCTGCATCCCCTTCTCACTCATGTGTCCAAGACTATGATTCCAAAGAGCTGTATCCACTCCTGTAGAATCTAAAGAGATAGAAGAATCAATATTACCAGTACATAAATAAAATGTACCTATCTTCTCTCCTTTTTCTATCACCAATGATCCTTTGGTGACCTTCCACACCTTATCTGTAAATATGGATATACAAACTTCACTTTCCAACCGCCCCATTGAATTATATTTTCCCTTAGATCTGGAACATGTCTTACCTCTTTAAACAACCATTGGTTTCCATTCTTTTTCTTTATTTGCATCTTTCCCATTGCAACAATTTTGCATGGTGCATCCTCACCCAAATGAATGTGTCCAAAATCACCTTGAACATAATCTAGAAAATGTTTCCTATGGGGTGTGGTATGAAATGAATCCCTTGAATCTACTACAAAATACTCATAAATATTATCTACAAAAAGAATCGTAGTATCTTGCAACACATCACCTGTTACATTTGCTTCTTGATTTTTCTCCTGCTGTCCATGTCTTTGTTTCTTTGGAGCTCTGTAGTCTTTCTTCAGATGTCCTTTCTTTCCACAATTCCAACACTCTATTTTTCCTATTCTGGATTTGGATCTTCCCTTTCTATAATTCCCATGGTTCCCTGAGCCCTTTCCTCTATCCTTTCGTCTTCCCCTGTTCCCATTTTTAACGCATTACCTGATGTCTCACCTGCACTTTTCCATCGCATTTCCTCACCAAGGATAACACCAACAACATCATCAAATTTTAGAGTGTTTGAACTAGAGACAAAGTTACTTACAACCATGACCAATCCGTTCCATCTTTTTGGCAATGAACATAAGATTAGAATATCCCTAACCTCATCACTAAAGTCCATTTTTACAGAACTTAGCTGATTAGTAACCTTATTAAATTCATTTAAATGATATGCAACAGACCCACCTTCTAACATGTTCATATTAAATAATCGCTTCATTAGAAATACCTTATTGGATGCCGATGTTTTTTCATACATTTTATCCAATGAATCCATCAGTTCCTTCTTTGTCTTTTATTTTGAAATATTGAAAGCCACCAACGCTGCCAAGCTCAACCGTATCTTTCCCAGTGCCTTTCTGTCGAGAACCTCCCATTATTCGTCCTTCATGGTCGTCGAATTATTTTCTATTCCTCCCATTGGTAGGAATATATGCTTCTGATATAAACAATATCCCCCCTGCATCTTCCATAACTAGTAGTTTTGGCCATTACATTTCTCAACCCTAAACTTTCCATCTTCCACCATTGCTCCCACTTGAACCAAGAACCTTCTTTTCCCGTGAGTTACCTTTCACTTTGATACCAGTTGTTAGAAAAATAGGATCACGGAGCAACAAAATAAAAAAAATGTGGAAATAAAACACATAATATACACAATACAATAGAGAAACAGATATACGTGGTTCACTCAGTGTGGGTTACATCCACCAAAGAAATTTCCAGGTCCTTCCTTTTTATTATCTAGCAAAATGAAGGGATACAACCTATAGCTCAACTGTTGTAACTTTCTCTTCTTCCTCTCATAGTATCCTCTCTCAGAATACAATAATCACACACATACACAACCACAATACAATTACCTCATAAAAGAGGGTTGCCTTCTAGGGAAAAAATCCCTAAAATAACTTCTACCGTCAGATCCACAACCTTATAATGAACTATCCAGATTAACTACAAAATTACAATATTTTACAATGCAATTTTTCTCAATATTTTTCTTTGGGGTTTCTTCCTCTGAATCCCCCATCAGGGGGGGCTACAAAAATTGTCGCCGCCCCTCCCTTCCCCCCCCTAGCAATAGTTGTGGAGGGGAAAGACCCCCAACACCCCCCTTTAGGGAATGGGGTCCAAGCACGGCTGTAACAAACATTTGAATCAAGAAGATAATCAGGCTCCACAACCAACATCTACTTGCCAATTTTCCCGGGGATAGTAAGGGGAAGAATGATCGTGCTTAAATGCCAATTTTGATGCTAACTCTTTCATCATTTCATTCTGAAAGTTACTTCCATGATCAATGAAAATATCTTTTGGGATTCCGAACTGGGCTATAATCTAGTTGAACACGAAGAATGTTGCAGTATTACCATCAGACTAAATGGTAGGCATGGCCTCTTCCCATTTAGTAAAATAATCCATGACCACGATAATATGTTGGTGCCCCCCAACTAAGGCTGGGTTACAGTCCATAAATTCCAACCCCCACTTGGTGAAGGGACCAATGCTGATGATTGGGTGAATAGGAGCTGGGTGTGAGTGCATTTTTCGAGCGAACACCTGGCAAGGGTGACAGTTCTTGACCACTTCAACGCAATCTTTAAAAATTGATGGCCAAAAATAAATGGCTCACAATATTTTTTGGGCTGTCGCAAGACCGGATAAATGACCATCACATGCACCACTGTTACAGTCATTGAGAACAACTTCAGCTTCCTCATGAGTCAAGAAACAATGTAATATATTATCCACCCCTTGACGATACAAAGTTTCGTCGATAATAAGGTAGTTCTTAGCCTAATGACGTATACGTCGTCAATCATCTCTCGACAGATGCTGGGGTAGCTTCAAGGTTTGAAGATAGATCAAAATGTCTCCATACCAAGTATCCAAAGATGAGATAAGAAAAATATGTTCATCCGCGAATGAATCATCATGAAAAACGTCCTCATCTAATCGAGGAAAGTTCGATATCAATTCTGCAAAAACTAGCGATTTCTTGGATTTCGTAGAAGCAAAATCGAGATCAAATTCTTGCAAAATAAAAATCCACTTATTTTATTTCCCCCCTATGATACGTTTGGTAAGGACGTATTGAAATGGATTGATATCCGCAACCATGGTAGTTTTGCAAAGTAAGATATAATGTCGTAATCTTTGAATTGCATGTAAAACGATCGAGGCCAACTTCTCTATGTGAGAGCATTTAAGTTCATGACCAACTAGGTTTCGACTGAGATAGTAAACAATGTGCTCATGGATCTCATCATCCTCCTGAACCAGTAACATACCAACCATTCCTTCGAACGTGACGATTTAAACAAAATAGTCTCTGCTGTAATCCAAAGGATTTAGAAGAGGCGTCGATACCAAATCTTTATTAGCATTGAATAATTCCTAGCCTCACTCATCCCATATAAACATAACATCCTTCTTCAAAAGACACATGAAACCTTTAGTTAAATTGGCATAGTTTACTATGAAACGACGCAGGAAGTTATCCTTCCCCTGTAAACCTTGAAGTTGTTGAATGTTGCGCGGGGGAGGAAATTGAAGTATTTCCTCAACCTTCATAGGATCCACCATGATCCCATGCTCAGACACTATGAATCCTAAAATATGACCAAACCTAACACAAAATATGCACTTGTGAAGGTTCAACCAAATGCGATAATAACAACATCTCTCACATACTAATCAAAGGTGAGTGGAGTGATCTACTCTCTTGTGAGAGTGAGTAGCGAGATCATCTAAATAAGATTCAACGATATGATTAAGATCGTAAAATGAAAAGGTCATGGCATGTTGGAAGGTCTCTCCGACGTTTTTAAGACCGAAAGGCATTTTCTGGTATGCAAAGGTACCCAAAGGAAAAATAAATGTCATCTTCTGTTGATCCTTGGGTTTGATATCAATTTGATTATACCCTGAAAATCCGTCCATAAAGGAAAAGACTTCGCTTCCCGCACACTCGTAAAGAATCTGGTCAATGAAAGGAGTAGGGAAGTTATCTTTAAGACAAGATCTGTTCAGGTCTCTAAAATCCATACATACGCGGACGATTCCTTTTTTTTTTATTATCTACGAGAACGGGATTGGACAACCATTTAGTCAAGGGAACCAGGTAGATGAAACCAACATTAGGTAGCTTCTCTACTTTTTCTTTAATAGCAGGGGCCTTTTTAGGATTAACAACTCTAAGAAGTTGTTGAACAGGCTTAGCAACTAGATAGGTTTTAATCTCATATTCGATAATGTTGGGGTCGATCCCTGGCATCTATTCATATTTCCAAGTGAATACATCTTAAAATTCTTTGAATAGATGATTGTAGATCTGAATTTATTCAAGCGAACAATCCACATTGATATATACGTTCTCGATCTTACCAGGGGTAGGAGAGATGTCGATCACGACATTAGGAGAAATATTCACCATGTTTCCTTCGACATAAATACCATGTGTATCTAATGGAACCATGACATGGCCAACCATCTCACTCAAGGTAGATATAAAGTCATCATGTTTGATCTTAACAACCTTCGTGAGAAAATAGGATCGATGATGCATATCGTCCCAAGGCCTATTAGGACCAGACATGGATTCTAAGATGTCTTAATCCTAAGGTAAAGTATCGTCGAGGAAATCATGTGAACAAGATGATTGGGTGACCCATACAGGATCTAAAACAAGATCCACCTCGTCCGTCTTCGAGGAGGAAGGATCCAGTTTAGTAGTAGTGTCTAGAATAGCCTGATACACAACTTCTGCTACTGAAAATGGCATTTCCATCCCAATGGGAGAGTGACCTTTGTACGTCATAGTCAAGGAAGGTAGGGTCCAAGGGTCATTGAATACGAAGTACAGAAAGGAAAAAACCTTATTGACGATGAATACTCACTGGAAATGTCATGAATATTGTGAATTGGTGCCATGAAATCAAAACTAGCCATCAAGGAGGAATACATCCCAACACCAACATCCTCAGTTCCTACTGAGAATTATCAATCATAGAGACCGAAGTTCCAACCGATGCACTAATACTAGCTTTCACATAGGACAATTGATCAATCATCACTATCTTCCCTTCGTGAAGAAAACATAAAGTGCAGAAAACAAACGCTACGACGACTGTCACAACATAAGTCCAATTATGCCCTAGTAGTAAATTATAGTCGAGAGGCACATAAACCATCTCGATGTCAACCTCCACAGTCTTTCCACCTATATGGAATAGAAAAGAGGGAAGGATCATGTGGGGTCGAAACGAACACCCATCAAATGCGGTCAACATAGTCAGAGATTGAGACAGGGTCAGAGAGCCAATGACTTTCCAACAGGTTAGAGACATCACGCATGTCACAACACCTTCATCAATTATAGTACATTTGATGGTAATTTTCATGTACTCCACATGGATTTGAAAGGCCACATGGTAAGGTAAGTGAGGATTAACATCCGTGAMATCAAACTTGATAACCTTTGAGCCACATGGTAAGGTAAGTGAGGATTAACATYYGTGACATCAAACTTGATAACCTTTGAGCCACATGGATCTAGAGCTCCTAACATAGATAACAAGGTGTTCCTTTGTGAAGGACACGTCTGGAGTACCTCCAAAGTTGACATCACACATGGGGTTTGGCCCAAATATTCAACAATCGAATAGTTCTGGGTGGCTCTAGAATTAGGATTGTGGGCATAGATCTTTAGTACTCATGTCAGAATACGCAATAGAGGTTCCGAATTTTTGATCTGCAAGGGTGTTTTCGGGGGAGGAGGAGACTATGGATCAATAATAGTCCGTGAAGAACCGTAATCACAAGATCAAGTGGCTACATCAATATGAGACTTAACCATATTAACGCATAGATGGCCACCTTCATGTGCCGAAGGGTTTTGACTCCCACTTGACGCATTTTCAGTGTTGGAGGTTCCTGAGGCCATATGCTGATTATGTGGAAATGAGTTTGTCAGCACAGCGGGCGGTTGCGATAAGAGTCTCGAGGCTTCCTCGATTTTGGGGCACAAGTGGGTAAGGTGATCATCTTTACAAAGTTTTGATGGAAACTTCACATTTCCCTTCTCTTTCTTGCCCTCACTAGCATTATTATTCGATATATCATTATTAGTGTCGTCCTTGGATTTATTATTATTTTTCCCACCGTTATGATTATTACCTCACCCTTTCTTCTTAGTCCCTCCTGGTTGCTGATTACCATTCATGTTAGACGATGACTGTACATAATTCACATCCACCGACTAGGTGATGGTGGAGGACGAAGCCGAAGTTTGTCTTGCTACAGGCAAGCTTAGAGGAAAATATTCCAATTGGTTCATTGCCAAGTCTGTAGTCTTAGCATTTGCAAATCCTATGATGCCATAGACACGAGGCCCATGCTTTTGTCTAGGATCATAGTTTGACCACGGTGCGTCAGGAAGAATTTTATAAATCATCCCAGATTGAGCATATATAAGGTCCAATTGCTGGGCTTTGAAGATGGCTTCTTCCTCATATGTTACTTCGGATGTAGAAACATCCTTCGGAATATAAGGCAACAAAGACTTAAGGAACCATTCCAACAAAAACTATGGAGGAATGTAGGCTTTAATCAACCTCTTCTATTTGTGCCACTCTTGGATATGATCAGAGATATGTGTGGCTTTATCTTGGCGAAAGGTCGACAAAATTTCTATGCCGACATTGTAACGAACCGGTAATTGGAAGTGATTGAGAAAAATCGATACCATCTGATTTAAAGTTCCATATGTTCCCCTAGGTAGCTCAATGGGTGTGTTGAAATATCCTCAAACGAATCGAATCATCATTTAGGGAGTTAGATGAGTACCATAGATGAAAATTAGTCACATGATCACCTGGGTCCTCACTAGTATTGCCCTCAAATTTGGGAATGTTCGAAGGAAGCTTGGTGGGAATGGGGGGCCATGACGAATCATGACACACAGGGTCATTCATTAACTTTGACAGATCTAATAGATTAAGCGTTGACAGAAAAGGGAGTCGGGGTTGTGGGGTCTTAGCCCATGCTCCTGAGTAAGATTGGGGCTGATGGATTGCATACCATCTAGGGTTCTGGTATATACCATGGCCCTGTTCGGTAGGATAGTATCCTCCTCCAAACTGATTCATGAAATGTTGTAAGGGAACCATACCCACGAAAGTGACATGAATGATTATATACGTTGCCCCCAGATGAAGGAACTCTGTGATGGGGGTTGCCCATACTATGAAATTGACTCCCTCCGGATGGAACACCAGAGGATAGAGGGGGATTTTCCATAGTAAATGCATTCGTCAGAATCGACATGGAGGAATAAAGAAAGAAGGACAAAATATAGGAAGTAAAATTTTCACCCATTTGAGCACTCCATCCCGGAGCACTGTAGCTAGGATTAGGCTTGGAGGAAGGATGATTCCAACCTCCAACTGCAGGATTCGCTTGGGGAATATGACCTCCACTAAATGAGAAAGGAACATAAGGAGGCATCATGCCCCCAGCCCAAAACTATGATTCACATTAGCCATTGAAATGGAGGATGAGATTTGTGACATCATGTTGGGCATACCAAAAGAAAAGGGTTTAGATGCCAAAGGTATTGAATGAGAATCATGAATCTGCATATCGAAAAGAGATTCGAAAGGGTTCGTTCCTGTGGGTCGAGTAGAGCTCACGGGTTGGGTAGCACTAGATGAAGGATCCTATGACACCCACATCGTTGAGGATGAGGGAGTCGATGGGATCCCACTAATCATAGAAGAGAAGGGAGTCGAAGGAATTCCCAAGATGTTCATGTCTGACTTAGTACTCATAGTTGGATGATCACAAGTCTGGGAGGTGGAGATATATGTACGACACCTATTAACTCTACACATTTTAAAAGGCATCTTTGGTAAATGATAAAGACGTGGTGGTAACTTCGACATATGAAGAGACCGACGAGGAAGATCGTCTTTCTCCATGATGATTTAGAACTCGAGATATAAAACGAAATCCTAAGGCCAACTAATAATCAGAGAGCACAACAAAATAAAGAAAAAAGGCCAATGCACACAAACATGATATAGTGGCTGAAAGGGGCCTCCTGAACTAAAGTAGGTATGCCTTGCCCAAGAGGGACTTAAGACTCTCTTCAATAGAGTGGAGGCATCAAAATCAGTTATAAGGACCCTTGTGGGCTTAAGAGAGTAGTCGGTTAGATCCCCCCAGAGAGGTAATCCTCCATAAAGGATGTGTGATGTCCGACCCTTATCTAACTTAGGGTACCTGCAGAATAACCCCTACAAGTAACCTATGTGACTACCTATGTCAAGCAACTAGAGTCACCACGATATAACCAATGCGCAGATGAGAAATCACAAGTTCAGTCCACCGTATAGGTATGGTAGCAAATACTGAAATCTCAAAAGAACTGCCTTTCACGAAGGTAAATGAACTAGCGAGACCCCCATATATGAATAAAACCCCATAAATATCTCTGAAGCTAGGAAGGTATTAGAGAGCTATCTCTGCAATCAACTTCGCGCGACCTTGTGGTTAACTCCAGTGTGAGCAGAGCTTCCTGACGTCACCGATTACACAATGGGTTTCACCACTCCCTGGTCAGATACATATATTGAGTTTAATAGCCTTGGAGAAGTTTACTCACAAAATCCTATTCCAAGGCCCTAAGCCCTATACTTGTTTGTATACCTTGAAAAATAAAATCATTTCTAATCAATTTTAATTAATCAATGTTAATTTTAATGGCTTCTTCTTACTCAAGAGGTGCGGTCGTGAAATTGATGGTATTACGACTCAACATATAAAAATAAGAAAATATAAAAACACTGTTAAGTACTAGTCTTGAATTTCAAAGAGATGGTATGCTTCTAAATGCAATTTTTCCAATGCAATATCTACAATTTCAATAAAGTGCAATCTTTCCAAATGCGTCAAAATCAACGCAAAGTAATCAAAAGTGAAAATGCCATAAGTAAAATGCAGGTAAGCAAACATTTTTGTATTTTCGATATAAAGAAAAGAAAATGCAAGGACTGAATAACAACCTCACAGGAAGGCCCTACTGCAAGCAAAAAGAGACAAGCCAAGAATGATATCAAGAAGCGACTACTTAGACCAATATGCAAGGACAACCAATGAAAAATATGACAAGAAAGAAGTTCGCCCAAAGATTCAACAATAAGAAGGCTTCCCATCACTCTGTAGGCACTTAACAGTTAGGATAGGGACCCAAGAAGACTCAACAACCAAAAAAACTCACCCAACAAACACCAAAATCAACCAACAAGACTTAGGAGATGATGTACGTGACTGTTTGAGCAACAAGTGCGTATATACGCTCCCTAAAGGAAAACAACTTGCGTATGTATGAGTCTGTCAAGGGAAAAACACGTATACCAAGAAAAACACTGCCATGACCAGGGTTAAGCCAAGAAAATCAAATGAAAGGAAAAATGCAGGCTTTCAAGCAATAGGAAACAAGGAAACTCAAGCAAACAGAGAGCAAATCAAGGAGAAAAACACTCAACACCCCAAAAAAAGAGATCTCCCCAGTGGAGTCGCCAATTATTTTACGATGAAAATATCTCTATGGCTAGGGGTAAACCAAAATAGACGGAACAAAACAAAAACATCAACTCTAATATCAAGTATGATATATAAATGAAATGCTAACAAGACAAGGCTAAAATCCTACCTCGTCCGGAAGTTCAAAGAAGACCATCGTTGAGCACGCGACCCAAAGCTTTATACCTACAACTTGTCCTCAACAACCAAGATACACAATCATATGGTAATAATATAGGATGTTAGCATATAAATTATCATAATCCATTAACATACATGACAAATAAGCCCATGGAATAGTAATTAAAATATTTGCAAGATATCAATTGGACGAGAAATGAGTATTTCTATTAAAATAATTAGCGGAAGTACATAGGTGACAAACTTCTGTAACAACACATATTAGAACCGAGAAACTATGTCCCTCGAGCTGGCCTCCACCAATTCAATCCTCCACAAAGTAAAACTCATATATAGGAGTCAACTAGGTTATCCATCACAAAGTAGGAAGAGCTTGGGGGTTGAACACAAGAAGTTCAAACTTTCAAGGACAAAGGGATGTAGACTCAATATGAAGCAAAATTTCTCCATAATGTCTTTGATCTCAAAGTTGAATTGTGGCTGAATTTATAGCCTCCAAATTGAACTGAAGGGACAAGTTGGAGCATTTTCAGTATATGGAAGGTCAATGATCATGGATCTCATGACATGGCATGGAAACCCGACATAATTTTTAAATTTTTGAGCACCAAACCCGATGTATGCGGGCTGTAGTGGAGCAACCTGTGTATACGATTGTTGTATAACTGATAGGGTGTGTGTATGTATACAAATGTGTATTTTTGGCTTTGGAGTGAACAAAAATGGGGACTTCAAGTCTGCAGAGGGAAATTGAAGGCCATCCAAGCAAGTTGCATGGAGTGAGGCAAAATTTGTTGTAACACCTGAACAATCACGTACACCATTTTCTGACTCTGTTTGGCTGAGTTTAGTATTTGCTGGGTGAGTTTTGCTGGTTACTGAGACTTATTGGGTCCATGTCTTGACTGTTGAGTGCCTATAGAGTGATAGGAAGCCGAGTTATTGGTGGATATTTCGGGCAAACTCATTTCATGTCATTTTTCTCGTTTTGTTTTCCTTGCATTCTGGTCTGGGTAGTCACTTCTTAGTGTCCTACTTGGCTTGTCTCTTTGTGCTTGCAATATGGTCTGCTTGGAGGTTGTTTATTCAGTCCTTGCATTTTCATTCCATTATATTGAAAATATAAAAATATTTTTCTTTTTGCATTGTATCTAGAGATTTTTCACTTTTGGTTGCATTACTTTAGTTTTGGCATGTTAGAAAAGATTAGACTTCATTGAAATTACAGAGATTGATTTCGTATAAACAAGATTTAGAAGCATACCATATCTTTGGAAAATCAAGAATAATAATTAGAAATGTTTTTATATTTGCTTCTTTTATGCCGAGTCATCATATCATCAGTTTTGTGATCACACCTATTGAGTAAACAAAATCCATTAAAATTAATGGTGAATAATTAAAATTGATTAGAAACGATTTTATTTTTCAGGGTACAGAAACAAGTGTAGGACCTAGGTCCTTGAAATAGGATTTTGTCAGTAAAATTATCCAAGGCTATAAAACTCAATGTATGTGTCTGACTAGAGAGTCGTGAAACCCATTGTGTAATTGGTGTCCTCAGGAGGCTATGCTCACACCGAAGTTAAGCACAAGGTCGTGCGAAGTTGGTTGCAAAGATAACCCTCTAATACCTTCCTAGCATTAGAGATATTTCTGGGGTTCTATTCGTATCTGGGGGTTTATCTAGTGCCTTTACCTCCTTGTGAGGCAATGCTTTCAAAATTTAGAGATTTTCCACCCTACCCATACGGTGGAATGGAGTTGGGACTGTTCGCCTGAGTATTGGTTATACAGTGGTGACTTTAGTTGCTTGACCTAGGTATCCACATAGGTTGCTTGTAGGGGTTATTCTGCAGGTACCATGAGTTAGATAGGGATCAGACATCAAACATATTTTATAGAGGATTTTCTCTCCAGAGGAATATGTCCGACTATGCTGTGAAGCCTACGAGGGTCCTTATAACTAATTCTGTTACCTCCACTCTATTGTTCAAGAGTCTCATCCCCTCCTGGGAGAGACATACCTTCTTTATTTTTGGAGGTCCCTTTTAGCCATTCTCTCTTGTTTGCATGCATTTGACTTCTATATTTATTTAGGAGTGTGCTCTTTGTATATTAGTTGGCCTTCGGATTTTTCTTTGCGTCACAAGTTTTGAGTTATCGTGGAGTGAGACTAGCCTCCCCGTCGGTCTTGCCATCTTTTGAATCAATTACCATAGTTTGGTTTGATACCGATACACCTCCTAAAATGTGTAGAATTAATAAATGTGGTACGATCATCTCCACTGCTTAGGCTCACGATCATCCCATTTTGAGTACTATTTCGAATCCCATCTCTGCTATGGTTGGTGGAACCCCCATGACTCCATTAATTAGTGCTACCCAGTTCATGGGTTCAACTCAGTCCATGGGGATGTATCCTTTTATATTTTTGAATGGTATGACTTCGTCACCATCAATATTCGTTCCCCCTTGCACCTTTTTCATAGATATTCCTTGTTATAGTACTCAATAGATGCCTCTGGCCTCTAATCCTTTTTCTTTTGGTATGCTAAATATGACTTTGCACATGTCATCCTCCTTTCCGACACCCAACGCCGATGCTAGTTTTGGGTTGGGGGGCATGTTGTCTCCTTATAATCCTTTCCTGTTTCATGGGGGGATTATGCCTCAATCATTTTCTACGACGGGGGGTTGGAATCCTCCTCCCTCCGGACCCAATCCTAGCTCTAATTTTCAAGGATGGAATGGACATATGGGCATTGTTTCTACTTCATATATCCCATCCATCTATCCATCGTCCACAATTCCTTTTCCTGTGAATGCTTCTCTTATGGAAAATTTTCCTCCAAACTATGATACTACATTGAGGTGGGCTCAATTTTTTAACATGAGCAACCCCCTGCACAAAGTGCCTTCGTCAGGGGGAAATGGATATACTCACATGGATAATCCGTATCATATCACTTTCTCCTCTCAAGTGTTCCCATCTAGGATGATACCTTCACAACCTTTCATATCACCAATCTCTGCTAGTCATGTTGGAGATAGGTCAACAACCGCTGCAAGTCATGTTGAACACCTACAACTATCCGTTGCAAGTCATGTTGGGGGCACAACTCTAGTCGTTTCTAGTCACATTGCACAAACATCACCAGCCTCTGCAATTCATGTTGGAGATCAACTACTAGCCACTACAAGTCATGCTGGGAGCATCTCTCCATCCACTGAAAGTCATGCTGGGGGCATTGATACAATTGAGAATCCTAGACGTATAGGAAATAAGCCCAAGTTCCTTTGTATACTTTGTAAAGGAGATCACCTAACTTGTTTTTTCCCTACTATTGTGGTGGTACGAGAAGCACAGTCCTTGTCTGATGGCTCTTCGGGCTCTGAGTCATCTTTGGTTTCCCAACAATCTAATCCATCTTTGGTTGATGAAGCGGTCATGCCGTTGCAATCTTCGACCGACACCACTCTTGTTTGGGGGGGGATGCATCTATTGACCATGTTGTCTCACATCCTATTCAACTAGTAGTTGAGGAAGTAGTTGTGTCAATGCAATATTTCGCCCATCCCACGTTTCTCTTGGAGAGTGACAAGTCTAAGGAAGTGACATTGCCGATACAATCTTCGACCAATCCCACTCTTGTTTTTGGTGGTGATGCGTCTTTCGACCATGTCCTTAGAATTTCTAGTTCTATACCTTCTAAACAAGGGATCATTCCACTCTCTCCGAGTATTCTCCCTCCAAGTCCTAGGATGGTTTCCTTTTATTGGAATGATCTTGTAGAGCCTCACCTTCCTTCTTCTACACCCTTCTAGGTAATGGTTGGAGTTAATAAAATAGGTGTTAGTCAATATATTGTAGATGAAGGATCCTCTGGAAGTGCTTTATCCTCCTCATCTTGGAAAGTTTTGGGTCCTCCCAAGATTGTGTCAAAGACTAGTGAGCTACTGGATTTCGACAGAAGACCTGCGTGGGATCCCTGACCTCCCCCTACTAGCCCGAGTAATCCAGCGTTTCCTATTGAGTATGATCTTGTTTTTTTTTAGACCTCAAGCCTTGGAATTTGTGAGTTGTCGAGCCCCGGTTTCATGGATGTTGAGTTTCCTTCAGATGAGGTTATCCTTGAAGCGATGATTTTGGATTTTTGACCTCTTCCTGAACTGGAATCTTTACAAGTTGATTACTAAAAAATCCCTTCGCCTGGGACTAGAAATGGGCCCTACCTGGAGAACTACTATGCATAAGCCGCAAGGCTGTGCGGTCCTCTATACATATTGTACTTTTATTTTTTCTTATTTTCAAGTTCCATATCCCTTAACACATGTTTTATCAGAGGTTTCTATATTAGACTTATTAACTTCCGGGTTAGTGTTTTTGGTATTATATAAAGGACTTTGGAGACATTTTCTTTGGTATGTCCCTTTATGTTGATCCGTTATGACAGGTCATGATCTCGAAACTGGCATATAGGTTAGATTTTCCCCTCCATGTATTTTTGCATTATCCATTTCTTGTATCATTTTTCCTTACGATCGACTCCACTGAGTTGCGACACAAAACCTTATCTATTGTTTAGAAGTTTTGTAATTCATGTGGTAGAGCCTACCTTCCATGGGCATCCTAGCTTAGCTCCCCTTTGCATTTTGGTGCCCATGCTGTAATTACTCCATAGGTCTGGGAGTCCCTTAGAGTCCCGATATGAGATTGAGTTCAAACCTGATTGGTCTTACTCAATCTAATTCCGACCACTACTTATGGGACTCTCGCCGAGTCTGGGTTAAGCTCTTTTCCGACTCTCGAAAAAATGAAAAAATTGTCGACTAAACTTGTCTTTCACACTCGTTAAATGGATTTGAAAGGAAGTCTATTTTGGTATAAGTTTAATCCTTTTCTGGACCAAATAGACTAACGAAAAATGAATACTCTAGTCACCATTGGCTAGAAGAGTTCTCCTAGGTATTATTTTATACTTTTTCAGGACTATGGGACTAAATCTATGAAAAATGACATTTTTGAGTTAAGTTGTAATTGCATCCTATTATCCTTATTGCATTGTTGAGCCTAATGCTGACTCATGCTTTCTCGTTATAAGCTATTTTCCCCCAACAATTCTCAGCATTAGCCAAGCAGTGACTTCTATATATCCTTTGTAACTTGAAATCCCTTTACCCATAGAGGAAACATCTCCCTGTGTGCTGATGTCCCGTATGCACTTCCCTGCATTGAGCATAGGTATGTTTCGCTGCTTGGAACTAGTTTCTTACTCACGACACTCATTTCATCTCATGTATCACAACATTTATTTTCCTATGAAAAAACAAAAAAAGACAGGCGGGAAAAGAATATTAACTCCTATCGGCAACAATCATGTTGCCTTTGAACAATGCACAAATTCTCGAGTCCATTTCATCCAAGGTTTGGGTTTATCATGACCTTAGGAAGCTGACCTCGTTACTTAGAGTATACTCCTCCAACTGGATACTCTTCCAGTCCCTATGGAGAGTTTGTTGATGCCTCCTGTGTCACAAAATTTTGTCAATAATTAGTGTTAAGTCTATGCTGCATGAGTTATTCCTCTGTCTCATGCTCTTGTTCAAAGGAAGTCTAAGCCTGTGTCAGACATTCCTCAAAACTCCTTGAATTTGTATGTTGTCCATCCCATTACAAGTGAACCTCAGAATCACATGAAGTTGTTGTCCTACCTTGCACCCTTGACCTACTTTAATCATTGGTAGGTGACCTTGAACCCAACAAATGACATCTCTCCATTAGTCGTTGACTTTGGGGTTTCTTATTGGTGGTTTCCTCGCCTTTGTTGGAATTTTTCATCATTGGATGCTAGTCAAAGGGTCTCTTTCATGTACTACTTGCATTTGGTGAATGCGAGAGATGCACATGGTGGTTGGTTCTTGAACATCCTATTCGTCCGAGCTCTTCCTAATCATCAAGATATTGCCTTTCTCCTCGTGTTGGGTGATGAGAGATGCCTTAATTCTCTTCTTTCAACATGTCTCCTTCCATCGACTTGAACTCATCTATTCCAGAATCGAGATCTAGATTTATATCAGTAACTAGAGGTTTGCAATCATCAGTGGCAGGTTCTCCCTCCATCGACAATAGGAAATACATTAATGTCTCCTGATCGGTGGATTATTCAAGTGTTCGACCTCAACACCCTTATTTACACTTGTGGAATGTACTCGGTGCCTTGACACCTACGTTCATTATTGGTGGGTTGTCTCGTGTTTGTTAACAATATACCTTAATGTCTGGTAATCAAACAAAGTCTCATTGTGTTCGACTTCAACCCCCTTTATTCACATGATGTAGACTTTCACCTTTGGTGGATAATGTAGAATATCTCCAGTTCATGGTAGCATATCTCATATCTCTTGGTGTCCTTCATCAAACCAATACCTATATGACTTCAGTGATCATGGAGGATCAAATTGTACTCCATTGTATTAATGACCATGAATAGTTGTTTGATATATATCCACATGGATCTGCAGTGTAATTCAGTTCGAAAAGCATGTGTATAGAGTCAAGATAAATTTTAATATTCTCATGAGTAATTAGTTTTTCCAGCTGGGTTCTCATTACTCCACTTCTAGGAATTATAATGTATTTCAACCATCACATTTTCTTCTCCAGCCTCAAACATTAGGGGGAATATATTATAGAAATGTTTCCCACACTCCATGCATCTTGCTTTGATTGTCTTACATTTCCCTCTACAGACTTAAATTCCCCTTTTTTACTCACTCCAGAGTTAAAAATATAAAATTTTGTCTATATACATGAGCCACAGTTAGACAACTCATGTATACATAGGTTGCTCCATTACAGTCTGCGTACATCAGGGTTTGTGCTCAAAAATTAAAAATATATTGGGTTTCCACGCCATGTCATGAGATCCATGATCCTTGACATTCCATATACTGGAAACGCTCCGACCCGACCCTTCAATTCCATTTGGAGGCTATAAATTGAGCCATATACAAGCCTTTGAACACACACCATTGAGAGAAAGACACTCTGGATAAATTTCACTTCATATTGAGTCTGCATCCTTTTGTCCTTGAAAGTCTAAACTCTTTATGTTCAACCCCCAATCTCTTCCTATATTTAGATGGAGAACCTCATTGACTCCTACTACTTGTGAGTTTGCCTTTGTGGAGGATTGAAGTGGTGAAGGCCCAATGGGAGGGACTTAGTTTCTCGGTTCCAATATGTGTCGTTACAAAAGTTTGTCACCTATGTACTTCTATTGATTACATTAATAGAAAAACTCTTCCTCTTCCAATTATATGTTGCAAATATTTACATTACTTTCCATGGACATATTTGTTATATATCTTAATGGATTATGCTAGTTTATATGACAACTTTCTATATAATTTCTATATGCTTGTATCTTGATTGTTGAGGACAATTTGCAGCCATCAATCTTTCAGTCATGATATCAGACGAGTTCTTCTTCGTACATTCGAATGAGGTAGGCACTTAGCCTTCTCTTGTTAGAATTTCCATTTATCTAGCATACTCAAGTTTAGAGTTGATTTCTGGGTGTCGTTTCGTTTGTTTTGGTTTACCCCTTGCCATAAATATTTTCCTCGTAACACTTGTGTTGGGTTTTTCTTATATACTGTTGGAGTCACTTCAAAACCACCTAGTTTTTTTTTCCTAAGGTTTTCCCTATGTTTATTAGTCATTATCCAGTCTCCTACATTTTAGGGAGAATATTCCTTTTCCTACATTCTAGGGGAATATTCTCTTCAATTCACACTTCAGTTGGATCGATTGAATGGAGTCTTGATGCCACATTGGTTCCATCACCATGCAACATTGGGATCATCACTGCTAATGCACATTGTCCTTGGGATTATCACTAGAGTGGCGCATTACTGATGCTTTCAGTCAGTTAACTGGGAACTAAGAGGATAATTGACTTAGACTAGGTGGTTGTTAACTACCGTGATTGACGATGTGTGTCTAAATCATTGTAGACCACCACTATGGTGCATTAGTTGAGCTACACAACATATATCACTTGTATTGTATCATTATTTCTTTCAGTTAATACAATTCTTTGATTCTCTCTCTCTCTCTCTCTCTCGTTTCCGCCTTTTCTCATTTTTTTGCAAACTGTGTATGTCCTTTGCTAGCTATATCCTATCTGTACAGGTTCATCCACATTTACATGGTATCAAAGCCGACGGATTTCTAGGAAAAATACACACCAGACTCTTTTTTCAAGTACAAAAGATTGAAGACAACGGGAAAATGGAATTTCCAAAATAATTAATTCTTACACCGTACAATTTATTTGCATTGAAGCACAATATGGAATTGAATATTCAAAGAAAAGGATTATACAGGTTAACCATGGACATAGAGATCAAACCTACATCATCCATAGAAAAATCCAAGTATCTAAATCAAATGGATGAAGCGTATGGAACTATTTGCAGTCTCATTTCTCCTGAACTCCTCTTTCACATATCCTCCTGTAAAACCCCCCCCAATGAAGTCTGGACCACCATGGAAGGAATTTTTTGCAAACAGGATGAGATGAGGGGACATATGATTGAGGTGGAATTTCTCACTTTGGATCCAAAAACCTTTGACAATATCCAAGATTGTTTTTACCAAATATAAGGATTTGTTGTCGCAACTCAAGGATTGCGGGGTTGATAAATCTAAGGAGGAGAAACAAATGGTTCTTACCATTCTTTCCAAAATTGGTCTGGAATACTCAATGTTTGTATCCACATTTCATTCAGTTAGGCTCACCTATGGAGCCACTTGGACCATGCCCTCTCTTGAGGTATTTATCGAGTCTCTAACGCAAGAGTAGAACAAGCTTATAAACATGGGAAAAATCAAAGGCTCAAAGGTGCATGCACTTGTTGTGCAAGATGGTAGCAGTCACCAAAACCAGAAATCTAAAAACAAAGAGAAAGGGAAGGCACATGCAAATCCAAAGAAGGAAGGGTACTCAAAACCCTTCAATGATTCCTCCAGATCCAAGGGTGGAAAGGGAAGAAAATGGGAGAAATGCACTTACTACCAACGTGGATTCCATCCAGGATTTGTATGCATGCAGAAGGATATAGATCAAATGGCACAAATACTTCAGAAAAACAACCTTGGAGATCACATCCCTGAGGGTGCCAAGAAGAAGAAGCCAGAAGATCAAAACCCCAAGAAAGGTAATTCTATCCATGCTTTGATTTCCATTAACTTCTCTTCTGATACTTGGATTGTAGATTTAGGTGCATCACACCACACAACATCCATAAAGGAAGTCTACTCTTCATTGGATGCATGCAAAGGTCCTCCTATTCTGATGGGGGATGAATCTCTAGTCAAAGTCACCGAAAAATGGAGAGTTGAACTCACAAATGAGAGCTTCGAGAATGTGATACACGTTCCCAAACTCTCCATCATTCTTCTCTTTGTGTATCAGATAACAAACTACGACACCGGAAAGAGAGTAGTATTCACACCTAATGTTGTGGATATCTACGACATGAAAACCAATTCCAAAGTTGCTACTGGTGAGTGTTGACGCCCAAAAGTGAAACATAGGGTACCTTCTTGCAAATGGTTGCAATGCATTATTATTTAATTATATTTAATAATATACTAATAGGTGGGGCCCCTTGTGTGACTTGTGTGAATCTGATGAAGAGATGACACTTATGCTTTATGTTCTTATGAGTTGGTTGAGATGAGCTCTACAATTTATTTACTTTTAAAGTCGTTGTCGAAATAATTGAACAAATGATGTTATGGGAGATGTGATTAAAGGAGAAATGATGTTGTCTTTATATAACCCTCACAAGTGTTATTATGCTGCATTTAGTTTGATAAAAGATCTAAACTCCATGTTTCAAGTTGTATGTGATATATGGTGTGGTGATTACCTTGATTTCATGTTACAAGGGTTGTGCACATTGTTTGAATTGGAGGTCTAAAGGTTGAGACTTGGTATCCCTAGCAAGGTTTTGATATATGTCACATTGGGGTTTTAAAATAAAGGTTGGCGCATTTGTTAAGTTTGAAACTTAGGAAAATGGGGGTATATCAAGCTTGCAATTAATTGTTAGTGGGTTGTGCGCTATATGGTTAACTTGTTCCTACTATCTATGGATGAACATGTAAGTGGTAGACACGACGTGCAATAAATGCACGTCTCTCTAACCTACCTTGAGCCTGCCACCCTAGCCATTTCAAATTTGGTCTTTTGTTGGTTGATGTTACTCCTCTTTTTTCGGCCATGGAAGAGGTATACAAGCTTGGTCGAATCTCCTTGGAAATTTTTACACACAGGTATGGGGTTTCTTGCGGCTCCATCCATGAATATTTAGCTCTGCTCTTTAATTAAGTCAATAGTTGGATCTTGAGTTTTCTTGCTGTCTGTGCTTTTCCAAAGTTATGATATGTGGAAATTTTCAATGTGTATGGATTATTAGAGAAGTTTTGGTCTCTGTGGCATTTGTATGTGAACTATTTGCATTGAGAATGACGTGGGTGTCTCTTGTTGTCTATAGCTGCTTCCTGCTTTACCTAAGAAAAATGATATTGTTTGGGAAGTTCTCGGGCTTGCCTTTCCTGTGGTTTTCTTTTTGTGATTTCTCTCTGTCCAATAAAAATGTTGTCACTTCTCGTGACCTGTGGGTTTTTCGAAGACTCTACCTACCATTTAATTTTGTGGCTCTCGTGGCTATCGTGCTCGCGCCCTTGTATACGCTCTGTAAACATAGATGTAAAATTTTCTGGTGGTATTAATCTTTTCATACTCCTTTTGGATAAACCCTCAACTTGGTCAGCTCATCTTCCTGTATCGCATCACTGTTGATAATTGTATATCAAACCCTGTATTTGGAAAATAGTGTGGAGGTGGCCAAACCAGAATTTAATAAATTCCCTGTTCGTGCTCTTTTGGTCATGGGTTTTGTTGGTTGTTTACTATGTGAAGTTAGAAAGAATGCTAAGCCCACTTATTTTTGTAATACAATATATCATGTGTAAATATTGGGGTGATGACAACATTGCAAAACCATTGTTTAAGGGATACGACCTACCGTGTGTTCGATTTTATATGAAAATAATACCTCTGTGGATGAATTATATATGCGTTGAATGAGTTTTGCGAACTAGAATGAAAGGACATTTTGGAAGAATTGTTATTTGAAGTCTCAATTTGGAATTGTGTTATACACAGGGATCTCTTTTGTGGCCACTTATCGAACCCTGTAGTGATTTAAAATGTACTAGTGTTAATATCATGAACCACAATCTGACCATTCCTCGACTGTTGGTTGTGATTATTGTGGTGTTGTGTCTCCTTGACTCTGTTGTGCACGAGTTGTGTTATTACTCTTGAATGTTTCTTGGGAAAAATATTATGAAATGATTCTTGTGCAATTCAACTTCTATATGCAAATGAACAACCTTGAAGTGAAATATCAGTTTTGGAATTTTGGAAACAGGGTGTTGAGTTTCAATTTTGAAACAGTAAAGGGGTTTAAATTTTGATATTGGCAATTGCATTGTTTGATATATGATAGAACCATATCCATGGGAGTCCTTTCCATTATACCATTTTACGCAAAATACACTCCCCTCATTATCCCAATTACATTTTTCACTCCATGTTCTATTGTTACTCATTTTTAAGGAAAAGTCTGTATGGAAATAAAAGAAACGAGGTGTAAGTTAATTGATGATTGGTATTCTGGGAGATGGTTGTATACACATTTTGATTGTTTTATTGATTTCTTGAACAATATTCATGAATCTTTCCCTTCCATTATATCATTTTATTCTCAATACAAACCCTCCATATTCCCAATGACCCTATGAATTCCCTGTTCGTGTTGCAATTAATAAATGGAAGTTTTATGGATGGATTGCATGTGTCTTGTAGTAAATAATAGAGCCAACTCTTGATTTATTTAAGTGGAATTTCGTGTATGGGTTATTAATAACTTTTCATGACTGATTAAATATTTCTACAAGATGAGTTTTTTTCAGCAGGGGCAATAATGTCCGGAATAATAGAGGCAGAGGTAACTGGCATCGAGGCCATATGAGGCCTCGATTTTATATTCACTTTGATGTTGATCCGCAAGATTTGAAACAACTATTTCAATATGGGTTCTTTAATTTGGTTGGCCATGGGATACTACATCCTCGACCTGAAATACCCCCTTTTCAACAACCTCAGAATTTTCTCGTCATCCCTGTTCCTCCACATGTGTCAATGAAACCCTAAGTCCCCTCTAATGACGGTTGTAAAGAAATTATCCACCAGCTTGTATCTCACCACCGTGGTTGGCTCACTGTGTCATTTCCTTTACCACCACCAGTTAATCCCAGTGATCAAATTTCTCATGTTGTTTCACCATTACAGTCCTCGCATGCTAGCAAAAGATTAAAAACTGATATTCCGCAATCTATGATAGATAACAAAAAAAGGAAATGGCTTCCCCCTCCAGTCCATCCACAGAGTCTTCTAAATCTGTGTCTTCACATCTCCACTTAAAATATGACTGCTCCCATGTGATCAACGCAATACAGCCCCAAGGGCCTAACCAACCAAGGGCTACCCCAAAAAAGTCAAGAGGAGACAACAGTGAGAAGAGGAAATATGCCTCACAAAGCAGTAAATATGGATTTTAAATGTTTTTTTTATGATATTCAGTGATGAAGACAATGTTTAATTATTTTCAACATATTTTGGATAGCAAGCTTTATTTTGGATATTTTGTGTGGATAAGATGGATATATTATTTTTTGGGATATGGTATTAAATTTTGCTGATATTTAAATATTCGACTTAAATGATATCAATGGGAGCTACAAGGGTGTTATATGATCCAAATGATAAATTTTGTATTTTATATTTGATGATTGACAAAGAGAATGATGGGAGTCACAAGGGGTCCCACCTATTTAGTTATTATTAATTAGACCCTTATTTATATATTATTATTATTAATTATTTCTCCCCAAACCAATTAGTTAAGTTAATTTAACTTAGCTAAAGAAAGTAGTTGAACTACCTCAACTTGTTGAGAAAAAATAAAGGTTCAATGAGAGGAAGAGACAAAGGGAGAAATTGAAGGGGAACTATAAGACTGAGGTTTTCTCTCTAGTTAGTGAGATATCTTCAGTTTTGATTCATTTCTGAGTTTTCTTGAAAGCCTAATCCTCTTGATGACAACAGGGTCTAATTGAAGGCAACAAGATTCAAAACTAAATCATACATTTCAACAACTTGTTTTTAAGGTGTTTTATTTATCTTTGATAGTCTGTGTATTCTTGTTGGTTTATGAATTAATTTTCATGGCTGATAAATAATATCTTGCAGAGTCAAGTGGTAGCATTTTGTGGCAAGATGATCCAAATCATTATTTTCAGTTTTATTTCATTGTTGCGGTCTTTTTGTATGGTGCCCATCAGAGACTTCTAAATCTGACTTTGGTCCCTACCCTTGCAGGGGTTTGTAAAAGAGAAATGCAGTTTTGTATCTAAGAATGAAATAAAATCAGATTATTGTTCTGTCTCATACATGTGTTTTCATGACTTGGTTCTTCCTTTCTCTTTTGTCTCCATGTTTACTTTATTGTAAAATTTGTATACATTCATGTAGCTTTGTTTAAATTTTATTTTAATATTACAACATATACAAATCATAAAATCAACCTTGATCCTTTGTAATTAATACTTGTGGATTGAGTGAATGTTTTGAGGCTATAAACCCCGTGTGACATTCCCAACTATCTTGTATTAGATAGGAAAGATATGAAAATGATTGAGTGAGGTACTCCATACCTTTTCCTCAACATTTATTTGGTGACCATACTGGGGATATCTTCCATATATCTCTGGTTGATTGTATTCACGATTATCTTTGAATCTTTCTGTTTTATTCGAATACTCTTTGAATGGTTTTTTTCTCATGACAATACCTTCTACAAGACAAACTAATATTGAAAACAACCTCAAGGACCAGACTAGCATTGCCTTGACCTTATTCAATACTATTCTAGAAACTGCTAATACCCGTGATGATATTGAACGCTCTTGGGAAGTAGTTGAACAAGATATAAGCATCCATGAACACTGGGAAGCCAAAAAAAGGCAACCTAGAAATCAACATTAACCTACCTTTCCCTAAGTCTTTGGTATTCTTTTTTTCATGTCCTAAAATCCTCACATTTATAGAAGAAGAAGAGGATTTTCCCTTGAAGCTACTCTTATCATTGAAATAGGAAGGAGGAAAACCATTTTGTCAGCCCAAGAAAGCACTCTAAGGAGGAATTTGTCTGATTATGCCAACTCTCCTTTTTCACCCTTACCCATCACTTTCAAAATGAAATCTATGGGTGGTGCTAATGGTGTTGGAGGTGCTTCATCGTCCCAACCTTTAGCCTCATCGGTAATTGGTAGTCTATATATTCATCAAGTTCCTATCCAATCTGCTACCAACCTTGCTAAAGTTATAAATAAATACGGACTTTTTCAGTTTGAGGAAGATGCTACGACCACCCCATGGCATGTATCTTCTCCCTTGAATCTAGCACCTGCTACTCGTCCGTTACCCAAGTTTAAAGAGAATCTTCTTAAGTTCTCAGGGAATAATATTGTTTCTACAAATGAACACCTAGTGGAATTTCTTAATGTTTTCCATAATAATGGGGCTAATGATAACGATACATGCATGCACTTATTTGTCAACTCCCTTGAAGGAAAAGTGACAACTGATTTTTTTGATCTCCCTCCAAAGATTCTTTCCACTTGGGAAGAGTTGGTTTATTGGTTCAAGTCCACTTATGGACAATCCAAGAGTCCCACCGAACAATTAAGGGAATATAACAATATTTCTTACAAAGATGGTGAGACTATTAAGTCCTTTAACCTTCGCTTCACCAAATTGTACAATCAAATCCCTGAACTAATCCGCCCCCAAAATCAAGCCGCTTTCATGCATTACTATAATGTGCTTCCCTCTCCTTATTGTCATAGACTTGAAGAAAAGGCTATTGACAATCTTGGCTCCGTTATCCACACTTGCATGGAGTACGAAGAGCAACTTGAAAGAACAGGTCTCCCTAAAGGAGACCCAGTAAAGTCTTCTCTCCTAAAACTTGTGCAGGATATGAACAATCATATGATAGCCTATGAACGAATGGGAAATGTTCCCTCACTTACTCCTGGGACATCTTCTTCTTCCTCAATGCCTTTTAGGAATACAAATGAGAACACTTTTCAACCCAAATCCATTATGTCTCGCAGTTGGTGTAACTTCTGCAAAGAAAATCATGAATAAAGAATGTCAGAGATAAAATCTATGGAAAGAAGCCTGAAACAACTATCGTTGTCCTAGATTGGGAAGAACCGAAAGATTTTATGATAATAAATAATAGGAACAAATTCTATGCTCCTAAAGGGAAATATGATCCTCCTCATACTTTTTCCACTCCATTCTCATCTTCACAAGGTAATAATGTACAAACTGTCAAAATTCCCAAAAATCAAGGAGTTCCTTCCCCTCTTCCCTCTTCCAAGTATAACATCCTTAAACAATTGGCTAATATCAAGGTTGATGCTCTTTTGGACATGGTTGTTGTCCTTGAACAACAAAAGCATCTCAATAATTTTTTGGAAGGAAAAACTTCTACCATATCCAACCTTTGTGAAGAGACGAAAGAAGAGGATTCCAATGTAAATAAGATAGGTGTAAATAATTTTAGACACCCTGTAAAATACCCTCCATTTTTCATTTCTGTAAAAATTATGTATAAGATAGCCCATTGTTGCCTAATTGATGGCAGTTCGGGTCCAAGCGTAATGTCAAAAATCATCATGGAGGAGCTAGGATTATCATGCACTAATGAAAATTCAAGAAGCATGCTCTCCTATAATAGTCTGCAACAATCAACTATAGGTGAAATCAAAGACGTAACTTTATTTCTGTGTGCACATCCCGAAATAAGGACAACCCTCAACATCCAAGTAATCGACATTCTAGTAAGAAACTATTGTATTATCTTAGGAAGAGACTGGAAAGCCCTAACATGTGGATATCTTTCGCTTGATGGAACACATTTATCTGTTCCCCGGAATGGAAATAATATTATAGTCCCAAGAGAAGGAATAATTTCACCATACATAGAGAGCATTCCTCAACTAAATGTAAAGTATCTTGAGGAAGACTTAGGGGTGTACTCTATCTTTTATGATGAGGGTGACACTACTCTGGAACAAATTTATTTGGAAGATGGTATGTGGCACATGCATTTCGATGGCTCATGCTCAAACGAAGGTAATAGAGCTAGCATTATATTATACTCACCTATAGGTAAAATTCACATTTTTTTCTTATAGGTTAGAGTTTTCTTTCACAAACAATGTCACTGAATTTTAGGCCTTACTGCTAGGCATAAAAAATTCTTATAACCCCGGTTGCAACCACCTTACATTTTTTGGTGATTCTGAAATTGTTGTGAACCTTGTGCGTAAAATATATTCTCCTAGAAATAAGTTGATGAAATTCTATACCCAAGATGTTTGGATGCTTATCTTGAACCTATTATCATTTAACATCACTCATGTGAAGAGGGAACTTAATTCAATGACTGCTAGGTTAGCTGTATTTGTGACATCTCCTACTCAACAACCTCTACCTCAAAGGCCTGATTGTACATTTCAATATTTATATCGTCCTCACATCCCTGATAATGTAGAATCATGGCAGGTTTTCCCTAATGATGAAGACATCTGTGCTTTCATACAGAATGAACCATTTAAGCCCAAGGAAATCATATCTATGGAAGATGAAAAATTTCCAAAAGGCTTGACTCCTCTCGAAAGAACATTTTCGTCGAGTGATGTAGGAAACAAAGAAACATGTAAGGAAGAGGAGTCAAAAAGGAAAGTGGGTGATACCATTTCCTTGAACCTTGGGACATCCGAATCTCCAAAGATGGTTAAACTAGGTGCCCAATGTTCTGACGAAGAAAAGGCGAAATTCACATAACTACTATGTGAATTTAAAGATGTTTTTGCATGGTCATACAAGGATCTTCGTGGTTTTGATCCTTCTCTCATACAACATGCAATTCCTATCAAGGAAAGGGTAAAACCAGTTAGGCAAAAACAAAGACCCATTAACCCCGCGCTTGAAGCTACTATTAGAAAGGAGTTGGAAAAAATCTTGGAAGCTAGTATAATCTTTCCAGTTAAGTATTATGAGTGGGTTTCAAATTTGGTTCTTGTTAGGAAAACAACTGGTCAGATTCGATTGTGCATGGATTTTTGCGCATTAAATATAGCAAGCGTAAAAGATCATTTTCCTCTCCCTAATATGGAAATGATTTTGCAATAGGTCGTAGGGTCACAAATGATGTCCTTACTTGATGGTTTCTATGGATATAATCAAATCAAGGTAAAAAGGATTGATAGATACAAAACGACCTTTACTACACGTTGGGGCACATATGCTTATGAACGCATTCCTTTTGGCTTGTCTAATGAAGGTGCCACTTTCCAGAGAGCTATGCAAATAGATTTTGACAATCTGATCGGTAAGATTATCTAGGTTTATCTTGATGATTTGACTGTCTATTCAACGAATCGATTGGATCACTTTGTTCATCTCGGAAACGTTCTCATGTGATGCAAAAAAATTGACATTTCTTTAAATCCTTCCAAATATATTTTTGGCGTCACCAAGGGCAAGCTCCTTGGACATATCATTTCTAATTTAGGAATAAGCATAGATCCTGAAAAGATTGTTGCTATTCTGAACCTTTTTTCCCCCACTTCCAAAAAGGAGGTTCAAGCCTTTATGGGCATTATCAACTTCGTTCGTAGGTTTGTTCCTGATTTTTCCTTAATGGTTAAACCAATTCATAATATTATAAAGCATGATCACTCTTTTTCTTGGACATATGACGTTGAAAAAACCTTTTTTAGGATTGAGAAAGCAATCATATCAACACCGGTTCTAGAGAAACTGGATTTTGAGAAAGATTTTATCATATACACTAATGCCACTGAGGAAGCAATTTCTGCTATTCTCATACAAAGTGATGACCAAAACAATGAAAAACCTGTAGCTTACACGAGACAAAGTTTATCAGACGATGAATTCAAGTACTCTTATATTGGGAAACATGTTTTTTCTCTTGTTAGGCTATAGAGAAATTTTTCCACTTTATTCTAGGCAAACATACACATGTAAAAGTCCCTTTTCCTCTTGTCAAGTTTTTTCTTTCACAAACTTATGTTTCAGGGAATATTGAACATTGGCTTGCCAAAATCCAAGAGCATGATTTAACCATCATGATTTTGAAAACAATTAAGGGACGAGACTTAGACCTTCACTTAGCTCAACATCTTGAACCAAGTGAAGAAATTGACGATCAGGATAATCCTCTTTTAGCACTGTTTTATATTGAGAATCAAAACCTTTCTATTGTTGAGCACACCTAGTATAAAAATTTTGTGTATTACTTGCAATATTATAAATGCCCAGACGATTTAGATCCTCGTCAGAGGAGAAGACTTCACCTTGAATCTTCCAGGTATATTATTTTAGGATACTTTTTGTTCAGAAGGTCTGATGATGGTATATGACTTCGATGTGTGAATGATAAGGAAGCACATAAATTGTTACATGAAATTCATGGATATTCAGATTCTGTTATTCATGTTGGTGGCCACTTTTATGCTAAGGCTACTGCTTTTAAAATCATCAGAAATGGTTACTATTGGCCTTCAATTTTTTGAGATTATTATAAATTCACGAGATCTTGTGACAAGTGCCAAAAATTCACTGGGAAAGAGCATCTTTCTTCCATGCCTTTACAACCTGTCCTCCCATATTTTCCTTTTTCTAAATGGGGCCTAGACTTTATTGGTCCTATTAATCCTCCATCTTCCATAGGGAATATTTTTATTTTGACAACCAATGATTATTTCACTAAGTGGACTGAAGTTGTCCCTCTTAGACACACACATGATGAACACGTGATTTCTTTTCTAAAAACTAATATCTTCTCTAGATTTTGCATTCCTTTAGAAATTATTACAGACAATGGTCCCACTTTCATTTCCACAAAATTGAATCAATTTATAGCTAAATTGGGAGTCAAACATTTCACTTCATCAGCTTATTACCCCCAAGGAAATGGGAAAGCCGAGTCTACTAACAAGAATCTGGTCAGGATCATAAAGAGGCTCATCGAAGATGAGCCTCTTCAATGGAACACCCTCCTCACTTACACCCTTTGGGAAGATCGCACTACCACCAAGGTAAACACATGTTGCACCCCCTTTCCGCTTGTTTATGGTCAAGAAGCCATTCTACGTACTAAGTTGAAACTTTCCTCTTTACGACTGATGCTACATATTGAAGAATTAAATTCTTCCAATGTCCCTAATAGGATAAATGTACTATTTTTTTTTTGACAGAAACGTATAGTGGAATTTGTATTAAATGTGGACTGGCCACTGTTCAGTTACAAAATGGCAGAGCTTCACTGAGAAACTTCTTGCAATAAGCCTAGATGCAAAACTAGGAATACAATAATTAACTAACATCCCTGAAAGCAGATTTATTCTAAAGCCTTGACTTCTATACAAAATGTCAAGATGCTTGAGAAGGGAAGAAGCTTGAGATGCTTGAGTTGGCTGACTATTCTTTGGGATCTTTCCCCCAATCAATGTTCAACTTGGACATTTTACCTTCCAGTTGACCAATCCTTTCCTCAAATTTGTCTTTTGGGTTCTTCAACTCCTGGTGTAATTTGCCAAGCTCCTCTGTGAATCCGATTTTTACAGTAGAAATATCTTGCTCCAATTGCTCCAGCCGTCTGCCTGCCTCCGAGTCTAAGTACTCCAGCAAATCGAGCTGGTACTGGAGTGTCTGCTTTAGGTTTTCTAGCTTTTCATCCAGAAGTTTCAATCGCTCCTCAATGGTGAGGTTTCGGCTGGAACTCGTGGCCATCTCCTCTCCTCTGGTTCGCTTACTCTTAAATCCTCTCAGTCGGGTTTGCTTCACAGCTAAGAGTGGGTCTGCGCCCAGGCTGAGGATGCATCTGAATTTAATCTTGCCCGTCTTGCATTCATCATTTCACCCAGCATTTTTTTCCCCAAGAGGTATGGGTGGATGGTCCTGATGTCTCCTCTGTGCAAGAGATCCGATCTTTTTTGGGCCGTCCTCTGCTCGATTTGTCTTGTCACGCGCCCCTTTATTGGCTGAGTCTGGGCGCTGTCGGTTTGGTCTTTTCCCCCACTTTGCAACTTGCATGAGCTTTTCTTTTGGTATGGAGTTGGGTCAAGGTATGTCCACCTTGGTTAGCTGGCCGCTTATATTCATGCAACCTTGTGCCAGTAGCGCGCCTCTATTTGCCTCCTCATCGGCTTCTTTATTCAACTCTCGCAGAACATGAAACACTTAGTATGAGTCGAGCCTTTTAAGGAGGAGGCGTATTATGGCCAACACATTATTGAGTTGTGCGCTTTGAGTTTTTGAGGAGCGGATAATGGCACTGATTAACATACGGGAATCTCCTATGATAGTCAGATTTCAGATTCCATTCAATCTGGCTTGGCACAGGCCTTGCCATAATGCCATTGCTTCTGCGTAGTTGTTGGTGGCGTTGCCTAAACCTATGGCGTATCACACCAAGACTTCTGCATTTGGCTTTACAATTATTCCTCCTCCTCCTGCTTGGCCTGGGTTGCCCTTTGAGGCCCAGTCAAAGGACAGGGTATAGGCCTTCCTTTCATTTTTCCATTTTTCAAAATCATTCTTACCTGTCCTTATTTCCCAATTCTCTTGAGTTATGGTGTTGACTGTGTTCCCAGTTTGCAATTGGATTTTGAATTGGGCCAGCCAGAGCTCTTCTTCTTCTTCCAGCTCTCTGCTGTATCGAGGATGGCGATGATAACTAGCCCATTCGCCAAAGAGTGCTTTAACCTTTGAACTCACTAGAGGAACACTCCTTTTCTTATCCCTAAAAACTCTATTGTTTCTCTCCAACCAAAGCCCCCAAAGTATAAAGCTTGGAATTTTTCGCCAAAGCCCCGAGGCATAACTTTGCTTCTTAAATTGGAAAGGATAAAGGGCGTTCCAACTTTGGAGAAGGGATTTAATGTCTTGGGGAAGAGGAGGATCATTTTGCAGCCCAACTGCCATCCTCCAAACTTCTTTTGAATAACTATAGTTAAGTAGGAGGTGATCTGAAGTTTCCTCAGCTTGTTGACACAAGGGGCACCTGAAGGGGCCCTCCCAACCTTTCTTTTGGAGGTTCTCCCCTGTTTGGATGCTGTTATGACTGAGGGTCCAGAGGAACAGGTCTATTTTGGGGATGGTTTTTGCGTTCCAGATGGATTTCCAAGGGGACAGGTTGGGTGGAACATAAGGAATGTTTCAGAAGGTGTTATATCCCAATGAGGTGGAGTAGGGTTGGGCATTCTTCCCCCATACTCTCTCATCTTTCCCTTTTTTTTTGATGGGGGCTTTCCCCTGCAGGCTGAGCTTTAGGACGCACCAGTCATTTTCTAAGTCCGGAGGCAGATTGCTCACTTCCCAACCTTGCCACGATTTGCATCTGTCATTCCCCCACGTTGAGATGTCAAAGAGGGACTTTAGATTTTTCCCGTCCATCCATCCTTTTAGTCGTTGTAGGTCATGATTCGATTCCAGAGGAGGATCACCTAGAATGGAGTCCTGCCAGATTTTAATTTTTTTCCCGTTTCTTGGCACCCAGGTAAGGTGAGGAGTGAATAGGGCCAAGACCTTTTTACAGAGATTGAATATTGGGGACCCCTTAGCCTCTCTACTTGGATTTTCTATGCATCTCTTCCTTACGCCTCTGAAGTACTTCTTCCACAGAGCTTCCTTGCTCCACGCGGTGTCACCACTGACAATGTGCCATAGCACTTTCGCCCCTAGAGCCAGATTCTGCACTTGGGTGTTTTTGAAGTTGAGACCTCCTTCCAAGAGGGGTTTGGAAATTTTGTCCCAGTTTATAAGGTGAATTCGCCTGCTTGTTTGCTTCCCCCCTTCCCACAAGAAGCTTCTCTGCATTGCCTCCATTTTTTGGATTGTTGAGCTTGGAGCTAGGAGCAAAGAGTTCTGATAGATGGGAACACTGGCCAGAACGGATTTGATTAGGACTATCCTCCCTGCTATATTTAGCCAATTCGCCCCCCAGGAGGAAATTCTCTTTTTTAGTTTGTCTAGTAAGTGGTTCCATTGAGAGGCCCTTGGTGGAGCCTTGGAGATAGGGATTCCCAGGTAGGTGAAGGTCTCCCAATTGGTGTGCCCTTCCATCCCCAAAGCTCTTGAAATTCCCAACATATCTTTGGGTGTAATGTTCCAACCATAAATCTTACTTTTTGTTTGGCTTATCTCGCTTCTTGACACTGCAACATATGCGTCAAGATCCTATTTAAATCTTCTTGCTACTAACAGACTTGCCCCACCTAGCAGCAGGGTATCGTCCGCAAATTGCGCATGGTTGATTTCCTTCACTCCTTGTGCTATTTTTAGTCCTTGGAGGTTGCTTTGGATTCTAGAATTTTCCAACTGGTAGCTAAGAACCGAGGCTTGGATTGCGTAGAGCAAGGGCGAGAGAGGGCATCCTTGCCTTAAACCTCTAGACACTTTGAAGAAATTTGTTACTCTTCCGTTTACCATGGGGGATATCCATGGCGACCCTATGCAGGTTCTTATCCAATTCACAAAGGACTGATCAAATCTGAACTTCCTCATTACCTCAAAAAGGAAATTATGATTAACTCTGTCAAAAGAATTTGCAAGGTCTAGTTTAATAATCATACCTTTATCTTTTCTGCGTAGACTTGAATGAAGAGCTTCTTGCACCAGAATTATGTTGTCTGCTATTTGTCTGCCCTTGATGAAGCCTCCCTGGTTCTCTGGTACTATGAGAGGCAGAACATTTTTCAATCTGTTTGCGATAACCTTGGTAAGAATTTTATAGCTTGTATTACAGAGGGAGATTGGCCTGAATCGACTGAAGCTGAGCGCTCCTTTCTCCTTTGGGATGAGAGCCAGGAATGCCGAATTTGTGCTTCCTCCTAGCTTGCTGCTCGCTTGTGATTTTATTATCATTTTGGTTAGGTTTGATTTGATTATTTCCCAGCACTGCTGGTAGAATCTGGATGTAAATCCATCCGGTCCTGGGGCCTTTTCTGGGTGCAATTGGTCCAACGCCTCTTTTATTTCTTGCTGCGTGACTTCCTCCGCAAGCTTGAGATTGATGTCATATTTTATTAGATTTGGAACAATGGAAAGGGGGTACCTTTGAGGGTCAATGATTTCCTTTTGTGTTTCTAAGTAGAGGGTTCTGAATGTTTCAAAAGCTGCCTGTCTAATGCCCTCTGGATCAGAGATTGTGGTGTTTTGGATTTGGATTTCTGTCACAGCCTTATAGTGTTTCCTTTCTTCCACTTGCTTATGGAAATAACTAGTATTTTTGTCTCATTTCCTTCAGCCAAAGACATCGAGAATTTTGCCTCCAATATCCTTCTTCATCTCTGCAGGCTTTATGCCATTGCCTTTGAAGTTGGTCCTCTTTCAGTAAATCCTGCTGAGTGATTTCCCTTTTTTCCAGATCTAGCTGATGACTCTCCAGGCGCCTTTGGGCTTCTAAGCGCAGGGCGATTGGATCATATTGTCTTTTCACCCAACCTTTTAGCGCCATCTTAAGCCTATGCAATTTTTCTTCCCAAACATAAAACGCGGAGCCATTTACCTTGCCTGTCCAAACACTTGAGACTTTGCGCAGAAAGTCTTCGTCCTGTGTCCATGAGGGATTGAATCTGAAGGGGATGGGCCCCTTGCCTTGGTCCTCCCTTAGCTCTAAGCTAATTGGCTTATGGTCAGAGGTACTGTGGGGGAGGATTTCTGAAGAGGCTATGATCCCAAGGGTCAAGAACGAACTTTGGACTAGGAATCTGTCCAAACGGGCAGCGATATGCCCCGGACCAACCCTTTTGTTGGTCCAAGTGTAGTGGCCCCTGAGCGGCTTAATATCCATTAAGTCCCATGCTGAGATTAGGTCCTCCACCCATTCTCTGGCTGGGTCCCTTACAAAAGATCCCCCACGCTTTTCTTCTTGGGTCAAAGTTACATTTAAATCCCCTCCTAGAATGATGTTTTCTGGCTCGTTGTCTGCTAAATAGTTTAGAAGGGTTTTCCAACAATTCTTTTTTTCTTCTATATGCCTTGGGACATAGATATTAAAGAGACTTACTATTTGCCCTGACTCCCTGTGGAGCAGTTGGGAAAAGATCCAATGCATGCAAGAGTCTGAGCGGATCAGATCTATTTTGGAGGCGTTCCACAGGGTGCAGAGCCCTCCTGACGCGCCTCTGGCGTTTTTGGATAAACCTTGGCTACTTCTCCATACGTTTTTTGAAACTTTAATAGAGTCCTTCTGACTCATCTTGGTTTCCTGGATAAGTAGGATGTCCATTTTCGCTGCTCTGATTATGTCCCTGAGAGCTTCTTCCTTCCTTTTGCTACCTAGACCCCTACAGTTCCAGGAAGTTAACTTCATTGGTTACTTTGAGGGGGAGAATGACCTCCTTGGGAGGCCTTAGCCAGCTTCCTGGTTTGCCTTACTCCGATCAGTTGCTTGATGGTTGGTTGTGCTCCTTTTAAAACGTCCTTGTAGGTCTCCTGATCTCTTTCCGCTTTTTTGGATTTCCTGCCTCTCCCCAGTTTCTTTGGGGTGTCCCAGGCTTCACTTGCTCCTTCTGAGTCATTCCCTGACGAGATCTCCCCCTCCTCGATGCCTTGAGCCTCCCCATTCCTTGGACGGGAGATGGGTTTCTCCACTTCCTCTGGTGTTTTTTGGGTTCCTCCGGTTTCCGGGATTTGGTCGCCTCTTTCTTCTTCATCTTGGACATCTTTGCTTGGATCCACCATTTCACCTCCATTTCCCAGTGCCTTGAAGCTGTTTGTCGTCTCTCTATTTCCGAGGTTGTCTTGAGCTGGGGCTGGATTTTCCCTTCTTGGACCATTAGACTTCGCCCTTCCTTTCCGGGGTTGCTGCCAACCTTGCTCGCCTGCCTTCTCTGTGTTTGGGGTTTTTGGGCAGTTTCTCTGAAAATGTCCATATTCATGACACCCTCTACATTTGAACGGGAGTTGCTCATAGTCCAATTTTTGTAGATGTTGCCAATCTCCGACCTTCAATTTTACCGCTTCCGACAAGCCTATTTCCAAATCAACTTCCACACAAATTCTTGCACAGGAATATTGCTCTTTTGGATCGGCTCTGTCAATGTAGTGCCCTAGTCCGTTCCCTATAGATTGCAACGACGAGGAATTCCAGCAGTGGATTGGCAGGTTTGGGAGTCTGACCCAGACCGGGACGTCTTTTGGAACTTTCGAGGCTGGATCGAAGTTTGGAGTCCATCGATTCAGATAGAGGCCTTGTGTGCCCATGAAGTATGGTCCATTTCTGAAGATTAAATCACGATCCTCTTGGGAGATGAATTCGAAAATAAAGTAGCCCCTTCCAACCGCGTAACAAGTTACGCTATTTGTTATTAGTGGCCGCCAGTTCCTTTGGAATCATTTGTCTATTGTCTTGACTGAGGGCCAAAGGCCCATGAATTGACCTACCAGACCTCAGTCTGAGAGGGAGAGCGCTACCTTCATTGGTTGTTCCGGGGGAGATTGATCTCTGGAATGTCATCCAATCTTTTTACAAAACTTGGCGTTTCTGCCTGGGTCGCTTTCTTTTTGCAGGCTGTAACTAATTTCTTGAAGGACGTGTTTGGGGAGGGAGGGGGCGACGACTCCCCTCCGCCCTGGATTGGCATGGTAGAGAGAACACAAACCCTAGATTAGTGCTTTGGCTTTACCTGCATGCACTCTTACTGTCTAGGATAAATGCACTATTAGCCTTAGAAGAAAAAATAATTTTTTCCTTGGAAACAATAAAGAAAAGACAAAAAACTATAAATAAATATTTTAAAAAATGCACAAAATATGTCAAATTTAAGGTAAATGAGAAGGTCTTACTTTGGGACTCATCCCATGATGATAGGGGAAGACATTCAAATTTCCAGAGATTATGGCTAGGTCCTTTCAAAATCGCTTTTTGTCCTAGGTGCAAACTCTTATCTTTTAAAGGATTTGGAAGAGCGATTGTTTTCTTATAATACTATTTGTTCCCACTTGAAGCATTATGTGGAACCCGCTTAATTGTTAAACACCATATGGAAATCACTGTTGTATATAAATTTTTGTTTCACTGTTTTATTTTGCTTTGATCAATTGACTTTTCAATTTTTGCTATTTCGATTGTGTTGGCAGCCATTTCGCATTTTTATCTTTTTCTTATAAGCTGCCCACACAAGGGTTTTGAACCCTCAATACTCATCGCAATCTTTTAAATAAAATGACACGATTATCTTGTGCATTTGCACACCTGTTTTTATTTTCATTTTCACGACTGCAAGCATGAAAACATTGAGTTGGAAGTCATGTCGATGACATTAAAATCATCCTTCGATTGTTATGAATACTCTTGTTCATGTGGTCATTTCACCTCTAATGGTCATACATGTGTCAAAACATCAAACCTTTACTCACTTTGCATTTTTGTTAATATGACTTCATTTTATAAGTTTGTGATGCAATGATGTTCTGGTGATTGTGATTGAATCCTTGATATAATGGTGGTATGATGTTCTATTGTCTTTGATCAAATTCCTTGGTGCAATGGTTTCATGAGAACGCATTAACATTGTGATCAAACCCATGGTGCAATGGTCGATGTAGTGGTTTATTTGAATCATACATATACTATTGTTGATTTAACATTGTTGACCAATTGTTGGTTATGAACACTATGGTTTGAAAATGGTTATTTGATATTTGGTCGAAATCTTTTGGTTATATGTTATGGCTTTCGATGAGTATGTGATTAATCTATTTGCTATTGGGTCAAAACCTTTGGATTGTGATGTGAATGATTTGAATTACAAAGGTACCGTCGATTGTACATATCAATATGATTGTTTTGCATGGTTTCATTTCATTCCACCACCCTCACACACTTAGGCATTAATGCCTGCCTTGTATCTCGGGCTACCTCTGTTTGTTTTGGGGAAACCTGTGAGCATTTGGTCCTGTGTTTACCCTGTCCAACCCCCTCACCATTTACCCTGCTCACTGTGTGCTCTCTCCCGGCCCCTGTAGTGCAAATTGAACCCCATACTCTATTATGATTTGATAATGCCAGAGGACACTGCTTAGGCTAAACACGTAATTGCCTCCCAGAGACACGTTTTTGTGTGGGCGATTCTGGGAAAACGGTTTTGAATCAGATCAAACCCTTGAAAACCCAGAACCGAAATTAGCCCCTTTACCTTCATGGCGGGCGGTTTCCTCAGAAATTGGGTTATTACAGAGATCTATCTCATCCTTTACAGGTCAAATTTCAGATCTTCTCCGTGGCTGAAAGGTGCGTTTTGGGTCTGTGTGCATTTGCTGGAACGTTTATTACCTCTCCAGGCCTGTATCTCAGAACCCTTTTCACCCATCCAGCCTCTTACACTCTTGCCCCTTGTTGAACCCTTGATCAATCCAAAGATTCATCAAGCAGTTTGTCAGCAAGTTGAAAGACAACATGCTCTGTTCTCTTTAAAATGTAGAGGCAACTACTCCTTTTGTTAACTCAAAATTGGCCTGACCGAATCGTATCTCTACAACCAAGGTATGATATTTCAACAATGTTTTTAGAACGATTCTGTTTACTTCGAATTACCAAGAATGATTTCGTTTTGAATTGTGTTTGCATTGAATCAGTACAAAAGATTTGTTTGCTAAATCGAATATAGCTCTGTTTTGATTGAACCGATTTTATTGTTCTTGAATTAGTATAAACGATTGTGTTGGCTCTGAGTTAGTTTGATTTAGTTATGTTTGGTTTGATTCATAAACGATTCTGTATGGCTTGAATTCGCATAGTCGTTTGTGTTTTCCTTGAATTAGTATCAAAGATTGGTTTGATAAATAGAATATAATCTGTTTTGTTTGAATTAATTCAATACGATTTCATTTGTTTCAAATTGGCATAAAAGATTTGGTTTGTTTTACCAAGAATGATTGGCTTTGCTGTGAATTAGTAATTAAGTGTTGTTTGATTCACCGTATACATTCTTGTTATTATTTGGATTCATTCAATCCGATTCTGTTTGCAAATAATGACCAGCTACATAATCATAAGATTCTGTTAGCTAGTCATAAAAGTTGGATTTTTTGTTAATTTTACAAATAAAACATTATCTAAAATTGTTTATTCTTGTCCACCTACAGGTACACAGGAATTTCAATGGGAAATTGGACATGTTGTGGCAGTTTAGAAAATGCTTTTTGATATAGTTTTGTTTTAAGTTGTTAGTCTTAGGCAGAAATAGAGATTTGGGAGATTGTTCCCATATTTTTTGCAAACAGTTTGATAATTTCCACAGGGATGTTTTACCCTGTGGCCTTTATATACTCATTATTTTTTGTAAACAACCCATCATTGTTGGGAGAACACTGACTATGGACTTATGATTATACAGACTCGAATGTAAGTGGATCTTTTGTAACAACTTTAGCTTTCAACTTATCATACTTTCGTTCAAGTTTTGTGCATTTTAATTTGTTATCAAATTATTGACTACTTTAGATATCAAGTTTTGTTACAGATTGATGCGTTATGATTTAAATTTTGTCCATATCTGATGTATCTCATTTTACGCACATCAATCATTCTGTTTGAATTTAATGAACATAAGGTTTATCTTCTTTGTTGAATGAACGGTTATGTACTAATCTTTGCACTAGGATTTATCTAAATGTGATGATTTGTAAATTATAAGATTGTTGTTGTTTTATGTCTTGTTTGTTCTGTCATTCGTATTCAAAGAGAGTTGCTGCTTCCCGTTTACGAGAAGCTTATGGAGAATCGAGTGCGGGTTTCCCCCATCGAACAACTAAATCGAATACTGTGCATGGGACAAATTGGAAAGCATTACTACAGGTTAGTCTGTTAGTGCTATTCAAGTAGTTTAGTTAATATATAAATCTGAACGCCTCTCACTGTTCATCTCTATAGTTCAGATTTACAGTTAGGATTGTTATGTTATTATTATGCTTAGATAATTGTCATTTTATTTCTGTCTCATAAAAATTATAAAAATCCAAAAATAATAGCTTTGCTGTCAGAGGACAGTTTACAAATGATTTTTGTAGGTTTTTAATTTAAAATCTGTAATTTGTGAATACTGTACATATATAATTGAGTTTTAATCCTTTTGATAGCTGAACATTTAAATAAGTAGAATTATTGTTTTATGATATTAGTTAGTAAACTTTATATATAGTTATAGATTTGTATATAGTTTGTTGTAGCTGCTTTTTCACTTAGATTAGTTTCTTTAGTTTAGTTTTTCTTTCGTTTTCCTAGGACTTAGATTGGCCAACGGAGCCGCTAAACCCGTCGGAGTGGATCATTCCAAACGGCTTGGGTTATTTAGACAACCCTGGAACGGATTCACCCCTCCAGTTGACGAGTGGTCAATTTTTCCCGTCAACAGATTGTTGCTATTTTTTTTTATGTTTATCAAGAATAAATTTTGGATCAGTTTTTCCACAACAATGCCATTTTGTAAGTATTGTTGATCAATAACAATAAATTTTACGCAGTTGTCATGATGCCCTCCTTTTAGACATTGATGAAATTTCTTTTTTCTTTCAGTACTACTATAAGATAGATGATTTAGTCTTCTCCCCTATTTTCTGCTATTCCTTTCTTCCCTCCATCATGAGATTCAAAAGAGCATATCAGAAAATTTCTCCTTAAAACATGAAGAAATACTATTTACTATGTATTGATCGAATTTTCTGCATACAGGAGAAAACCCCCTCACACGTACCACTTTTCATGAGTTATTCCCAAAATCCCATCTCATTATTTCCATTAAACCATCTTTTCCCCCTGTTGCATAATCATTCTGGTCAATAATTCTTTGATCTATGTTCATCGATTTGTGAAATTGGACATTCTGAGTTCTTAATCTATTGGAAACAAATTTCCCCGTGGAGTCGCCAGTTTGTTGACGCCCAAAATCACAACATAGGGTACCTTCTTGCAAATGGTTGCAACGCCTTATTATTTAATTATATTTAATAATATACTAATAGGTGGGACCCCTTGTGAGACTTGTGTGAATATGATGAAGAGACGACACTTATGCTTTATGTTCTTATGAGTTGGTTGAGATGAGATCTACACTTTATTTGCTTTTAAAGTCGTTGTTGAAATAATTGATCAAATGATGTTATGGGAGATGCGATTAAAGGAGAAATTATGTTGTCTTTATATAACCCTCACAAGTGTTATTATGCTACATTTAGTTTGATAAAAGATATAAACTCCATGTTTCAAGTTGTATGAAATATATGGTGTGGTGATTACCTGGATTTCATGTTACAAGGGTTGTGCACATTGTTTGAATTGGAGGTCTAAAGGTTGAGACTTGGTATCCCTAGCACGGTTTTGATATATGTCACATTGGGGTTTTAAAACAAAGGTTGTCACATTTGTTAAGTTTGAAATTTAGGAAAATGGTGGTGTATCAAGCTTGCAACTAATTGTTAGTGGGTTGTGCACTGTATGGTTAACTTGCTCGTACTAGCTATGGATGAACATGTAAGTGGTAGAAACAACATGAAGTAAATGCACGTCGCTCTAACCTACCTTGAGCACGCCACCCTAGCCATTTCTCATTTGGTCTTTTGTTGGTTGTTGTTACTCCACTTTGTTCGGCCGTGGAAGAGGTATATAGGCTTGGTCGACTCTCCTTGTCAATTTTTACACACAGGTATGGGGTTTCTTGCTGCTCCATCCATGAATATTTCACTCTGCTCTTTAATTAAGTCAATAGTTGGCTCTCAAGTTTGCTCATTGTCTGTGCATTTCCAAAGTTATGATATGTGGAAATTTTGACTGTGTATGGATTATTAGAGAAGTTTTGGTCTCTATTGAATTTGTATGTGAACTATTCACATTGAAAACGATGTGGGTGTCTCTTACTGTCTTTAGCTGTTTCGTGTTTTACCTGTGAAAAAGGATATTGTTTGGGAAGTTGTCGGGCCTGCCTTGCCTCTGGTTTTCTTTTTGTGATTTCTCTCTGTCCGATAAAAATGTTGTCACTACTCGCAACATGTTGGTTTTTTGAAGATTCTGCCTGTCATTTAATTGTGTGGCTCTCGTGGATATTGCGCACGCGTCCTTGTATCAACTCTATAAATATATATGTAAAATTCTATGGTGATATTAATCTTTTCGTACTCCTTTTGGATAAACCCTCAACTTTGTCAGCTTGTCTTCCTGTATCGCATCACTGTTGATAATTGTATATCAAACCCTGTATTTTGAAAATAGTGTGGAGGTGGCCAACCCAAAATTTAATAAATTCCCTATTCGTGCTCTTTTGGTCATGGGTTTTGTTCGTTGTTTGCTGTGTGAAGTTAGAAAGAATGCTAAACCCACTTATTTTTTTAATATAGTCTGTCATGTGGAAATATTGGGGTGATGGAATCATTGCAAAACCATTGTTTAAGAGATATGACCCACTGTGTGTTCGATTTTATATGAAAATAATACATATGTGGATTAATTATATATGCGTTGAATGAGTTTTGCGAACCAGAATGAAAGGGGATTTTGGAACAATTGTTATTTGAAGTCTCAATTTGGAATTGTGTTATATATAGGGATCCCTTTTGTGGCCACTTATCGAACCCTGTAGTGATTTAAAATGTATTGGTTTTAATACCGTGAACCAGAGTCTGTCCATTCCTCAACTATTGGTTGTGATTATTGTGGTGTTGTGTCTCTTTGACTCTGTTGTGCGCGAGCTGTGTTATTACTCTTGAATGCTTCTTGGGAAAAAATATGAATTGGTTCCTATGCAATGCAACTTCTAGATGCAAATGAATAGCCTTGAAGTGAAATATCAGTTCTGGAATTTTGGAAACATGGTGTTGAGTTTCGATTTTGAAACAGTAAAGGGGTTTAAATTTTGATGTTGGAAATGACATTGTTTGATATATCATAGAACCATATCCATGGGAGTCCTTTCCATTATACCATTTTACGCAAAATACACTCCCCTGATTATCCTAATTACATTTTTCACTCCTTGTTATGTTGTTACTCATTTTTAAGGAAAAGTCTGTATGGAAATAAAAGAAACAAGGTGGAAGCTAATTGATGATTGGTATCCTGGGAGTTGGTTGTATACACAATTTCATTGTTTTATTGATTGCTTGGACAATATTCTTGAATCTTTCCCTTCCATTATATCATTTTACGCTTAATACAAACCCTCCATACTCCCAATGACCCTATCAATTCCCTGTTCATGTGGAAATTAATAAATGGAAGTTTTATAGATGGATTGCATATGTATTGTAGTAAATAATAGAGCCAACTCTTGATTTAGTTAAGTGGAGTTTCATGTATGGGTTATTAAGAATTTTTCATGAGTGATTAAATATTGCTACATGATGAGTTTTTTCAGCAGGGGCAGTAATGGCCAGAATAATAAAGGCAAAGATAACTAGCATCGAGGCCATATGAGGCCTCGATTTTCTATTCAATTTGATGCCGATCCGCAAGAATTGAACCAACTGTTTCAAGCTGGGTTCTTTAATTTGGTTGGCCATGGAATACTACATCCTCGACCTGAAAGGCCCCATTTTCAATAGACTCATAATTTTCTCGACATTCTTGTTCCTCCACATGTGTCATTGGTTCCTGAAGTCCCCGCTAATGACGGTTGGCAAGAAATTGTCCACCAACCTATCTCTCACCACTATGGTTGGACCACTGTGTCATTTCCTTTACCACCATCAGTTAATTCCAATGCTCAAATTTCACATGATGTTTCGCTGGCACAATCCTCGCATGCCAACAAAAGATTAAAAACTAATACCCCACAACCTGTGCTAGATAACAAAAAATCAATGGCTTCCCCCTCCAGTCCAGCCACATAGTCTTATAAATCCGTGTCTTCACATCTCCACTTAAAATATGACTGCTCCCATGTGATCAACGCAATACATCCCTAGGGGTCTAACCAACCAAGGGCTACCCTAGAAAAGTCAAGAGGAGACAACAATGAGAAGAGGAAATATGTCTCACAAAGAAACAAATATGGATTTTTATTGTATTTTTTATGATATTCAATGATGAAGACAATGTTTAATGATTTTCAACATATTTTGGACAACAAGCTTTATTTTGGATATTTTTTGTGGATAAGATGGATATATTATTTTTTGGGATATGGTCTTAATTTTTGCCAATATTTAAATATTCGACTTAAATGGTATCCATGGGCGCTACAAGGGTGTTATATGATGCAAATGATAAATTTTTTATTTTATATTTGATTATTGACAAAGAGAATGATGGAAGTCACAATGGGTCCCACCTATTTAGTTATTATCAATTAGACCCTTATTTGTATATTATTATTAATTATTTCTCCCCAAACCAATTAGTTAAGTTAATTTGACTTAGCTAAAGAAAGTAGTTGAGGTTAGTTGAACTACCTCAACTTGTTGAGAAATAATAAAGGTTCAATGAGAGGAAGAGACAAAGGGAGGAATAGAAGGGGAACTACAAGACTAAGGTTTTCTCTCTAGTTAGTGAGATAGCTTCAATTTTCATTCATTTGTGAGTTTACTTGAAAGCTTAATTCTCTTGATGACAACTGGTTCTTATTGAAGGCAACATGATCCAATACTAAATCATACATTTCAACTTGTTGTTTTCAAGGTGTTTGATTTATCTTTGATAGTCTGTGTATTCTTGTTGGTTTATGAATTAATTTTCATGGCTGATAAAGAATATCTTGCAGAGTCAAGTGGCAACATTTTGTGGCAAGCTGATCCAAATCATTAGTTTCAGTTTTATTTCAATGTCAAGTTATTTTTGTATGGTGCCCATCAAAGAATTCTAAATCTGACTTTGGTCCCTATCCTCGCAGGGGTTTGTAAAAGAGAAATATAGTTTTGTATCTTAGAATGAAATGAAATCATATTATTGTTCTATCTCATACATTTGTTTTCATGACTTGGTTCTTCTTTTCGCTTTTGTCTCCATGTTTACTTTATTTTAAAATATGTATACATTCATTTAGCTTTGTTTAAATTTTATTTTTATATTGCAACATATACAAATCATAAAATCATCCTTGATCCTTTGTAATTAATACTTGTGGATTGAGTGAATGTTTTGAGGCTATAAACCCTGGGTGACATTCCCAACTATATTGTATTAGCTAGGCAAGATATGAAAATGATGGAGTGAGGTACTCCATAACTTTTCCTCAACAATGAGCTAAATCACCAATCCAGACTCTACACAATTTCTGAATTTATTGAACTAGATTTTGCATTACTGCTTACACATGCTGATGAAAGAAGTAGGATATGGCACAAAATGTTTGGGCATTTAAATTTAAGATAAATGCAATAACTTAGCAAGCAGGTAATGGTTGAAGGTCTCCATGACATCCACTTATACAAAGGAATTTGTGAGGGATATGTCCTTGGAAAACACCCTCAAGAGTAGTTTGACAAATGAAAGACTCAGAAAGCCTCCTCTCCTTTGGCTCTAATCCACAGTGATCTCATGGGCCCTTTTCCGCATCCATCATTTATTAAAACAAGGTATGTGCTCATTTTTATTGATGATTTCTCATGCTACACTTGGACTTTCTTTCTCAGTAAAAAATATGAGGTCTTTCAACATCTCAAAGATTTCAAAGACCTTGTTGAGACACAGTTAGGAAGGAAGATCAAAGTCCTCCGAACAAATAATGGNTGGGGGGGGGGGGAGTATGTCAACCATGAGGTACAAAATATTTTTCTTGATGTCGGGATTCAGTTGCAGCACACAGTTCCCTCTACTCCACAACAAAACTAAGTTGCTGAGAGGAAGAATAGATCCCTGAAAGAGATGGCATTTTGCATGGTGCATGCAAAGTCACTTCCACAGATATTATGGGATGAAGCACTTAATTGCACAAATTACATCCAAAATAGATATCCCCATAGATTTTTCAAGGATAAGACCCCCTTCGAGGCTTGGAGCAACCTCAAACCGAAAGTGACCCACTTCCGTATATTCGGTTCACGTGCATGGGCCATAATTCCCTCTGAGAAGAGGAAGGAACTTGATCCACAGAGTACATAGTGTATCTTTGTTGGATACCTAGATGGTCTGAAGGGATAAAAAATCATTGATCCTTCTATGAACCAACTCATCATTAAGCCTAGTTTCCAATTCGAGGAAAGTATCTTGCATGCACCTCAGGAGCCGCATGCATGCACTTTTGTTCTTCCACTTGTCAGAGATGATGAGCATGCACATGATGAATATTCTTCAGATGAGAGTTCTGATTAAGAGGATTCAGATGATTTAGAGAACAAGTCAGTATAATCAGATGTAGAGTCGGTGCACACATATGCAGATGCATATCCCAAGTCAGTGCATGCACATGTAGAGCTTGAGCCGAGGCCCAAGTGGGCCAATACTACTCTTCAGGATGAAAGAGATATTGTTGGGGATCTAGTTGATACTTGGAGGACTCGATTGGATTTAGAGGAGCCTCCTCTTTCACTCACTGCCACTGAACTGATTCCACCCAGGCATCTTTTCTTGGTTCAGTCTTCAGATTCACATTCATATGGTGAGGCTGTTGGGAATCCCTTTTGGGAATCCACCATATAGGAGGAGTAAAACTCCCTCCTCGAGAAACAGACTTGGGATTTGGTTCCCCTTCCTTCAGGAAGGAAACTTGTCAGGTGAAGATGGGTCTACAGGACCAAGAGCGCAACAGATGGACATGTTAGCAGATACAAAGCTAGGCTAGTCGCAAAAATCTTTCAGTAGGTGCATGGCATTGACTATGACGGTACCTTGTCTCTAGTAGTGAAGATGGATTCCATACACTTGGCACTTGCCATTGTGGTATCCAAGGGATGGGAAGTCCATCAGATGGACGTGAAGAATACATTTATTCATGGAGATATCTCTGAGGAGATCTATATGGAGTAGCCCCAGGGATTCATGCAGGATTCATTTTTGGTCTGTCGACTGAAGAAGTCCCTTTATGGACTCAAGCAGGCCCCGATGGCATGGTATACCAAGATGGACTCCTACTTGTTGTCATAGAACTTTGTACGTTGTAATTCAGACCCAAATGCTTACATGATCAGGATGACTGATTCACTTCTATTCCTAGTTCTGTATGTTGATTATTTGTTGATCACCAGTTGATCGAATTCAATGATTTTTGCAGTCAAGAGGATTCTGTATGATAGGTTCTTGATGATGGACATGGGTTCACTACATTTATTCCTTGGTCTCAAGATCAATTAGGATGCATCAAACATCAAACTGTCTCAGGCCAAGTATGCATGAGATATCCTTGAGAGATTCCACATGACAGACTGCAAGTTTTCTCCAACTCCTTTCCAATCAGGATTCAGACTTGAGGATGGCGAGGACACTCCACTAGTGGACAAAACATTGTATAGACAACTAGTGGGGAAGTTGTTGTATCTCACACACTCAAAACCAGACCTCTCCTATGTAGTCGAAGCAGTCTCTCGGTTCATGCAAGAGTCGCATGAGCTACATTAGAAGGCTGTAAAGCATATCCTTCAATACATACATGGCACCATCACCTTTGGGATTCACTATGTAGAAGACTTTGCATTGGACCTCATTGGGTTCACTGATTCTGACTGGGCTAGCGACAACATTGATCGAAAATCCACATCTGGTTACTCACTCAGTCTGGTTTCGGGCCCATCTGTTGGTTGATAAATAGTAGGATGTTATTTCTCTATCTTCAATGAAGGTAGAGTACAAACGGGTAGTTAACATAACCATTCAGGCTATGCAAATACAACATTTTCTCACTGAGTTGGGAATTCAGTTTCACCGGGGATCGTCATTTGGTGTGACAACTAGAGGACTATGAAGTTCTATAGAGATCTAGTTCAGAGGTAGCAGACGAAGCACATCGATATCCACATGCACTGCATCCGAGACTTAGTACACGAGGGGATCATTGACCTGCAGTTTTGTCCTTTAGCAGAATAAATTGCAGACATCTTCACCAAGACCTTCACTGAGTAGAAGTTCCATTCTCTACACAGTTGTGTTGGAGTGAAGGACACAGTTTCCTAGCAACTGTCAGTTCTTTTTTGATACATTGTACCTTGAGGGAGGGGTTTTCCCATGAGGTTTTCTCTCTTTCCTTGTTTATGAACAAATCTTATTGATTAGCACAGGTACAATCTCAACTATGGAACAATATTTGACAATATTATATAGATATGCATATGATGACTAGATGAATGTATAGTTATGGCCACATTACATTATTAATTATAACGTTTTAGTCATGTAATAGTCATGTGATAATTGAAGATTTGGTATATGCAATGACCTGTTGTTATCATGATATGATATGAGCAAGATCTTGACTAGGAAACTACTCCTTAAGCCTAGATCATTGATTTAGTAGTACATCTTGTGGGATTCCCTGCCCATGAAGGATCTCACTAGCACTATAACATGTAGTGGGGACATGAGATGATACAATTCCTAATTATATATGAGTTGCTTATTTCCCTCTCAAAATCAAGAGGATTATCAATATTTAGACACATGAGAGATCTATCATCATGAGGATCCTACAACATATATTGGAACACTAGGAAGGGAAACACTCATGGTTCCCTATGATAAAAAACAATATTGCAATGAAACATAGGAAAGGGAAAACTAGTGGTTGCCTATAAAATATCATGATAATACTTGGCTCATTCTACTGGGACCCTCTCCAAAAGAAGTATAATCTCAGGTAATGGAACATATTTAAACTCAAGTTAACTATGGGTGGAGTTGATTGCATGCATCATTGCTTGTGTTGCACTTATGATGCTTAGATTATAAACATTTGCATTACGTAACTCAAGATCATGTAGTGCTTTAGGAGTGTTTATCGTTTGCTTACCAGTGCACATGCAAGGTCTACACATGATAGCTACACATGCACACCCCTCACCTACACACTACCATGAGATTGGTAGTAACTTCATTTTGTTTGATGATTACTTAAGACACACATAAAAATAACAAATAAATAAATATCAAATATTAAAAGGGGAGCAACTTAAGAAAAAATCAATCAAGCTAATGAATGTGATATGTTGAATGTGCATGCTGAGTTGCTTGGTATGAGGAGAACAAAATGCATATAAAACAATATTGTTTCTTGCTTGGTTGGTGTCCCTGGTGGGAGGTTTTAGGTAGGAGAAGGTGGTGGTTTGGGGGTTCCACTTCACCACTAGTTTGGTTGTGAGAGAGAGCTACAGAGGTTTTGCTAATTATTCATCGAGACTTATGAGTCGTGGAGCATGTATTTTGGCATTGTCGTATGAGGTAGAGAGATGGTGTAGAGTTAGTGATTGTGGGCTTGGTGGTCCTTCAACTTGCTAGTTGATGGAATTAGGTTGGGAGGAGACCCCCCTATCCCCTTTCTTGTGGTCATTGGAGCTTGTGGCTGGTGCTATGGTTATTGGAGTTATTGATTGTTGAAGATTGAAGTTGTTGGTTCGTTGCGAGAAAGGGACCTCTTGGTGAAGGTCTTATTCATTGATGTTATGAATTTTTTTCTATGACATGGATGCATTCTTCTAACCATTATTGTTCTTATTTTAAACTTGACTTTATTTTTTCCCTTCTCCCTTAATATTTTGTGCTAATAAGAGAATTTATTCCTATTTGTGGGTTGAATTATCTTAGATCTTTATTTATATGGAATTCACAATTATTTATTTATGAACTATTTATGAACAAGTTAAAATTGCATGTGGGAATTTATAAAAATATTATAGTTCCTATTTACAACAATCTTGTTTATTATTTCATTAGCAATGGGATTTTATATTGAAGTTTAATCACTATAAAAAAAAATTCTTTGAGAATCCAAATCTTATATATTGTTTATTATTTCATTAGCAATGGGATTTTATATTGAAATTTAAACACTATAAAAAAAGTCTTTGAGAATCCAAATATTATATGTCTACCCTCGCGGGTTCGTTATTTACACAATCTTATGCTAATTTCCTATCCAATTATCTTACTCCTAAATCCTAAAACATAAGAGTTATCCCCTTTTGTTTACTAATAAATCACAAATATAACACATAAAATGGAGCTTAAAATCCTTAACTAAGGAAATTAAAGTAGAAATAATGCAAAATTTTTGTATAAGAAACAAATATGTGTTAAATTTAGAGCTACTATTAAGTTCTTTTCAATTTACTAGACAATAATAACATAAACAAGATCACTGAAAGAAACACAATCACAAGGTACACAACATTTTATCCTGGGAAACCCTCATGGGGGAGGAAACCCAACAATTTTTTTCTCAATAATAGATTGCCAATACAATGCCAAGACTAAATATCAAACCATAAAGAATAACCCAAGATAGAGCATGCACCTCTCTTTCCTTCTTCTAATTGCATCTTCCTTCAAATATTTCACACTAGATGAGTGACTGAGTGAGTGATTGAATGATGCACCATCCTCACTTATTTAGACTAGCTAAGGGGTGCTAGGGTTATGTCTCTTCACCAAGCAGGGTCGAATTCTTCCAATAGTGGCTAAAACCACTTTAATAAACCCTAGGGGCCGACTTATCAAATACCACCATATGAATATGGTTTGACCAATCCATAAAAGGGGATTTGGTCATACATAAGTCCTGACATGATCAATCCACAAAAGGGGATTTGATCTATATAATATTAACTCAATTATAATTAGAATATTATTTGCAGTTACAATATTTCAACACTCCCCCTTAACAACAAGGGTATTCTACTGACATAACTCAATACAACATCAGCATGAGAGAGAGAGGGAAACACCATCATCAACATCTGGAACATTTTTTGGCATATCTATAATCATCGAATTTTTTTCTCATCATCAATATCATCATCGTTCACAACATGGAGATGGAGTAGTGCCATCATCGTTCACAGCATGGAGTTGTAATATCATCATCATCATCGTTCAAAACATGGAGCTGGAATAACATCATCATCATCATTCACATCATGGAGCTGGAATAGCATCAACATCATCATTCATAGCATGGAGTTGGAATAGCATCATCATCGTCGTCGTCAACATGAAGCTGAAACATCAACATCAATAGCATGAAGCTAGAACAACAATCTCACCAACACGAGTTTGGTACATCATCATGAACCGCATGAGGTTGGTACAACATCATCAATAGAATGAGGCTGGTACAACATCATCAACAACATGAGGCTGAATCAATCAACATCATCATCACGAGGTCGAGAAAACAACATCATCAACACGAGGTTGAGACAAAAACATCATCAACATGAGGTTGAGACAACAACATCATAAACACGAGGTTGAGACAACAACATCATCAAAACAAGGCTGAGACAACAACATCATCAACATGAGGTTGAGACAACAACATCATCAAAATATGACAAAAAAATGAGGTAGGTGTAACAATTTTTTTTTGTGGTACTCTGACAAGTCGTCCTTACTGAAATATGAATCAATATAACAACATATAGTCTGAAGTAACAACAACATTTTGTGGTACTCTAGCTCAATATGAATCAATATAACCATATAGTTTGAAGTCATGATCACTAGTTTAATAGAGACCAAAGTCCAACGTACCCTTAAGGTATCTCATCACATGTTTTGCAACAACAAGGTGAACACATCCGAGCTCTACCAGATACTGACTCAAGGTGTTCACAACAAAAAATCGATCTGGCCTGGTATTCATCAAATACATCGATGATCCAATGATCTGTCTATATAGAGTAGCATCAACCAATTCTGACAAAGTATCAACCAGGAGCTTCAACTTTGTTTCCATGGGTGTGTTCATGGATTTGCATTCCAACATGTCAAACCTCTTCAGTATTTCAACTGCATACTTCCCTTGGTTAAGGAAGTTCTTCTCCAGGCTCTGCCAAATTTCAAGACCTAAGAAATAATGCATTAGGCCTAGGTCTTTCGTCTCAAATTCTGCATCAATCTTTTTCTTACAATCTGTGATGATCTTTTCTTCTCCTATTAAGAATAAGTCATCCACATACAACAACAATATAACTGGCTCATCATTCATAACCTTGAAGTAATGGTTAGAATCATCTTTACTCTTGGTAAATCCCAAACTCGCTAGGAAACTATCAATTCTTCGATACCAAGAATTGAGAGCTTGCTTCAATCCATACAAAGCTTTCTTCAATCTGCAAACATGAGTCTTTCTATCTTTAACTTCAAATCAAATTTTCACATCACTTTGTACCAAACTGGTACACTTGTTAAATTGTAACTCAATCTGCACAATCATGTGCTAGCTCTATGTGCTTTCTGCAAAGCACTATCTGTCTGAGAGTAACTTCTTTACTTTCTCTGCAACTGTTCCTTCTGGAACTGAGACTCTGCACTTGTAGCTGCTATTTCTGAAGCTGAGAATGACTTGTTCTATTCTCACTATAGCTACTGAACTCTGAGGGTATCTCCTCTATTCTATCATGGAAACAAATTCATCTGAGAGTGGCTCAATAACTGATACTGAAGGTATCTCTTCTTCTTTCATGGATGTAACTCTATCTCCTATTGTAGTCATGTCTTCATGACCCAACTAATGTAATACACCAACTGGAACTGGAGATAACTCAATCTCAAATATAGGGATTTCTCCCCCTGAATCTCATACTGTATCAGAATTATGGTCGTTTTGGTTGTCTTTATTTATTCAATTACTGGAGTAAGTGTCTCGTCATAGTCTTCTCCCTCTTGCTGGGAGAATCCTTTGGACACAAATCAGGCTTGTACATATTTATACTGTTATCTGCAACATGCTTGATCTGTTATATCAATCTTGGAAGTCACCATTGACTTCCCTTGTGGTATCAAGGAAAAAAATGTATCCCAATCCTTTTGATTGGCTTCATCCTTTGTCACTGAAACAAGGGAATCTTCTCAGGAGATTTCATGTCTCTTAGAGGTCTCTGAAGCTACGACCTAGTCTTCTCAACTCATGGAATTTGTCTGCCATTCCTAGAAGATGTATCCTTTACCCATTTGATCCTCTCTGAGATCAGGCTCACTCTGAGTCTTGATTTCTTCTGAGTCTACAAAGACTTCATAGTTTCTACAAGATATACTTGGTCTAGAATACCAAGTTTTAATATGAAAGGTTGAGTCAGAATTCAAACAAATTCTACTTCCTATCAAGGTGGCTTCATTATCCATTGATCAAGTCTACTTAATATTTGGTCATCTTTGGAGCCTTTTGCTCATTATAATCAATCTCCATGTGAGATACCCTGCATCTCAAAAAATATCTTCTTCTTCATCTTCTCTGGTACATGAATGTATACAGTCATGTAGATAATATGCTTCATGTCTCGTCTAATACGTTTCCTTCTGCAACTGTCACTATAAATTCCTTAGGGTGCCTGTGATCTGCCCAGAATAGGAACAACAACATACACAAATAATACTATTTATAGTAATAATAAAGCAATAGTGAGAACAATCATCACCTTAGCTCCTTTAGAGCTATCACTTGTGACCTGCCTGAAACAATGATTAAAAGTAAGATATACAATAATGAGAGAAACACTCTTCTAGTGTTGTGATCAATCATTCCTCCATGGTAACCTAGAGGAACACCAAGAAGTTTCTCCTAGAGGAGATGTTAGTTATATATTGTAAATGATTACAATAAGCATTTATCTCAATATGCTCACATGCGACCAAGTACAATACTCTTCAAAGACTACTATCTCAACTATAGTGTTTACTTGTAATGAGGTAGCTATCAAACCTGTCATGTGAAAATTTGAATCTTATCAACTTAATCAATCAAACCTTGAACCTGGAGTCTTTTCCTCAAGAATGAGTGTGTTGATTTTCTTTCAAGTCTCCTTCACTCAAGATGACAAGTGATTTCTTCAACCTGTCCTATGTACTAAGACAATAAGCTCTCTTGACAAAAATCTAAGTTAGAGAATAAACTCTAATCTCAATCTAATACCTTGACTTTAATTTTGACCAAGGGTTAGTATGATGGTCATAACTTCAACATACAACCTAGATGTTCAAAATAATGTCATAAAAAATGGAAGTATGTAAATATAATCAAACCTGGTGTGTTGGATATGATATCCTTCTAGATCTATGATTGTTGTTTAGACAAAATATCCTTTCTCCTGCAAGTACCCTTTAGAATAATGATACAATTTTGAACATATGTAAGTACATACCTCTGATAGTATCGGAAGGTAGTGGCACCATCTGAAAACAGTGGAAACAAACATTTAAAAAATTCAAAGGTGTTGAAACTGATACTACAACTGATATTGATACTTCAATTGCAACTGCAACTACAACTTAGGGTTTTATGAGGAAACCCTAATTTTTCAAACTTCAAATTTTGGAATTTTTATCCAGTGACTAGATGCGCTGGGTTGAGGCGAGTAGGCTGGAGCTATCTGTTTTCAAAAATTTCAAGTTTTACCCCTTGAAACTTGACCTGCGCAAATCTGGACTAGTACTTCTGGTACTGGTTCTGGTTTCCTAGTTTTCTAGTACTAGTCAAAACTAGGGTTTGAATTTCCAAAGAATATGGCCACTGAAAAGGTGCACTCAAGCTGCCAAAAGATGCGCTAGGATAGGGCGCACTTTCCTAGATGGTTTTTGGTAAAAAATTCCTCTCCAATAAAAATCCCTAATTTCCTTGTACGACAACAATGACGTTTTTAGATACCCAATGAAAGGTGTTGTATTCATTCAAGCTATGATACCATGTTAAATTTAGCGTTGCAATTAAGTTCTTTTCAATTTACTAGACAATAATAGCATAAACAAGATCAATGAAAGAAACACAACCACAAGGTACACAACATTTTATCCTGGGAAACCCTCATGGGGGAGAAAACCCAGCAAAAGCTTCCTCAATAATAGATTTCCAATACAATGCCAAGACTAAAGACCAATCCACCAAGAATAACCCAACACTGAGCATGCACCTCAATCTCCTTCTTCTAACTAAAACTTCCTTCAAAACTTGCGCACTAGATGAGTGACTGAGTGAGTGATTGAATGAGGCACCATCCTCACTTATTTATACTAGTTGAGGAGCTCTAATGTTATTTCTCTTCATGAAGAAGGGATGACTTCTTCCAATAGTGGCTAAAACCACTTTAATAAACCTTAGGGGACGGATTTTCAAATACCACCATATAAATATGGTTTGAGCAATCCACAAAAGGGAATTTGGTCATACATAAGTCCTGACATGAGCAATCCAAAAAAAGGGATCTGATCTATATAATAATAACTCAATTATAATTAGAATATTCTTCACAGTTACTGTATTTCAACAATATAAAATCTATATTATTTTCCCCTGAATTACACCAAAAAGCTCAATGGACTGCATCCTCTCCTTAACTACAATAGGAATTAATTAAAAATGGAAATGAACAATTAGCTAAACCTTATATAACAACTATTAAGAAATAAGACCCTCTATTCCCTAAGGAACTTTGAACAACTATTATAACCCGAAATTAAATAGTTTCCCAACCTACAAGACAAATACAACGTTAGAGTTAGATAAGAAAAATAAAACATAAAACATAAAACAATTGAAAATAAAATAAAAGAAAATAAAAGAAATGAAGAAAAATTCCATTATAAAAATAAACAAATGATTAACTGAGTTCTGCATTAAAAAATCTTATTTGGATTAACTTCATGGTATGTCAAAGGATGCATTCTACACTTCAATATTGAAGAGATTGTAATGTCTGTATTATCTTTGTAATGCTAAGCTCAACATATGTCGATAATTTTGAGGTTTTATATGCTGACTCAATATAATATGTTACACGAAACTAAAATATAGTAATAAAAAATCTGATATGAGTGAAATGATAATCATTTCAAAAATCTTTATATTTATGAAAAACCATTATAAAAATGAACTATTAGAAGAAGAGGAATTATATATATATATATATATATATATATATATATATATATATATATATATATATATATATATATATATATATATATATATNATAAAACATAAAACAATTGAAAATAAAATAAAAGAAAATAAAAGAAATGAAGAAAAATTCCATTATAAAAATAAACAAATGATTAACTGAGTTCTGCATTAAAAAATCTTATTTGGATTAACTTCATGGTATGTCAAAGGATGCATTCTACACTTCAATATTGAAGAGATTGTAATGTCTGTATTATCTTTGTAATGCTAAGCTCAACATATGTCGATAATTTTGAGGTTTTATATGCTGACTCAATATAATATGTTACACGAAACTAAAATATAGTAATAAAAAATCTGATATGAGTGAAATGATAATCATTTCAAAAATCTTTATATTTATGAAAAACCATTATAAAAATGAACTATTAGAAGAAGAGGAATTATATATATATATATATATATATATATATATATATATATATATATATATATATATATATATATATATATATATATATATACATCTTAATAAAAAAAATTGATCATTTTCGATGTTTACCCAAAATTAAGATGTATTTACACTCGTTCTTGACTCAAAAAATTATATATATTGTAATTTTTTTTAAATGGAGTGAGAAATAATATTAATTTCACAACAAAACATATCATATAAAAATATGACACTAACCAAGACTATATAAACACCAATGTACTAATTTAGTAGTTGGCATAGCTATCAAATACATGGCTTTGAGAAGGTTGAATATTTTAATATTTTTTACATATCAATATTTAGTCTGATCTAAAAAAAATTATTTTATATTCATTAGGTCATAATGCTTTTTATATCCATTAAGTCACAATGCTTTGAGTGGATAGTTCAACCAATTAAGCTAATCATTGGAGATTTCATAAAACTTATTATAAATACATAATTTTATAATTGTATAAATATATTATTCTTAAATTTTATCTCTTTTAAAATAAAATGACACTAAACACATAAATAATCATAAATATAATATTGAAATTTAAAACTTAATACAAAATAATAAATTAATGAGTATCATTTAAACTTTTACCTCTAATATCAAATATCAAATAGTGAAATTTTCTCTATCATTACTTTATAATTAAATTTTTATGATCATTCACTGACATGAAAGAGAGATGTTAAACTAGAACCATAAAATCATATTAAATCTTTCTATTTCTAACATTGTTTTTTGAGACTCATATAATTTATGGAAACTTATTGACTTAAAGTACCTTATAGTGCATGTTACGATTTGGTAGACAATGGTTTTAATTATGTTTATGTATCATTTTGACTATGATATATTTAAATGTGTCGCTATTATGTTTAGTGAATTAGAGTCATGTGGCAATTTATTAATCTAGGGAGTTATTTGAGGTTCTTAAAAAACGGTTTTGAGATTAATAGTTTTATAATGTTTAGGTTTTGAATTTTTTTTTTCCTTCTTCAAGAGATTTTCTTATGCATTTTTCAAAATTTCAACATCTAGATTAGTATGCAAATTTTCTTTCTAATAAGTTAAAGAAGACTTAAAATGGAATAATTAACGAAAAGTTATGGTTYCAATAAGGTATCCATTTTTTTCGTAATGCTCAACACCATTCAAATCAAGATCACACCCTACCCTAATTTCATATTAGGGTTAGGGTTCTTGCAACTTAGGTTTTTTCCCTCTTAGAGTCTTGAATTTATTATAAAATGTAGTTCTAGCCTCTTATTATGGGTTTTCGTGAATGAGTGTAGCAGATAACTACCACCATTATGGCAATCATACTTGTAAAAAAAAATTCACCATTGTTCATCAATACAATTTGGTATCTCTCTGTTTATGTTATATGTTAATGTTATCTTTCATTTTGTTCTTAACATAATTCGTATCAATGGTATCAAAACAATATTCTTTCCGTTGTTCTTTGTGCATGCCCCCCATGAGGTCAAGGAAAGGGAATTGGGCCTCAAGTTAAGAGCTTAGTGAAGCTCTCCCTCATCGATGCAAGTAGCTTCACATGGTAGAATAAAATAAATACAGAGAAACACGGGATCCTATAAAGTTGTTGCTCCAGGAAGCCCACAAGTGAGAGAGGAACGAGATTATGGACCATTTCACGTAGATCGTTTCACAACTCCCAATAATGATAGAGGCACCTTCGACAAACAATCATTTCGAATGAATGATACTCTTTAAGGTAACCGTTAATTTTGATATCCCTCAGTTTGAAGGGAAGACAAACATAAAAATTTTGGAGATATGGTTAGATAAACTAGAAGGTTATTTCTAACACTACTACAATACAAAGTCTCGACATTGTAGTTATCATCATTTGCAAGTATTTTATTCTATTTTTTTATTTTTATTTTTTAAGGTCGTGATTCCCCACACACACTTTTGAGGGCATCGTTTTTTCTGTTATTTTAGTATTGTAGTTGTGTCAATGTGTTTGGCACACAATGAAAATCCACACCTTTATTTTTGTTAGGGCTTCAATATTGGGACCATGGGAACCTATGAAATGGTGGTGTTTAGAAACACCCTTAAACAATGAAACACATGTTCTTAAGAATATTACAAAGAGAATAATGTATTTTCTATAAGCAATGTGCATATTATTCATATCAAATGAGGCTAGAACTTCATTAATAAATAGGTTTAGGGTTTACCCCTAAGACTCCAAAGTGTGGGATTGTAGTAACCACAATAACCATAAATCAAGTGATCCCAAAGGTCTAACAAACCCCTTAAGTTGGTTTTACAGTAAATATTCCCATATCTTCCCTTAAACACAATTTGGAGGATATATAAAGGTGGAATTATCTTATCATTGCCTCTTAATGACAAAGCCTTGTAGAGAACCTCATTATTACAACATGCCTTGTAAAAACTATAGAGTATCACATCTTCCATATTTCCCTCATAAAACAACTGAGCTAGGAACATTGACAACCAAAATATCTAAGCATGACAAAGTACAACATAATCGTTACCTCCACAACACTTCCACCCAATCCTTTTTGGAACGTAGTGAAGCAAACTCATGCAACACAACTTACAATAGAGATATATTTTGAACTTGAACCTCCAAAACATATCCACACACACAGGGGAAGCAATAAGAGCCTATGCACTTATGGCTAGAGCTAGTTTCCCAAAAACCACTATTAGGGATAGTCTCCAATATCATAGTGCTATCGAATAAGAAATATCAAGCATGGAAGCTACAAACATAACCACTCCCAAATCATGTCACAAGAGCATCAATGAAATTAATATATTCCAAGGATAATAGAAAATTGAAAACAAAATAAACTTGGCTTTCTTTGCTCAAAATTCCTTTTGGTTTCTTGGCGTCTATTGAAAAGTAATTCCTCATCTTGTCATTAATCTGAGAAATTCCTAGGACTTTTCCCACTTCATATTTGACTTCCCTTCACTGTCACATCATCAAACAAATTTTTTGATTTATGAGAACAAGTCTACACTATCAATGGCTCTTCAAAAACATCAAGTTGGGTTTGTACATCCCAACAAACTCAACAACATTCCCCTCTAAACATAGGTTGAGGGATTACAACTATTAATAAGGCTCACATACAAGGCCCTGTTGTGGGTGGGAAATCCCTCCTACGGACTAGCACTAAGGGTTTTATCATGCATGCATAAATGACCTAAAGATTCTATTTTTTACCATCATCCCATGCCTAAACCCCACTACTCATATGTAAATACAAGGCTCAAGAGATTAAGTTGACGTACCTTATTTTTCGTGTTTGATGTCAATCCCTTTTCGCGCTTGGTCATTCTTTGACTGCAACTCTCCTCCCAATGCTGACCTGCATTCACTAAAGACAAACAAAGAACTCCACATGCATTTGATCTATGAACTAATGGGTTAGAGATTCAATCAATCATACAATCAATATTCCAATAATGACAATCTCATATGGCGGGACAGGAAAATAAATTCTTTTATTAACTTCACAATGATACCTTACAATGATAAAGTCGGCCACTGCTCCTCGATCCTAGTCTTGGGCTCTTCTTCCACTGTCTTCCAACTGCTTTGCTCTATACTTCTCTTTGCACAAGGATGGCTAAAGGTTGGGACAAAGGGAATGCTTAATCATGTATAGTTTCTTTACTATGATTCTCCTCCTTTCAAATGGGACCCCTACCCCTTCTTTTATAGGTTAGAAGGAGCTAGGTATTTGGTCGAATGACCGGCCATGCATGGCCAAAAGGTTTAGTTAACTTACCCAAAGTTGTGTGTTCCGTCAACAACTTTCCTTTTTTCATGCTTTTGTAGGTACACGCGGGTTTTCTTGGGTCAGCTAGCGTGTACACGTGTGCAGTAATGGAGTAGGGTGCGTGGGCCTTTATAAAAGGGGTTTTTAAGAAGAGTTGTTCAGTAGTGTTTTGGCAAAGAAGGAATCTGAGATGGCCTGATGCCAGGTAAGCATGTCTGGTGCAAATTAGGGTTATAACAGATGCCCCCTAATGTGTCAGGTTAGAAGAGCATCTAATGGCTGAAATACATTAACAATCTTCACCGATGTTCTGAAAAAGTGAACTCGGGGACCAGAAATCGGGAGGTGTCGTCTGCAAAATAATAATTGTCTCACTGAGGCGGGCATACCCATGCTCGGGATAAAATAAAATCATGGCTACCAATCAAATACACTGTATATCCATGTCATATAAC